>CM053026.1:751539086-751940723 GCA_028564925.1 Lithobates sylvaticus | reverse complement strand
AATGTAAATAAAGAAAAATTATGTTAAAAAATAAATGAATGAATAAAAAAATATCTAGATAAAGTTTAGATTACATATGTGGTATCCCTGTGACCGTCAAGAGTAGAATTTATTTCGGGTTGTTCATTGGTGGTAAGTTATGGTAGTAGCAAGAAAAATACAGCTAAATTTAACCACTTGACCTCCAGAAGATGTACCCCCCCCCCCCTTCATGACCAGGCCATTTTTTTTCCGATACGGCACTGCGTTACTTTAACTGACAATTACGCTGTCGTGCGACGCTGTACCCAAATAAAATTGATGTCCTTTTTTTCTCGCAAATAAAGATATTTTTTTGGGGGTATTTGATCACCTCTGCGGTTTTTATTTTTTGTGCTATGAATAAAAAAAAAAGACCCACAATTTTGAAAATAAAACAATATTTACTTTCTGGTATAAAACATATCTGATCTATTTTATTTAAATCAGGGACAGTCCCACAAAATCAGGGACAGTTGGGAGCTATGCACAGTCAGGGCTTTTTTTCAGCAGGAACGCATGGGAAAATAGTTCCTGCACTTCCTGTACTGAATGTACTGTATGTAATGGCAAGGGGTGCTGGGGTGTGCTGGAGGGTCTATTGATGCTGGCCGCAGGGGGTAATCTATTTTTAAGGGAGGTCTATTGTTGCTGCTGGGTGATTTATTATTGCTGGGAGGGATCTGCTGTTGAGGGAGGGGTCTATCGTTGCTGGCTGCTGGAGGTTCTATTGATGTTGGCTTCTGAGGGATCTGTTGTACTGGTGGGTATATTGTTGCAGGGAGGACTATTGTTGCTGGAGGGATACATATTTGCTTGAGGGGGATCTATTATTGCTGAGAGGATCTATTGTTGCTGGGGGTCTATTATTGCTGGCTGCAATGACTCTATATTACTGCTTTTCTTGTTATCATTAAAGTGGTTGTAAACCCTAGGACAAAAAAAACCTGCAAGACAAAGGCATAAATGAATTACCTACCTGAGATCGAAGCCCCTGCAGCCATCCTCGTACAACGCTCCGGCGGCCGACATCGCTCTCGAAGTTACTTGCTGGTATCACGGGCTCAGGCGCTGTGATTGTCCAGAGCCGCGATGGCGTCACTCCCGCGGATGCACGTGAGAGCCACCGGTAACGGCACACTCACGTGCGTGCCGTTGCTTTAGTTTGCTTCAGTGCGCATGTGCCGATGATGTTGGCACATGCAAATACATGGTTTAGGCGATATCCAGGGAAGCTACAGGTAAGCCTTATTATAGGCTTGCCTGTAGCAAAAAGTGTGTTGTAAGGGTCCACAACCACTTTAACACATTGCCACAAAATGATACTCGGTTCTGTATTCTCTAGAAGGAGAGGTCCTGGGAGGTGGGTAGGGGGTGGAACCAGGCCCAGACTGGGACAAAAAATAGGCCCGGGCATTTTTGATTTAGCAGCCCATGACATGTTAACTGGCCCTTCCCCACTCTCCACCCTGACAGATCCCCTGGGGGGGGGGGGGGCTAGCAGAGGTCTGGGGGGTGGGGTGAGGTGGGACCAGGAAAGAGCATGGGGGGATGGAGATCACAGGGAAGAACCTTTAGAACATGGGGTGGGGTGAGAGCACAGGGGAGAGGCAGAGAACACAGGGAGGAAGAGGAGAGCACAGGGAGGGCAGCGGAGAGCATGGGGGGAGGTGGAGAGCACAGGGAGGGCAGCGGAGAGCATGGGGGGAGGTGGAGAGCACAGGGAGGATGGTGGAAAGCATGGGGGGAGGTGGAGAGCACAGGGAGGGTAGTGGAGAGCATGGGGGGAGGCAGAGAGCACAGGGGGGCAGCGGAGAGCATGGGGGCAGGTGGAGAGCATGGGGGGAGGTGGAGAGCACATGGGTGGCAGAGAGCATGGGGGGAGGTGGAGAGCACAGGGGTGGCAGAGAGCATGGGGGGAGGTGGAGAGCACAGGGGTGGCAGAGAGCATGGGGGGAGGTGGAGAGCACAGGGGTGGCAGAGAGCATGGGGGGAGGTGGAGAGCACAGGGAGGGTGGCGAAAAGCATGGGGGGAGGAGGAGAGCACCGGGAGGGCAGCGGAGAGCATGGGGGAGGTGAAGAGCATGGGGGTGGTAGAGAGCATGGGGGAGGTGGAGAGCACAGGGGTGGCAGAGAGCATGGGGGGGGGAGAGCACGGGGGTGGCAGAGAGCATGGGGGGAGGTGGAGAGCACAGGGTGGCAGAGAGCATGGGGGGAGGTGAGAGCACAGGGAGGGTGGCGAAAAGCATGGGGGGAGGAGGAGAGCACAGGGAGGGCAGCGGAGAGCATGGGGGAGGTGAAGAGCATGGGGGTGGTAGAGAGCATGGGGGAGGTGGAGAGCACAGGGGTGGCAGAGAGCATGGGGGGAGGTGGAGAGCACGGGGTGGCAGAGAGCATGGGGGGAGGCCGAGAGCATGGGGGGAGGCCGAGAGCACGAGGCAAAGAGTATGGGTGGGGTGGAAAACCCAGGGGGGCAGCAGAAAGAAACAGGATAGGAGGAGCAGTGGGGGGCGGCTGCATATAGAACAATCATTCTCTTCATCTTCCTCCTGCAGTCTCAGAATGCCTGCTTCTCCTCTACCTCTCGCAGGCATTCCGATACTGCAGGAGGAAGATGAAGCGAATGATTGTTCTATATGCAGCCGCCCCCCCACTGCTCCTCCTATCCAGGTTACAGGGGGGGGCACACTCACGTTTTCTGTTATCTGGCCCCAAGGTGTCTGCAGCAGGTATCTGCTCTGGCTCCTCCCCCTTCGCAGTCACACCCCCCGGCACCGGCGGCAGACCTATACGGGCGCCGTGCGTCCGTGGAGAGCGGCGTGGGCTTAAAGAGCAGCCCAGCTTGGGCCCCGCAAGGACTTACTGCCTGGTGGCCGCGGCCCACTGGGCAGGTGCCCGGTTTGCCCTATGGCCAATCCGGGCCTGGGTGGAACCAAGGGACGAGGCTCGGCGGTGGGTAGGGGGCCGAGACAAGGGGTGACTCAGAAGGAGGGAGTACCTGCACCTATTCTCTGAGAAAAAAAAGCCCTGAGAACAGTAAACGATTAGGGTTTCCCAAAACCAATCACTTGATCTCTTGATAACAGCCATGCAGGAAGGTCTGACGGATCATTTGTAAGCACCTTGTTTCAACTTTTCAGCAGTGCACAAGGTATTGTAATCAGATCTGGGTAAGGGTCACGATGTCCTGTTTTAGATCAGATGATGATATAATTAAATTGACATTGGATTTAACCCTGGATTTATCGTATCCGTATTCCGCCTCTATGTTTCTATCTTCCATCTTTTTGGAGCCCTGACAAGATCGACACCTTCTGCAGTGTCAGCTGTGTCCTGTTCGCCCGCCACCTTCCTCTGCATTCCCCTAGTACCTCAGATTCACATGTCTGCATGGTGACTCAGTGCTGGGCCGTGCCAACATGTCTTGTGTCATCCAGCACATTTCCACTTCTCAACCGCCCAACCCCTGACCTCTGTTACTAGGCAGCACTTCGTACAGTTCTGATGGGTGAACTTCAATCGTTCCATCTTCTTTCTAGGGAAATATCTATCTATCACGCTGGTATGGGCAGCATCTGACGGGTCAGCAGTACGATCATTCCGCACCCAGATAACCAGAGCAGCTCAGACGTTTCACATGGTCAAGGGGTAATAAAACAACAACAGGACTTTGGTAAACATACAGTAAATAAATAGAGGTTGGAGAGCAGACTGGTGGCAAAGGTTGTCTGCAGGAAGACACAAAGTTCTTCTAAAGCAAGGGTCTCCAAACTGCGGCAGATGTGGCCCTTTGCTAGCCTTTATCCGGCCCTTGGGGCACTATTCCTCCCACTGACACCAACAAGGGGACACTGTTTCTTCCACTTATACCAATGATGGGATACTATTCCTCCTACTGATAGGGGCACTTCTCCTACTACTGACCACCAACCCATAGGCCATATTTATTCTCACTGATGCTGGACCCGGGACATTTTCTGCATCCACTGGCCTCCTAAATTCTGAAGGACAATAAACTGGCCCTTTGTTTGAAAAGTTTCGAGACCCCTGTTCTAAAGCATGATAAGACCAAAAACATGGAATGACACCAAACTGACTTGCACATAACCCCTAACAGTAATGTCAAATGAACCCAAAAAGCTGAACTCCAGCCTTCAGAGTCGGATTAACATAGGGGCCTTTGAAGCTGCAGCACCAGACTCCTTCCATAAAATAGGCCCAAGCTGGCCAGAATCACTGTCACCGGTTTACAGAGTGGCCAAGGATTTCCATCCTCTGCTAACTCGGCGAGGCCGCCGTGTGACACACAAAGTCCCACCCCCGGACCGGCTGAGCCATCCATCATAGGAGCTTACCTGGTCCAGGAGGCGGGACCTCCTGTGTCACTAGGCCTCGCCGCAGCCTGCTCTGTGTAAGCCACAGTGGCGGCTGGTGCTCAAAATTTTTGGGGGGGCGCAAACAAACAGCCTCACTGTGCCATCAAACGCTGCCACTGTGCCCATTAAACGCTGCCACTGTGCCCATTTAAACGCTGCCACTGTGCCCCACGTGCTGCCACTGTGCCCATCAAACGCTGCCACTGTGCCCATCAAACGCTGCCACTGTGCCCATCAAACGCTGCCACTGTGCCCCAAGTGCTGCCACTGTGCCCCAAGTTCTGCCACTGTGCCCCAAGTTCTGCCACTGTGCCCCAAGTGCTGCCACTGTGCCCCAAGTTCTGCCATTGTGCCCCAAGTTCTGCCATTGTGCCCCTTAAGTGCTGCCACTGTGCCCCAAGTTCTGCCATTGTGCCCCAAGTTCTGCCATTGTGCCCCTTAAGTGCTGCCATTGTGCCCCAAGTTCTGCCATTGTGCCCCAAAAGTGCTGCCATTGTGCCCCAAAAGTGCTGCCACTGTGCCCCTAAAGTGCTGCCACTGTGCCCCTAAAGTGCTGCCACTGTGCCCCTAAAGTGCTGCCACTGTGCCCCCTGCCTGCCCTCTGCACTTACCTTGTCCCGGTGTGCAGCTGGTGACGGCGTCAGGCGACGAGCGGTGTCTCCGTCGGATGTCTTCTCCCGCGCTCCTCCTGTCTTCTTCTGCTGTGATTGGACGCTAGGTGATTGGACGCCTAGCGTCCAATCACAGCGCCTGTGACTTCAGCCAATCAGGTGACAGGTAACAGACCTGGCAACCTGATTGGCTGAGAGGCGGGTCTGTGTTAGGGAAGCGATGTATTCGCTTCCCTAACACAATACTGTGTAATCAGCGAACGCACAGCCGTGCGCCCGCTGTTTACACTTAGGGAAGCCTATTAGAGCACACCGCTCTAATAGGGTCCCCTATTAGAGCTTACAGCTCTAATAGGGGCGCTTCCAGCAACACCCCCCCCACTGTAATTCAGATGCCCGGCGCCCGATCAGGGGCCGGACACCTGAATAGGGGGCGGCAGCGGTGACAATAGATAGATTCATGCAATGCATGAATCTATCTATTGGTGATAGAGCGGTGCAGGAGAGGGGGGGCGGCGCTCCTGCGCCCTCTATGCACGCACCGCCACTGGTAAGCCAGCTGCGGTGGCTCTCCTCTTCAGATGCCTGAGCACCGCCAGCATAGCCAGGTAAGGCTGATGGGATGGGGCCAGGCACTGATGATGAGGCTGCATTGATGGGCACTGATGGCTGGGCACTGATGAGGCTGCATTAATGGGCACTGATGGCTGGGCAGTGATGAGGCTGCAATAATGGGCACTGATGGCTGGGCACTGATGGGGTTGCATTATTGGGCACTGATGAGGCTGTATTGATGGCTGGGTACTGATGAAACTGCATTGATGGCTGGGCATTGATGAGGCTCTGCTGATGGGCACTGATGGCTGGGCACTGAGGAGGCTCTACTGATGGGCACTGATGAGGCTGTAAAAAAAACACCCAGTGTGCCTGAGGCCTAATGCCCTGTACACACGATCAGACTTTCCGACAACAAAACCGTGGAATTTTGTTTGAAGGGTGTTGGCTCCAACTTGTTTTGCATACACACGGTCACACAAATGTTGGCCAACAATTACGAACATAGTGACGTACTGCGTGTTTTTTCAGCTCTTTAGCGCCATCCTTTGGGCTCCTTCTGATAATTTCGTGTTAGTAGAAGTTTGGTGAGTGTTGATTCGTGCTTTTCTTTTTGCGTGTTTTATTTTGCTCTATTATTATTATTATTCTTGATATCACTTGAAAAAAAAGCCTTTGAAAATTTGTTTGCAATAACTCCATCAGTATCACCAGCAAAGCAGCTTCATTATTATCCCATTAAAGAAGAAGAGAATTGTGCGCTGCATTTGGAGATTTCCTAATTTGCCGCGTCACGAATGTTAATTCTCCATTACGAACGCTAGTTTACAAGACCGACCGCTTCTGCTTCTGATCATCCGTGGACTTTTGTCCGACGGACTTGTGTACACACGATCGGAAAGTCCGACAACAAAAATTTGTTTGCGGAAAATTTGAGAACCTGCTAGCCAACATTTGTTGGCGGAAAGTCCGACAACAAATGTCCGATGGAGCGTACACACGGTCGGACAACAAGCTAACATCCAAAATGTTGTCTGAAAATCAGATTGTATGTACGGGGGCATACAGTATCTCACAAAAGTGAGTACACCCCTCACATTTTTGTAAATATTTTATTCTATCTTTTCATGTGACAACACTGAAGAAATTACACTTTGCTACAATGTAAAGTAGTGAGTGTACAGCTTGTATAACAGTGTAAATTTGCTGTCCCTCAAAATAACGCAACACACAGCCATTAATGTCTAAACCGCTGGCAACAAAAGTGAGTACACCCCTAAATGAAAATGTCCAAATTGGGCCCAAAGTGCCAATATTTTGTGTGGTCACTAATATTTTCCAGTAGGGCCTTAACCCTCTTGGGTATGGAGTTCACCAGAGCTTCACAGGTTGGCACTGGAGTCCTCTTCCCCTCCTTCATGACGACATCACGGAGCTGGTGGATGTTGGAGACCTTGCGCTCCTCCACCTTCCATTTGAGGATGTCCCACAGATGCTCAATAGGGTTTAGGTCTGGAGACATGCTTGGCCAGTCCATCACCTCTACCCTCAACTACTTTAGCAATGCAGTGGTCGTCTTGAAGGTGTTTTTGGGGTCGTTATCATGTTGGAATACTGCCCTGCGGCCCAGTCTCTGAAGGGAGGGGATCATGCTCTGCTTCAGTATGTCACAGTACATGTTGGCATTCATGGTTCTCTCAATGATCTGTAGCTCCCCAGTGCTGACAGCACTCATGCAGCCCCAGACCATGACACTCCCACCACCATGCTTGACTGTAGGCAACACACACTTGTCTTTGTAATCCTCACCTGGTTGCCCCCACACACGCTTGTCACCATCTGAACCAAATCAGTTTATCTTCATCAGACCACAGGACATGGGTCCAGTAATCCGTGTCCTTAGTCTGCTTGTCTTCAGCAAACTGTTTGCAGCTTTCTTGTGCATCATCTTTAGAAGAGGCTTCCTTCTGGGACGACAGCCATGCAGACCATTTTAATGCAGTGTGCGGCCTATGGTCTGAGCACTGACCCCCCCCCCCCCACCCCATGCAACATGAGGTGTCATCTTAAACTTCCAGTGACCAGTATGAGAGAGTGAGAGCGATAACACCAAATTTAACACACCTGCTCCCCATTCACACCTGAGACCTTGTAACCTTAACGAGTCACATGACACCGGGAAGGGAAAATAGCTAATTGGGCCCAATTTGGACGTTTTCACTTAGGGGTGTACTCACTTTTGTTGCCAGCGGTTTAGACATTAATGGCTGTGTGTTGAGTTATTTTGAGGGGACAACAAATTTACACTGTTATACAAGCTGTACACTCACTACTTTACATTGTAGCAAAGTGCCATTTCTTCAGTGTTGTCACATGAAAAGATAGAATAAAATATTTACAAAAATGTGAGGGGTGTACTCACTTGTGAGATACTGTAAGTCTCTTGACCAGTGTAGCCTAGATAATACCCCCAGGCTGATACAACCATATACTCCCCCTTACTTAAACCCTTAAATAAGAGGCCACACCATCTTGTGGAGTAAATGGCCGCAACGGCCTTTTATTAAACGTAAACTCCAATTAACTCAGATATAAATACCAATAATGATAAACACATATAAACACATAAACAATCAGTTACACCCTGTTTGTTGGTCAGTGACGGAGCTAAGTACTATAAACGTATATATATATACATCTCGGTGTATATATATATATATATATATATATATATATATAACCACCAGGGGGCACTGCAGGATTTTACCGTAACCAACTGGCCTCCACCTGTACCGCCCGGAGACAAACACCTTTCCCGCAGTGCACCAACGAGTAATCATCAAATTAAATTTGATGTACTACACCGGAGGGGCCATCTAATGATGAGCCCCCCACACACCCGAGGGGCCATCTAATGATGAGCCCCCCCCACACCGGAGGGGCCATCTAATGATGAGCCCCCCACACACCCGAGGGGCCATCTAATGATGAGCCCCCCACACACCCGAGGGGCCATCTAATGATGAGCCCCCCCCACACCGGAGGGGCCATCTAATGATGAGCCCCCCACACACCGGAGGGGCCATCTAATGATGAGCCCCCCCACACCGGAGGGGCCATCTAATGATGAGCCCCCCACACACCCGAGGGGCCATCTAATGATGAGCCCCCCCCACACCGGAGGGGCCATCTAATGATGAGCCCCCCACACACCCGAGGGGCCATCTAATGATGAGCCCCCCCCACACCGGAGGGGCCATCTAATGATGAGCCCCCCACACACTTACCACCTCCATAACTGCTACCGTCACTGACCAAACAAACAAACACAGCCAACTCCTTGCTGTCATGACGCCAACGCTGTTCCTGCTCCTGAAATGACAACAAAAAACATTAACACCTCCAAAACTATCGCCTTACATTAGGGAGGGTGGGTGGGAAAACTGCCTCCTCGTGTGCTGCCACCTTCCCGACTGAGGCCTTTAGTCCTGCCCCCTCTTTTTATACGGCCGCTCCCCCCGCTGCTTACAGGACCAGCCCTGCCTGGCCACACCCCTTTTCATCCTCCCTGTGTGTCACTAGACACACTGTCATGTCCGGCCCTCCACTACCATTACCCTGCGGTCCATTCTCGTTCCGGCCCTCTCTTTCATGTTGTTTAGGTAGATCTCCACTTCTCCAAGTTTGCCTACCCTTACTTTTGACGATAGAGATTATATTTATATATATATTTTTTTTTAATTCCTTCCAAAATGTCTTTCCTGCCTCAGAAAATTGGTTGGTGGTGGGTTGCCTTGTTGTGCCTACAAACATTTGTGCTCTCACGTTGCTGCCAGCAGCGTCTATCCTCTGTTTCTCATGTAACTGTTTAATGTTCTTACTGAATTGAATGAATTATTATTTTTGGTACCGAGTCTCACACTCCTAATTAAGGTTAATTAATACACGGTACACTCTGCTGTGGCAGTCAGGGCCAGATTAACATTTCTAAGTTGACCGACGAGATCTAATCTTCTGCTGAGAGATGGCAAGAAAGTTAACTCTGTTTTCTACCTCCCGGAAACCAAACTCAATGTAAATAGATGGAGGAGAAGTGGCATAAATCAGTCACAAGGTAATGACTTATCACATGTGGTCGAAGACTCCTGAGCCTCTATAGACTCCCATGTGGTGACAGAGAGGATCCCGTGTCACAGGGCTGCCTAGTCAGATTCTAGCTGGCGGCTCCTCTGTAGGGCTGCCAAGAGGGAATTAAGTGTCAAAGCCTAAAGCCTCATCTAGGGACAGGCTATGGCTGTCAACGATGGTCAAGAAGAACTCCGGGCCAAGAGCAAACTAGCAAATTCAATTAATTTTCAAATTTTCCGAGTTAGCAATCTACAATTCCTGGGGCAAAACAACAGGCTTCCTTGGATAGTGGCCCAGCAGAAGAGCATGTTTTTCCTTAGCTCCTTACAGGGGCGTACCTAGAGCATTTGGCACCCGGGGCGGATCCTATATATGGCACCCCCCACCCCACCTTAAAATGTAAAAACACCCCACTGTGCCCCCTGCATACCTTTGCATCCTTCAATATCTTTTTTGTCACTACTGTGTACCCCCTCCTCACAACTGCCCCTCTGGACCCCTTTACATTATGCAGCACCCTGCACCTCTGGACCCCTTTACATTACACAGGACCTTGCACCTCTGGACCCCATTACATTACACAACCCTTGTACCCCTGGACCCCTTTACATAACACAGCACCCTGAACCTCTGGACCCCTTTACATTACACAGCACCCTGAACCTCTGGACCCCTTTACATTTACACAGCACCCTGAACCTCTGGACCCCTTTACATTATGCAGCACCCTGCACCTCTGGACCCTTTTACATTAGACAGCACCCTGAACCTCCGGACCCCTTTACATTACACAACCCTTGTACCGCTGCACCACTTTATATTACACAGCCCCCCCCCCCCCGGCCCCCCCACAGCTCTGGACCCCCTACACCATTACACAGCCTTTGTACCGCTGCACCCCTTTACATTACACAGCCCCCCCCCACAGCTCTGCACCCCCTACAGTGCAGACCCCCTCCCTACAGTACAGACCCCCCCTACAGTGCAGACCCCCATTTACAGTGCTGACCCCCCCCATCTACAGTGAAGACCCCCCCCTACAGTGCAGATCCCCTACAGTAAAGACCCCTCCCCCTTACAATGCAGACCCCCCTACAGTACAGACCCCCCTACAGTACAGAATCCTCCCCTACAGTACAGACCCCTCCCCCTACAGTGCAGGACCCCCCCCCCTACAGTGCAGACCCCCCCTACAGTGCAGACCTCCCCCCTACAATACAGACCCCCCTACAGTACAGAATCCTTCCCTACAGTACAGACCCCTCCCCCTACAGTGCAGACCCCTCCCCCTACAGTGCAGGACCCCCCCTACGGTGCAGACCTCCCCCTACGGTACAGAACCCCCCCACAGTGCACAGACCCCCCTACAGTACAGACCCCCCCCTACAGTACAAGACCCCCCCTACAGTACAGAACCCCCTACAGTGCAGACCCCCCCTACAGTGCAGACCCCCCCTACAGTACAAGACCCCCCTACAGTACAAGACCCCCCCTACAGTGCAGACCCCCCCTACAGTACAAGACCCCCCTACAGTGCAAGACCCCCCTACAGTACAAGACCCCCCCTACAGTACAAGACCCCCTACAGTGCAGACCCCCCCCTACAGTGCAGACCCCCCTACAGTGCAGACCCCCCTAAAGTACAAGACCCCCCCTACAGTACAAGACCCCCCCTACAGTACAAGACCCCCCTACAGTACAAGACCGCCCCTACAGTAAAGAACCCCACCCCTGCAGACCCATAATGTACCTCAGAAAACACACATGGGGAGAGCCCGGGGCAGTGGCATTTTGGGGGGGAGGTGCGAGACACCTGTCGGCAGTGACCCGGGACAGTGATCATCTTCTCTCAGTGGTCACGGTTCTCGGCAGCGCCGCAGCTGTCACAGTCGAGCAGAGTGAATCTTCCTCCCCTTCCTCCTTTAAGTCTACACAGTGCTGTGCATGCAGGAGGAGGGGGAGGCGGCTTCACTCTGCTCGGCTATGACAGCCGCTGCCGAGACTGATAAGAATCGCGACCACTGCATCTGTTATTTGCGGGCACCCAGAGGAGTACGGTTTGGATCACCTCGCACACATCGAGTCATAGAGTGCTATCTCCCCTGCATCTTTGGACGGACTTTATCCATCACACTCCATTTTAACAGAGATTCATCATTTCTGTGGACGTTACTTGTCACCTAGTTTGACACAGCCATGATGATCACAGGATGATTTTTTTCTTGTCGCACTTTATATGTACCCATTTTTCTGGACAATCACCGATTGCACTGCATATATATTTTTCTATATTTTTTTTTTATATATATATATATATATATATATATATATATATATATATATATATATATATATATATATATATATATATATATATATATATATATATACACATACACATTGTATTGCATTGTTGCATAGATATATACTTTTTTGCACATTCTGTTTACACTTTGGATCACCGACGCAGTGCATTCTTTTAATACTATTGCTTACTTATTGCACCATTTTGCACAGATTCACTCTGATTAGGATTTGAACACCAGTGTGTTTATTTGCTGCATCTAAATATCATCCCATGTTTTAGCACATTTATTTATTTATTTATTTTGCTTTTTTTAGCACAATATTATTTGTTTTAGCAAGATCTCCACACTCAGATATAATTTTATTTAGAGGATTTTATTGTTTATATCTATCCACAGATATATTTTACTTTTAGAGAATCTATTGCTTATATTTATCTGGAGCGCAACACCATATATTGATTTTTTACACAGCTACTGTAGATAGTTGATAGAGATCCATTGATTTCTCCCTAGGTTTGGCTTGTTGTACTTTTTCCTTCTGCCACTAGGTGGCCGGGAACTTGGTGGCATTAGATGTGAGAAGGACATTTCAAGGTGAAGTTATGGGTATATGGGATATCTCAGCCAATGGGCAGGTGTTTTCTTGAATCCCTTAGCCTGCTCGGAGAACCTATATATTCGGATGGAGTCAGGTGATCTATGTTCTATGCCACCCAGACTGCCATCTGGGAGGATGTGTGTCGTCTGCCCCAGGCTGCTAGGCCGGAGATTGGGCCTATCCTGGGTGCATCAGGCTGCCAGGCTGTGTGAGGGCATATCCAGAGGTAAGAGGGCAGCGCAGGGTTCGGACTGTGGCTTGCAGTCTAATCAAAAGTGACTGTTTTGCTGGCCAGAGAACAGTCATTGTCTGAGTCAGTGGTCGGAGATAGAAGGGAAGCTGTTGCCACTAAGGGACCAACCACCTTTACCAGGGACCACAGTGAGTAACTGAAGCAAGTACCGGAATCATATTCTCATCGAAAGGGTACGGTGGAAAATTGGGAAACTTCAGGCGGTGATCAAGTCAGGGACCCGATTAGGAGACGCTTGCAGAGCAGCCTTGTGTGTCAAGCCAGGGATTGAGCCGATTAGTAGGGGTGAAGCTTGAAAGGTATCTGGAGTGCCAAGCTAGGGACCCAGCAGGGAAGTGTGGGTGACGCTTGAGGGAGATACCACCGCAAAAGCCTTAAGGAGCTCATGGGATTTAGAGTCAGTGAATCTAGACATTGTAGTAAAGCTGAGAGAACTTTTGAACTTTGTGTTAGGAACTTAGATACTGTTGTCAATGGAGACAGCAAACCTGCACGTGCGGAAGTGGCACCTTGCCGGGGGCCTTTCTATTGAAGTCTCAGAGTCTGTCTATTAAAATTGCAAGTAAAGGGTGTCCAGGCCCTAACCCTCTTTCCCTTGTAAAATATAAAAAGGACTGTTAAAAGAAATAAAACCTCTTTTGCATCCAAGAAGTATCTGGCGCCCAATGACTTTCACCATCTTTGCACCCACTATGCCTCCCGACCCACTACATATTGAAGGATGTCAGTGGTCTGTGGCCTCAAAGGTTCTCATTAGACTGGAAGTGGTAAAAGACTTTGCTACATTTGGCGCCCAACGTGGGGCTAAGGTGTCGTCTTTGCAGTAGTCGCCCATAGCAACCGGCTTCAGCTCCATGGGAAGGTGGCAAGTAACATTTACCCTTCTTATAGACTGTGTTGTCGTGTGTACTATCAGTGTGGGGTAGAACCATCAAATCTCATTGCTCATGGGAAAGAATCAGCCTGGTCTTTTGACACTTCCCGCAGGCGCTGTAAGGGTTAAAACAGGCCCCAAAATGGACTCCATGACAGTTTTGGTGTGCCGCAGCAACAAGAAGGCAGGCACCACAGTTCCCAAGAAACATTTGATCCAATCCGCTGGCAGGGGGAGGAGCTCTTAAGGAAGTGCCACCATGTGTGTCCGATTGTGGGTTAGTGAAGGAGATGACGCAGTTCGTGAGTGAAATGGCGAATTGGAGAAAGTACGCTCCGGGCGTCTACATTGACCCGATCGGCGGAAAACCGGTCGTGACCGATACCGGAGTGCGGTTTGTATGGTCAGCTTGCCTTGTACACAGCCGGAGGCTACGAGTCTCTGGGGGTGATCTGTGGAAAATGTACTGGCCTGGCCACACAGTTGAGGCCTTGGATCGTCTGTGGACGCTGCGGGGAGTATCTGATCAAGGTTGCCTCCCCAACTCTACCTCCAAGAATCCTACAAGTGGAATGGGACAGCAACGTTGCTGTCTCCCTGGAGAGGGATGACCAAAGCCTGTCAGTTGTCACTCAAGCTGTGATGGAAGCTGCTACCTCTACCACAGCGATTACCCCAGGACCCAGCGCACAGACCGATTCGAAGGGCCGAAGTCGGGCCAGGTTGCTCGAGTTGATGACTGGGATACCAGAGAGAAAAGTACCGGGGGCTGGGTAAGTCAGCAAGCAGTGAGCGTGTTGTGCCTGTGGGGATAGTGATGCTGGTGGCCGTGAAGAGAGTTGATATGGAGGTGCCAGCCAAGGTGAAAGGCCCGGCTTATTACACCTATGCCGAACTCCAAAGCGGATCGCAAGCCGGAGGTGGTTGCTGGGTATCCAGTTCAGCGTGCCCAAGATGCTCGGGTTCTATCTGGGTACGGAGACCCTAAAACCCTGCCTCGGCTGTCTAAGATCCAGCGCATCATCATTAAGAAGGTAGCAGAAAATTACGGGGTATTTATATCCCTACATTCCTCCTCATTTAGAAGAGGAGATCCTGGAGAAGGAAATACAGTGGGTGGATGAGGCCGTCTGGGAATTCCTCAAGATGCCTCTCCAAGTGGACTTTCTAAAACTGCCTCCTAAATTGTCCGGGAGATACCTTTCAGTGCTGAATACCTGGGGCTACGTCTGCAAAATCAATCTAGACAGTGTTATCCTCCGTAGGCCAGACAAGCAAGATGTTAAATACCACATTGTCACTGTGAATGCCAAAGGAGAAGAAGATGTGACACTGCCGGATCCCAGATATTACT
Source organism: Lithobates sylvaticus (assembly GCA_028564925.1). NCBI lineage: Eukaryota > Metazoa > Chordata > Amphibia > Anura > Ranidae > Lithobates > Lithobates sylvaticus. Next base: position 751,925,647 of record CM053026.1, on the reverse strand, counting down.
GGTGAAATCTTGTCAACATGATACCTTGAGGATTACAAATATGTGTTACGTGATGTCAAGGACGCTCTGCTGATAGTTACCTTGCACACCCAGAAAATCCCATAAAGCTGTAACGCCAGGACTGTGCTGGACTGAATGCTACCGGCAGTTACAGGGAACAATCATTTGAGCCACATTGGCTAAAAGATTAACGTTGTTGGGGTGTTTCACCCTGAAGAGCGATCTGTATACTTCAGCAGGTTGTTGATTGCAAAAGAATGAAGAAAGTTCTGTCTTTGGCTACCAAGTGGGCAGACTGAAGATATCTTTGCAAGGGGACCTGTGTCCTTAAAGTGGTTGTATACCCTAAAAATTTACTTGCACCTACAGGTAAGCCTAGATTAAGGCTTACCTGTAGGTACAAGAAATATCTCCTAAACCTGCACGGTTTAGGAGATATTTGAAAAGAACGTTTTACAACGTTGTCTACGGCGCATGCGCGCCGTAGACAACGGTGCATTTACAGGGTTAATCCCCATCTTCAACTGCGGCTCACCGCAGTTGAAGTGTCCCGCGCGCATGCTCGGAGCGACGTCCTCGCCGCTCTGGCCAATCACAGCGCCGCAGCGGCGCTGTGATTGGCCGGAGCGGCGATACCCGGAAGGGTATCTGTTTTGAGATGGATGCGGCCGGAGGGGGAGAAGAACACGGCGTCGGGGGCCCCGATCTAAGGTAAGTGATGCATAATGAGCTAGTATGCTAGTCATACTAGATCATTATGACTTTCTCTTGCAGGTAGTTACCAAAAAAAAAAAAATGTTTAAGAGGGTATACAACCGCTTTAAGTGTGGTCCCTTGCAATCTGGCCTGACTGCCTGTTGCTTGAAATGCAGTCATGCCCTGTGCCCGGAGTTTCCTTTTTAAAGAAGAAAAGGAACTGCTGGGAAATGTAGTCCATTTGAAACAAAAGTTAATGGACGGTAACTGGTCATGGACACTGAACTTGTAGTTACCGTATTTATCGGCGCATAACACGCACCCTAAGTTTAGGAGGGAATTTTAAGGAAAAAAACTTTTAGGAGGGAAGTTTAAGGAAAAAAACTTACATTTAAATGAATGCAGCATCAATGCAGCTTTATCAGTGTCCATCTGACGCCTAGCCCAGTGTCCATCTGCAGCCTTGTCCATAATTGCAGCCTAGCCCAGTGTCCATCTGCAGCCTTGTCCATAATTGCAGCCTAGCCCAGTGTCCATCTGCAGCCTTGTCCATCATTGTAGCCTTACCCAGTGTCCATCTGCAGCCTTGTCCATCATTGTAGCCTTGCCCAGTGCCTTTGCAGCCTTGCCCAGTGCCTTTGCAGCCTTGCCCAGTGCCTTTGCAGCCTTGCCCAGTGCCTTTGCAGCCTTGCCAGTCTCTTCAGCATTTCCCTGATTTAAATTTGGCGCAGATTTCCGCTGACTGTGAGCGGAGAGGAGCGAGCGAAGCCGAGATACAGGAAGCCGAGAGTACTTCGGCTATTCTCGGCTCCTCTCGCAGTCCCGCCCACCTCCACCAATTGTCAGCGGCGCTCGCTCCTCTCGCATACAGAAAGCCGAGAGTACTCGGCTCCTCTCGCAGTCCCGCCCACCTCCACCAATTGTCAGCGGCGCTCGCTCCTCTCGCATACAGAAAGCCGAGAGAACTTCGGCTATTCTCGGCTCCTCTCGCAGTCCCGCCCACCTCCACTGATTGCGAGAGGAGCGAGCGCCGCTGACATACAGAAAGCCAAAGTACTCTCGGCTTTCTGTATCTCGGCGCCGCTCGCTCGTTTCATAACAGTCAGCGGGGGATCGGCGGGGGATCGGCCTATAACAAGCACCCACGATTTTCCCCTGATTTTAAGTAAATACGGTAGTTATAATAGGCTGTGATAAACAAATGGTTGCCTATTTATTCAAATAATGGACTCATGCCCATATATCAGGGACTGTTACTGATTCAAATATTGCTGAAAGTTTTATAGTTTTATACTGATGATGAAAGGGGTGGCATTCTTACAGAGAATGGGGCCCACTTCCAAAATGATAAATGATGTAGACATATATAGGATGTTCCTACGATAATTCTGCCCTCGGCTGAGAACCAGTTTAAATCACTGAGTACATATCACACAATGCTTTTATAGGATAGGATGCTTTTGTATTGTTTGTTTCTCTTTATTCTCTTTATACTGTTAACCCTTTCCTGTTTCCCCACCTATCCCAGTTTTTTGCCAGGACATTCACTCTCGGGCTTGGGAGCTCAAAATATTTTTTGAACAGAGCCGAAGGGTTTATGTTAAATTTAGGGCACACAAATGCAATATATAACCCAATTTTTGGGTTAAATATTAAGGCTCTGTTCACACCCTAGGTGTGCGCAGCCTATTGTATTAGGGTGTGCACCTCAAAGCTCCAACACATATGCCTTTGTGACATAATAACTGGCCTCTTCCCCACTTGTCATCCTAAAACAATGGGGGGGGGGGGCAGGTGAGCACACAGGGGGACCTGGGCAGCAGAAAGGAACTGGAACAAGAGGGGTGGCATAAATTGGTACTAATCCCCTGTATTTTCCTCCAGTGGCAGCTGAATAACGGCGAGAGGAAGAGGAGGAGAAGCCTACTTTCAGCTGCTGCAGAAGAAAATACAGATCGGTCCATTAATTTTCAATCCAGCCGCCTTTCCTGTCCAGGTTCTGGGGGTCGGCAAGTAAGGATCGCGGCTTACCTGTCACCTGCCCACAATTGATGGGTTGCCAACTCCAGGATTAGGGGGTGGGTGCCCAGGCACACCTGGCACACCCCTTGCGCACGCCTATGGTTCACACCTAGCAGGGGCGGACTGACAACTCATGGGGCCCCCGGGCAATAGAAGATCATGGGGCCCCCTTGGTCCCCCACACTCAAGGGGACATGCACACACAGGGGGACACTGGAGGGAGAGCGCACACACAGGGGGACACTGGAGGGAGAGCGCACACACAGGGGGAAACTGGAGGGAGAGCGCACACACGGGGGACACACAGGGGGACACTGGAGGGAGAGCGCACACGCGGGGGGGGGGGGGCACGCACACGCAGGGGGACACTGGAGGGAGAGCGCACACGCAGGGGGGACACTGGAGGGAGAGCGCACACGCAGGGGGGCACACACACACAGGGGGACACTGGAGGGAGAGCGCACACACAGGGGGGGACACTGGAGGGAGAGCGCACACACAGGGGGGCACACACACAGGGGGACACTGGAGGGAGAGCGCATACACAGGGGGGCACACACACACAGGGGGACACTGGAGGAGAGCGCACACACAGGGGGGCACACACACAGGGGGACACTGGAGGGAGAGCGTACACACAGGGGGGCACACACACAGGGGGACACTGGAGGAAGAGCGCACACACAGGGGGGCACACACACAGGGGACACTGGAGGGAGAGCGCACACACAGGGGGAAACTGGAGGGAGAGCACGCACACAGGGGGACACTGGAGGGAGAGCACGCACACAGGGGGACACTGGAGGGAGGAGCGCACACACAGGGGGACACTGGAGGGAGAGCGCACACACAGGGGGACACTGGAGGGAGAGCGCACACACAGGGGGGCACTGGAGGGAGAGCGCACACACAGGGGGGCACACACACACACACACACACAGGGGGACACTGGAGGGAGAGCGCACACACAGGGGGACACTGGAGGGAGAGAGCACACACAGGGGGCACACGCACACAGGGGGACACTGGAGGGAGAGCGCACACACAGGGGGGGACACGCACACAGGGGGACACTGGAGGGAGAGCGCGCACACAGGGGGGCACACGCACACAGGGGGACACTGGAGGGAGAGCGCGCACACAGGGGGGCACACGCACACAGGGGGACACTGGAGGGAGAGCGCACACACAGGGGGGCACACGCACACAGGGGGACACACACACACACAGGGGGACACTGGAGGGAGAGCGCACACACAGGGGGGCACACGCACACAGGGGGACACTGGAGGAGAGCGCACACACAGGGGGGGGAAACGCACACAGGGGGACACTGGAGGGAGAGCGCACACACAGGGGGGGGGACACGCACACAGGGGGACACTGGAGGGAGAGCGCACACACAGGGGGGGGACACACACACAGGGGGACACTGGAGGGAGAGCGCACACACAGGGGGGGACACGCACACAGGGGGACACTGGAGGGAGAGCGCACACACAGGGGGGCACACGCACACAGGGGGACACTGGAGGGAGAGCGCACACACAGGGGGGCACACGCACACAGGGGGACACTGGAGGGAGAGCGCACACACAGGGGGGCACACGCACACAGGGGGACACTGGAGGGAGAGCGCACACACAGGGGGGGACACGCACACAGGGGGACACTGGAGGGAGAGCGCACACACAGGGGGGCACACACACACAGGGGGACACTGGAGGGAGAGCGCACACACAGGGGGGCACACACACAGGGGGACACTGGAGGGAGAGCGCACACACAGGGGGGCACACACACAGGGGGACACTGGAGGGAGAGCGCACACACAGGGGGGGACATGCACACAAGGGGACACTGTGGGCTGGGGGGGGTGACACTGTGGGCTGGGGGGGTGACACTGTAGGCTGGGGGGGTGACACTGTGGGCTGGGGGTGGGGACACTGTGGGCTGGGGGGGTGACACTGTGGGCTGGGGGGGTGACACTGTGGGTTGGGGGGGGGGGTGACACTGTGGGCTGGGGGGGTGACACTGTGGGCTGGGGGGTGACACTGTGGGCTGGGGGGACCCGGGGCCCGTGACTCACCGATGCCGATGCTCCCCGCCGGCCCCTCCACTCTTTCCTTCCATTGGGGCCCGGACTCGGCAGGTTGAAGCGGCTGTATTACATGCCGCGAATACTGCTAACAGCGCGCGGCTCCCCGCCGGCCCCTCCTTCCCTCCTGTCTGTCCCAGGTGACGTCACGACGCATACAGTAGAAGCACCTGGGACTGACAGGAGGGAAGAAGGGGCCGGCGGGGAGCCGCACGCCGCTAGCAGTATTGTTAGCGGCATCGCGGCATGTAATACAGCCGTTTCAAGTGGCCCCTCATGTGGCCGAGTCCGGGCCCCTAATGGCCCCGGGCCCTCGGGCGGCGCCCGAGTCACCGACCTGTCAGTCCGCCCCTGACACCTAGGCATTTTTGGGCATTTTTGTGCTGTAAGCCTCAGCTCTAAGAACGCCCAACAAGACAAATCCCATTAATTTCAATGGCCCGTGTTCACTTCTGAGCATTTTGTCATCTGAAGCAAAACGCCTGAAGTTCAAAATAGTACAGGAGCTTCTTTTTTGGCAGATTTCTGCTTTTTACATTGGTGACCTTTTGACCTGTACAAAATCGTGGCAAAAATCGCGCGACTTTCTGCCTGAAAACAAAAGCGCCTAGGTGTGCACAGAGCCTAAAGGTTGCGCCAAGTAATTAGATACCAAGCATGTCAAGCCTGACTATTTGAGGGGGCATGCCCCCTGCCAACCCATCTGTTGGGGATTGGTCAGAGCCCTCAGAATACTCCAGGCAGCTCCTCCTCACTTCCACTCCCATTCTTTTAGCATCTAGATTTAGATGCTGCCTGTCATTTTTGATTTGCTCAGAGAGAGACCAAACAGTTAATTGAACAAACTTTAAAGCTGAACTCCAGGCAGCAATAAAAGACACAAATTAAAGCAGCCTCTTTGCAGTCCCTGTACAAAAGAGCTCAGAATTGAAAATCAGCACAAGAAGCCAGTCAGTTCATATGCTGACAACAAGCATGCTGATAGGAGGAGAAAGCAGAGTGACCGTGAGATGAGCTCATCACTCTGCTGCTTCTTCTTTGACTGTCCAATCCCAATCTGAGGGTTGATCCAGGATGACCTGGGCTCAGGGAAAGTGGGTTAAATGATAATGGCCATCAGAGTAAGGACATCTAACTACAGAAAAAAAAGGGGGAATCTCAGGATTGAAAGTGAATATTGCAACCAAAGTTTGTTTCATTTTAATGGACTATTTAATGTTATCTTCATATTTCTGGCTGGAGTTCTGCTTTAACATTTACAATGAGCGTCATTTTACTACGACGTGGATTGAAGATATGAACCTCTTATTTCAGCAAATTTCCCCCCCTGTGTATAACACCCACCAAGGAATAAAGAGTGACATTGCTGATGACATCCCATATCTATATTTAGTCCATATTTCTCCTCTAAACTTAGCGGATTACCGAGAGTGTTACACTTGTGAGAATAACGGTGGGGAAACTTAGCCGGGGGATGCAGATGAAGAGATGAGACCGGCTAATTACATCCCTCTCCAATTACAAAGTCCTCCTTCAAAATCCCAGCCATCTCATATTTACGGTCAGATGGCCAACTTCTCCCTTTGAAAGGCTTACATTTTACTCAGTCCAAAGATGGATTAAAGAAGAACTCCGGCTAAAAACGCACAACCCCGTAATAAGCCATATCTGCCTAGCCGTGTCTGCATTTTGGTGTTTGTTACATAGTGTGGCGCAAAAGCTAATGATGAACATCAGATCCGGGGTCTGTTATAATGCAAAGATCTGCTTTTCACATTGGGTTTTTATAGGTTCAGGGCCCCTCTGGCCACTGCAATCTGTATGATCTGAGCCGAAAGTAGGCGCACCCAGATTCAAGAATGGTGATCCATAAATTCCAGCTGGAAACTGGAGGTCCTGGAGATTTATCCTTAAAGAGTCCATATCGCCAAACCATTGTTTTCAACAAGAATCAATCTTATAAGTGTAGCTATGAATTTGCTGGGCTTACCAATTACCTCCTCCTCGTAGCTCGTCGTTCGTTGTCTAGGGGTTCCCAGGGTTAGTACCCAGTAACTTCAGAAGCTGACACACAAAAGTCCTTTATTTGCAAGGGTAACGTTCAACTATAACACAGTCTCTTAATTGGGAATAGAGGGCATGGGTGATAAAACTCAATTGCTGACATCAATTGAATGTCTCTTTAGATAGCCCAGAGAGTAGCCACTCGCAACTGGGCGCTTCACTGCTGGATAAACCTCTAACTGTAGATTTAGTAGCCAACAAGTGACTCGAAAATTTGCAAAGTCTCTGCCACAGACTAGATTGTAACTGAAGATAAGTTAGGAATTTTACCTGGATCTTTCAGCCGCCTTGGCGATACCGTAAAAACTGCGGATTCACTAGTGTCCATACAACTTCAGCTCCCAGACTCTTACCGAGCAGCCCGCTTCTTGGCCCTCCTCCGAAGAGTCCTCCCCTGGTCGCTTGTACAAGTTGCTGTGTTTCTCCAATGCCGAAAGCACACCGGGACACCTCCGAATCCTTCTTCAGTTACTGGGCCTCGAACTAGCCAGTTCCGAGGCTCGGGAACGGACGGATCCCCACCCCAGACCATGAGGGCCTCTGGGGCCTCTGGGGCTGGTCAAGATGACCATGCTCACGGGGACGGCAGACACTTCTCGGTCCGGGACCCACCACGGGGTTGGTCCGGACCGGAACCAGGAATCAAAGAGCAAGCCGGACCCTGAACACGTGACTTCAGCATCTTAAATACCCCTGCCCAGACTACACAGCGGGGCCAGACACGCCCATGATTGGCTCCTAGAAAGACTGGTACCTAACACATCCATCTAGGCTTAGTTCTCAGCCTGTCACAGGTGCCTCACTGCACCTATAACCAGGCAGAACCCCAGTACAGCCCAGTCAAACTGACGCCAAAGTAAAAGACCTATAGAATTAACCCCCAGAACTCTGTTACAGTTCTGAAAAAACTAAATTTACATTATAGCGCACACTTTAGAAAAGTGTCGGCGCTACATAAGATTATATGTGCATTTAATGTATTTAATCTGCCTGTAACAGCCTCCCTTGTGTAGACATCTAAAAATTGAGCCTGTTCACCGCCTGAAAAAATCCGGCCCCTTTAACTCCGGTGCGCTAGCAGGACGGCAACTCCATCACTCAAGTGATACTTTATACCAGCTTTCCTCAACATTTTTTCCCCCAAACCGCCGCAAAGCGTCGCTACGGCGGCGCTCTGTGGGGGTCTTTAACCCCCACAGAGAATCCCAATCACATGTAACACTAAACCACACCGCTCTAGACAGAAAAGGCCAAATGCTGGAATGGGTGGTGGCACACCTAGTCCAGGTGCTCTGGCTCAGGATGTCCCTCCCACATCCAAAAACAAACCATAATCCCAATCACAATAGAGGTCAATGGTAACAATTTCTCCTTACACTGGAGGTAAGCGGGAAGGATGCTTCTTACATTGGTGATCAGTGGGAAGAATGCACCTTACATTGGTGGTCAGTGGGAAGAATGCACCTTACAATGGTGGCCAGTAGTATGAATACTGATTACATTGGTGGGCAGTAGGAAGAATATTCCTTACATTGATGATCAGTGGAAGGAATGTCTCTTACATTGGTGGTCAGTAGGAGGAATACTCCTTACATTGGTGATCAGTGGGAAGAATGCCCCTAAAATTGGTGGTCAGTGGAAAAAATGCTCCTTCCATTGATGATCATTAGAAAGAATGTCCCCCTTACATTGGTAGTCCCATACAATGCTAATCTTACTGACAGCTAAAAGGAACGTTGGTGTTATGCTGCTGGCTCCACCAAGTGGCATTGGACATGGAACTATGCAGGCACCACAATCAGGTGGGAGATCAATCAGCCACAGCTAAAGGAACCTCTGGAGGAAGCCTGGTTATAGAGACTTCCTGTCCCATTCTCTGAACATTTTATGAATGTGTAGTGCTATCCCATTAGGAGCCATCTAGATTAACTGGTTCCTTTACTGTTACAGCGCAGACAGCCAGGCACACAACAATCCAGTCTCTAATCAACAGTAGCACAGTTTCCCCTCACCCATAGCTGGGGATCATGAGATCTTATGTAACTCAGATGCAGCAAGACTGGAACAGATTTAGGTTCATGGCATAGTTGCTAACATTGTCAAAAAATGTATAGGAACACTTTTTTGTCTGTAGGCGAAGTCTTGTTATAATTAGAGGGCAGGGCATTCGTTTGTAGGTGTGACGTAGCGGGAAAAGAAAAATGGGGCGTGCGAAAATGGCGTGGTTTAAACTAAATATTGGGCATGGCTTAAAGGGGGCATGACTCAAAGGGGGTGTGGTTAGAGTCTGAGATGAATGAGGGATGGAGGGAGAAAGAGAGAGGAAGAGAGAGAGAGAGAAGGAAAGAAAGAGGGATGGAGGGACAGCAGGCCCAGATCCTACACCACTCCTTACATCGGGTGCCCCTAGCGGAGTCCCCCTTACATCAGGTGTCCCCAGCGGGCCCCCCTTACATCAGGTGTTGCCAGTGGAGCCCCTCCTTACATCAGGTGTCCCCAGTGGAGCCCCTCCTTACATCAGGCATTTCCAGCAGAGTCACTTCATACATCAGGTATTCCCAGTAGAGTCCCTCCATACATCAGGCATTCCCAGCAGAGTCTCTCCTTACACCAGGCATTCCCAGTAGAGTCTCTCTTTACATCAGGTGTCCCTCAGCAGTGTCCCCCTTATATCAGGTGTCCCTCAGCGGTGTCCCCCCTTACATCTGGTGTCCCTCAGCGGAGTCCCTCCTTACAACAGGTGTCCCTCAGTGGTGTCCCTTTTACATCAGGTGTTCCTCAGCAGAGTCCCTCCTTACATCAGGTGTCCCTCAGCGGTGTCCCCCTTACATCAAGTGTCCCCCTTACATCAGGTGTCCCTCAGCGGTGTCCCCCCTTACATCAGGAGCGCCCCTTTACATTAGGTGTCACCCAGTGGAGCCTCTCTTACATCAGGTGTCCCCCAGTGAAGCCCCCCTTACATCAGGTGTCCCCCAGTGGAGTGCCCCCTTACATCCCAGCAGCAGATTCTCTACCCCAATTACAGTAGACCAGCTCTCGTGTAACGAGGGGAACAAGCAAGAGGCAAAGCCGGCTGGGTGGCTGCCAATAGAAATTGAGCTGCCGCCAACCCCCACCCCACGGCCTTTCCCACAACAGTTGCGACAGCTCAATTTCTACTGGCAGCCACCCGGCCGGCTCCACCTCTTGCTTGTTCCTCTCGGCGAGTGACCAGGCTATACGAGAACTGGTCTTCTGTAAAGTGGTGGCCGGCGGAGACATTTCACTGCCGGACACGGACCTCTAGCGGCGGTAAAGAAAACGGGAAAACGCGGATTTCCCTGGACATTTCCCCAAAAACACTAAAAGTGGGATAAAGGTCTAAATCCCGGGAATGTCAGTAAATCCAGGGACAGTTGGCAACTATGTCATGGCTGAGGACCATGAAAATGCCTGCAGAACAGATAAGCTAGATGGGAATAGTCTAAGTGCACAGCTGGGGACCATAAAGCAGCTTGCAGAACAGATAGGCTAGACCAGAACAATCTATAGGTTCACAGCTGGGAACCATGAAGTAGTTTGTAGAACAGATATGAGGCTCTACGAACAGAATCCTGGAACAGGATCAGTCCATAGCTGCAACCCTTTGTAAGCAGCCCAGCATCCAGTCCCAGGGGCAAGCAGCCCCCTCTTCCCTTCATCTCACTGATCCTTTCCCTCAGGAGAGAGAAAGACAATCTCCTTTGGGGCTCCAAACTATTTATAAGCTCTCCCAGCCACCATCTGGGCACACCTCCCAGGGATTGGCTTGGCCCTGCTCAACATTCAGGCTGGTCATTTGAATTCGCCCAACATAAACTCTAGAAACCTCTTCCAGAGGCAGGGGGAAGCAATTAAACCCGCAGCCTGTGCAGCCCTCAGCAGACCAGAAAAACAAACAATCACTGCTCCTTTGGCTACAGCAGGAGCCAAAAACTAAATTGACCTAGCAGCCTAACTAAGAGGGTGCTACAAATAAAATATAAGGCTTCCTCTGATTGGCCGAGGTGGAGATTGTGATCTTCCACCCATCTCTCTACCACAGCCAATCAGAGAAACCCTTGTATTCATTCATAAAATATAAAGCTTCCTGCGAATGGCTCAGCAGCACTCAGGCTGACTTGATTTTGTTCCAGGAATGGGAAGTCCCCGTACTGCTGCCGGAACATAGCACTGAACACTGTATATAGAAAATACAACGTACAGTTTCTACAGCACTGACAGCCGGCACATATATTAGACTTCAGGATCCTCTAGCCAGATCAGTGTTGTTTGGTTGCTCAGGATAATTGCGCTTTGCACGTTGTTACTTTTCTGCAGCTTTTAGACTTTTTATTTATTGATTTATTTCCAACGTTGATTATATTAACCAGAGGCAGTTTGCGCGCTCAACTGATGACCAGGGACCTGAAAATAACCCGAGCAGACAGCTAGAAATACATCAGAAGATTAAGCTTCCATGTGTCTGACAACGCCTCCTTCCAATATTCATAAATGAGCCGTTCTGAGGGCATTGTGTCACTGGGAGAGAGCTCTTTAATTCATCGGTCTAGACCGGGTAAGAGCGGATCAAATTACGGGATCGGCCAACTTTTCCATCTGCGACTGGAGGTCAATAGTAACCCGGGGAACTATGCTGGGGTAAACACATGCACCACCAAAGAAAAATTAGAGTTTCTCCATGATTGTTAAATGGAAAGTATAGCGTCTTGTGAGTGAGCATTTACTTTAACCCACTTGAGTATTCAGGGTGTTAACCCTTCATTACCAGAGGCAATCTTCATTTTTCAGTGCTGTGATAGTTTGACTGACAATTACTCAGGTATGCAACACTACATCCAAATACTGTACATTTTATATGATTTTCTTAAGACAAATAGAAATATTATTTATTTTAGTGTGGGCTATTTTTCTGAGTGGACGTTCAGGAATGTCCCTCAGAAAGAGCGGGATTTTTTTTTCAAATTTACGCTGTTTTTCTTCTCGCTGGGTGGACATCATATGATGTTCTTGACGTCTCCTGGCGGCCTCTGGTGCCACTCCAGGCTTTGCCAGCGGGGAGCCCAGTAATGAAGCCAGTGGTTCCACCGGCTTACCATAGAGCAAGTTGGGGACCAGGTCTTCCCTGATCATCTCTATGGTGCTGTATTAGAAACCGGACGTGACAAGTATTTTGTCACTTCCAGTCTCAGTCCCGCAGCGCAGCCCATTGTACCAGCACTGGACTCCACTAATCCCACTGTCTGATGCGTGCCCGCTCACCCGCCCACCGGCTCGCCCGCCCTCTGTACATCCCGTATGAGGAGGGAGGAAGAGATAGGCTAGGTCTGCCCCACATCCTCTCCATGTCCCCTTGATTTTAAAGCAGCCAGTGCTTCTGTCCTGATGTCTCCCTGAGCCTCTGAAGACAATGCAGCCTCAGGTGACTGAACTCTCCCCTCTCTCTCTTTCTTTCCATGTGCCATATTCTTCCTGCCCTCCATGTCCCATAGTGCTCCTTCCTGTATTCCATGTGCCATAGTAATCCTGCCTTACATGTACCATAGTGGTCCTTCCTGGTTTCCATGTGCCATAGTGGTCCTGCCTTCCATGTGCCATAGTGGTCCTGCCTTTCATGTGCCATAGTGGTCCTGCCTTCCTGCTTTCCATGGGCCATAATGATCCTTCCTGCCTTCAATGTGCCATAATGATCCTTCCTGCTTTCCATGTGCCATAGTGGTCCTGCCTTCCATGTACCATAGTGATCCTTCCTGCCTTCCAGGTTTCATAGCAATCCTTCCTGTCTTCCATGTGCCATAGGAATCTTTCCTTCCTTCCATGTGCCCTAGTGATCCTTGCTTCCTGTCTTCCATGTGCCAAAGTGATCCTTCCTGCCTTCCAGGTGTCATAGTGATCCTTCCTTCTTGCCTTCCATGAGCCATAGTGATCATTCCTGCCTTACATGTGCCATAGGAATCTTCCCTGCCTTCCATGTACCATAGTGATCCTTCCTTCCTGCCTTTGATGTACCATTGTGATCCCTCCTTCCTTTCTTCCATGTACGATAGTGATCCTTCCTTCCTGCTTTCCATGTACCATAGTGATCCCATTCTTTCTTCCATATACCAATATACCATAGAGATTCTTCCCTCTCTCCCTCCATAAGCGTTGGTTCATACTGCAGTACTTATTCTTTTGGCTCCATCCCAGGGTTTCTCAGGTACTCCATAATCCTCTATTTTAAGCTCTCTGTCTATTTTCAGTGTATACAAAACCAGATGTATTGGAAGGATTTTTGTAAATGATTATATTGAGGTTTATATGTATCCCTGAGACAAGAGTGTACAAGGCCAGGTTTTCTTTAACCATGGCCCTTAAGCCCCTCCCACTATCATGTTTGGTCACGCCCGCATCTTGCTGCGGCACGCTACACACACCACAGGTCACTGTCTCCATGAATTGTCCCTCATTCTCAAGTTCAAAAGTTGGGAGGTATGATTGTGAGGGACGTGGGTGTCAGATCCCTGCCCTCCTCTCTAACTTGCGACAAAGGACCTGCCAACCTCACACCACGCTGTCACTTACGTAACAATGCCACTCTCAGCACAAAGATTTTTCCAGCTGGTGGGACCACAATCTAGGTGCCAGCAGCCTGAGAGCGATTGTCACTGGGCTAATTACGCAATTAACCATTTAACTGCCACCACCCCCGTTTTAAAAGACCGAGCCGGGGGAGTTTGTGATTTTAGCAATACCCATTATGATTTTAGAATAAGCATCTGCAACACACACTGCCACCACAGACGGGTCTGCTCCGCTCCTCCCGTCAGTGCAGGGCAGTTTGACAACTTTAAAATACAGCTTTTCACAGATTAGTGAACCTCTGCCCATCTTTTTTTTTTAATCCAAACTTTTTTTTATTGACAAGAAAAAAAAAGTGACTGTACATTGTAGTAAGGATATACATGACTCATCTTTACTTCTGAGACACTCTGACTCTCTGAGATGCTCTTTTTATACCCACTCTTTACTGACCTGTTGCCAATTAACTTAATTAGTTGCAAAATGTTCTTCCAGCTCTTCTGTGTTAGGCTCGATTCACATCTATGCATTTCGCTTTTGAGCGTTTTTACAGTGCTTTTTGCGGTGCTTGCCGCGTTTTTGGACATGCGTTTTTACCACGATTTAGCCGCTTTTTGCATTTTGCGTTTTTATTTTTTTCATTTTTTTTTTACACTGTGGTTGCTTAGCAACCAGCTATATACAGTGTAAAAAAAAAAAACGCAAATCGCGGCAAAATCGCAGTAAAAACGCAGTACTTTCATTTTGGATGCGGGTCCGTTGATTTCTATTACATTACGGTGACCAGACATCCCTGTTTTCCAGGGACAGTCCCCGTTTTCCGACTACGATCCCCGGACCCCTTTTGTCCCCGATTTTGCCGTTTGGTATTTGGCCAGCTAGGCTGCGGCAGTCTCCCGATGGACGGGGGCGTTTCCCGATGGAGGGGGGCATTTCCTGGTGGACAGGGGCGTTGCCCCAAGAGATAGCACAAGAGAGAGCTGTGTAGACTGTGTAGAGGAGGAGCTGGAGCGGCTCCAGCCTGCCTATGCTGTGCTAGTGTAGTTAGTAGCCACTCCTCCTCAGCTGAAAAATCCATCACATGACATGACTCTTCCTCCAGGCTCCAGCATTCCGCCCCTCTCCTCCTACCTCTGCTCCCTCCTCCAATCGCGCTCCTGGCAGCATAGGGGAGAATACAGAGTACAGCGTTCCTCCTCTTCCCTCAGGTCCTGCAAGCAAGGCACTATGGGAATTGTAGTCAATAAGTAGTACAGAGTGAATGGCCACAAGCAGGTGAGTTTTTATGCTAACAGCTAAAATAATAAAATTTTTCTCCTTCACGTATTTGTGCTGATAAGGCGGCACTGATGGGCATTGATGAGGTGGCACTTATGGGCACTGATGAGGCGGCACTGATGAGGAGGCACTAATATGCCGCACTTATGGGCACTGATAGGTGGCACTGATAGGTGGGACTGATGAACACTGATAGGCGGCACTGATGGGCACTGTTAGGTGGCATTTATGGGCACTGTTAGGTGGCACTGGTGGGCACTGATAGGCGGCAGTGGCGGGCACTGATAGGCGGCACTGGTGGGCACGGATAGGCGGCATGGAGAGGCGGTACAGATGGGCACTGATGGGCATAGATGGGTGGTACTGATAGGCGACACTGATGGGCATTGGTGGACAGCAGTGATGGGCATTGATGGGCAGCACTGATAGGAGGCACTAATTGCCAGCACTGACTGAGATGGCTAATGGGCACTGATTTGTGGCACTTGTGGGCAGTGTGGGCTCTGATCACTGGCATTGGTGGGCACTGTATGCTGGCATTGGTGGGCACTCCATGATCAGGGCCCTGATTACTTCCCCCTAGCTGTCCCCTGTGAGGAGATGCCGATTACTGGCATCTCCGTGTTTACATGTGATTGGACACAGCCGATCACATGGTTAAAGAGCTGCTGATGAAAAGTGCGGCCACGATCGCCGCGCTGCGCACCCCTTAAAATATATGCTTATAAAATCGTTTACCATTTGCCAAAAAAAAAAAAAATGCAAAACGCTGCATTTTGCATGAAAAAAAAGTCCCTGACCCTTTCCAAAAACGCAGAGGCACAAAATGCATTGATGTGAACAGGTTCCATAAGAACCCATGTTAAAAAATTTGCCTGGATTTCTGCAAAATGCAAAATGCATCAATAAACGCATTAGTGTGAATCAAGCCTTAGTGCCACTTACTTTGCCAGCTTTTTGTTGCTCTGTCCCAACTTTTCTGAGACCTGTTGCTGCCATTCATTTCAAAATTACTTTGTTTCCTGTTTTCTATTGTGAATAAAATATGGGTTTATGAGATTTACAAATCCATTGCATTCAGTTTTTATGTAAATTTTTCGTAGCGTTCCAACTTTTTGGCAACTTTTTGGGAGCGGGGGTTGTGCATGCCTATACCTGTGTACGGCGTATTTTGTAATGCATTCCTATAGGCAGAATTTCTGGGGTTCCCGGGCACAGTGCTGTATGACCGTACATCTGCAAATATCCCCGTGTACACGCTCCCTTTAATGATTTATTAACAATTATAGAGCTGCATTAATGTGTGTCTTTTTTTATATCTGGAGTTCAGCTTTAAGAGTGAGTCATGACCGAGCCATTTTTTTTAAGAGTGATGTCAGTGGTTATCCATATGTTACGCTATTTGATAGCGGCATCCATTCTCCTGGGGGAATGAAGGTGGGGGGGGGGAGTTGTCAGTAACTTGGAAGAGTGATGAGCCGCTGTCTGTGTTGTCACGCAGTCACATGTCCACGAAAGGCGATGAGTGAGATGACAGAAAACACACCAGCTGCCCCCAGAGAGACGGCGGGTAACTCGAGCTCGCTGTTTTTTGTAGGTGGAAATCCCTGCCTAATGTTTGCTGGCCCACAAACAACTTAAACACTCCAGGCGTTTAAAACCGGACAATGACTATCAGCAGGGGGACTATCTATGGAATATGTCACAGCGAAAATAATTACACAAAAAAAAAACCCCCTGGTGATATTGTCACACCACCAGCGTGCTAGGCAGGGCAGCCATCAGAAATTTTTGGGCCCCTTACACAGCTTTCAGTACCTAAAAATACTTACCAAGGTGGATGCAGCATCGATCCGATGCAGCATCGATCCGATGCAGTATCTGTCCCTCCGCCGGCTCTAACACTGAGAAACGAGCGACCAAACACCTCCGACTGCTCAGTTCTCACAGCTCCGTGCTCGCCCCCCCCCCCTCCTTCTTTGCTGAGAGGCTGAGCCGAGTGCTGTTCCAAGCATGTGGGCTGATCCTGACCATATGGTTCCGATCTTTCCCAAGCATAGGCCGGCTCTGTGACATCAGCAGACAGCGAGCTTCAGCCCCCTGTCTGCTGAAAACTGCTCACAGGAGTGCAGTTCATTCTGGAGAAGTACAGCCAAACGAGCTTTGGCTGTATTTCTCCTTTAAAGAGGAAGTAAACCCTCTTAACAAAAATGAAAAAAAAAAAAAAAACCTGCAAGACAAAGGCATAATTAGCTAGTATGCATAGCATACTAGATAATTATGTATCACTTACCTGAGATCGAAGCCTCGGCATCGGTCCTCTTCTCCCCCTCCGACCGCCGACATCTTCTCCCGGAGTGACTTCCGGGTATCGCGGCTCCGGCGCTGTGATTTGCCGGGGGGCTCGATGACGTCACGCGAATGCGCACGGGAGCGGCATATAACAACTGAAGCATCGGCATATAGCGCCGATGCTTCAGTTTGTCGCTAGTGCGCATGTGCCGCATGACGTCGGCACATGCAAAAACAGGTATATCTCCTAAACCGTGCAGGTTTAGGAGATATCCCTGTTAGCTACAGGTAAGCCTTAATATAGGCTTACCTGTAAGCTAAAGTTGTAAACGAGGTTTTACTTCCTCTTTAACTCTCGAAAAAGGTAAACAGCACCCAAGGAGTTCTCTACAGGTGGAGAACAGGAGCTGAAGCCATTTTGTATCCCTTCTATTCACAATCATGCAACAGGGAGCCTGTGTGCAGACAACTGTCATTTTGTTGTCCACCTAGGTCGGCTGCCACACCATTCAAAGCTGCAGCTTGCTCAGGGTGGTGAAAGGTGGATCAGTGAGTATACCTGGGTTGATGAACTATCATGAGGCAGCTTGGGGTCTGTGCCAATAGGCTTTTGTTGTGTGAGAACTGTTTTCCCACATACAAGGTAGGGGAATATAAAAGCAGCTTACAGCGGGTTGATACAGCTTAGAAGAAGGTCAACTGCAGATAAGAAGAAGGTCAACTGCTGGTCAATTCCCTGTAAAGGAATTCTGAATTATTTTGGAAGTGTCTCCAACTGATATATCAAATGCATGTGTAGAGCCCATAACCCCAAGGGGCGGCCTTGACTTTCCTGGGCTTACCAATTACCTCCTCGTAGCTCGTCTTTCGTTGTCTAGGGGTTCCCAGGGTTAGTACCCAGTAACTTCAGAGCTGATTTTTATTTTGCAGGGGTAACATCCAACAGTAACACAGTCTCAGGTGGGAATAGAGGGCACGGGTGACAAAACTCAGGCACTTTGAACCACTGACATCAATCGAATGTGATCCGGAAACTTTGCAAAGTCTCTGCCACAGACTAGATTGTAATTGAAGATAAGTAGGAACCTTTCCCACAGTACCTGGATCTCTCAGCCTTCTTGGCGATACCGTAGGAAATGCAGATTCTCTAGTGTCCATACAATCTCAGCTCCCAGGCTCTTACCGAGCAGCCAGCTTCTTGGCCCTCTTACAAAGAATCCTCCCCTGGTCGCTTGTACGAGTTGCCGTGTCCCTCCAATACCGAGAGAACACCGGGACACCTCCGAATCCTCCTTTAGTTACTGGGCCTGGAACTAGCCAGTTCCGAGGCTCGGGAACGGATGGATACCCACCCCAGACCATGAGGGCCTCTGAGGCTGGTCAGGATGACCATGTTTGCGGGGATGGCAGACACTCCTGGGTCCGGGACCCCTCACGGGGTTGGTCCGGACTGGGACCAGGAATCAAAGCAGCAGCCGAACCCCGAACACGTGACTTCAGTACCTTAAATACCCCTTCCCAGACTACGCAGTGGGGCCAGACGCGCCCACTGATTGGCTCCGGGAAAGATTGGTACCTAACACGTCCAACCAGGCTTGGTTCTCAGCCTGTCATGGGTGCCTCACTGCACCTATGACCAGGCAGAACTCCAGTACAGCCCAGCCAAACTGATGCCAAAGTAAAAACCTGTACAATTAACCCCCAGAACTCTGTTACAGTTCTGGAAAACAAAATTTACACATGCATAGCGCACACTTCAGTAAAGTGTCGGCACTACACATGATTAATAAGACTTAAAGCAAGTTGCATTTGTCCATCAATACAAGCCCAAAGTCCTTCAACACAGGAGTCAGGACTGTGACATGCACCATAGTGTATGGGGTTCAAGGGCCACCAGAATGTAATGTTCAACATAGCATATGGGGTGTAGGGGTCAGTAATATGTTAGGTACAACACAGTATATAGAGTAAATAAGTCTCAGGAGTATGTAATGCACTACTTTGTGAATACTGTGCACATGTAAGCGTGGCTGTATTATAGAGGGAAACACACTGTGTGGTATTGTAAATGAAGTAACTGTAATTGCCAGATAAGCAGCCAGATATATTTATAAAAGTGGAGTAAACAGTTCTCTTGTTAGCATAAAAGGCACAGATTCATAGTCCATTCACCAAAGATACAGAATGCAGCTTAGTAAACTGGCGCTGTAGTTATTCCTCTCTTCAGACACATCAGTGGTATGCAAGGCACATTTTGGTTACTTACCATAGGCTGGTGTCCATAGGCAGGTTCCACAGATGCAGTAGAGATGATTTAAGAGGAAGAAACCTGCCTATCAGCAGTGCTGATAGGCAGGACTCCTGAGGATCCCTGTTATGTCTCTACAGTCTGGAACACTCTCCCTGAATAAGGCCTAGCCTTCCCTCACAAGCAGTGCACCTTCCCTTCACTCATTCCACACACGTCTCCTAAAAAATGGTGGCTGGGCCCTCTTTTATATGGAAGCTAACATAAAATGGTGGACAAAAACCTCGAGAGAACTTGGTACCAATCAAAACATGAGGCTTCTCAAAGCAGTGCACCTTCCCCTCACTCATTCCACACACGTCTCCTCAAAATGGTGGCTGGGCCCTCTTTTATATGGAAGCTAACATAAAATGGTGGACAAAATCTCGAGAGAACTTGGCACCAATCAGAACATGAGGCTTCTCCAAGCAGTGCACCTTCCAGGGCCGGACTGGGAATAAAATTCAGCCCTGGAAAAAATTTCATACCAGCCCCACAGCATTATTATACCAGCGCAACAGCATAACGTCATTATTTTCTGGTTCAAGAAAGGGAAAACCATACATTTTAAAGCACATTTAAAGAGTGTATTATATATAAAAAAGACAGATATGAAATCACATAGGGATATATATAAGCAAATTCCAGTTTAAAGTGGTCAATCATCAAGGGGGACCCCAGGAACTCAGAACGTGGGGGGGGGGGACCACATTCTGCAGAAAGAATACACTAAGGTAAGGGGGGGGGGTTACTGATATAAGGGGGAAACCCTTTATATCAGTGCCCCCTTACATTATTGTACTCTCTCCCCCCTTACATCAGTGACCCCCCTTCAGACTGGCCTGGCGGTGCTGTCACTGGCCCCCTCTCAGGTGCACCAAGCAGGGCTCAGTCAGTCGGCTCCAGCTTGGTGGCTCTGGTTTTATCCTATAGTCTCCTCTCCACAGTCCACACACATCTGACTTCTCCCATGACCCCCATCCTGGCAGCGCTCCCACTCTTGACTCCTCTTCAGACTCCCTCAGAGACTGCAGACATGATACAGGAGAGGAGATGGTCAGAGACTGCAGACATGATACAAGAGCTCAATGCAGCCTCACCAGTGCCCATCAAATGCAGCCTCGCCAGTGCCCATCAAATGCAGCCTCGCCAGTGCCCATCAAATGCAGCCTCACTATGCCCATCAAATGCAGCCTCACTGTGCCCATCAAATGCAGCCTCACTGTGCCCATCAAATGCAGCCTCACTGTGCTCATCAAATGCAGCTTTACTCTGCCCGTGAATGCGGCCTCACTGTGCCCACCATTGCGGTCTCACCATGCCCACCATTGCGGCCTCACCGTGCCCACCATTGCGGCCTCACCGTGCCCATCAAATGCAGCTTTACTGTGCCGTGAAAGCAGTCTCACTGTGCCCATGAATGAAGCCTTACTGTGCCCATGAATGCAGCCTCACTGTGCCCATCATTGCAGCCCCTCCTGTGCCCCATGTCCCAGTCTGCATTCCCTGTCTGTGGGAAGGTGTGTTGTTGATGCTCGGGTACAGTACCTTGCATGCCAGCAGGATATCCATGAAGGCCAGCAGCAGGCAGGGGCTGTTCTCGTTTTGGATGGGGACAGTGTTCCTTCCAGAGGATCTGTTTGCTGTGAGATGGAGTGGTCCCGGGCCACCTGCACCTTCAGCCGTCCTCACTTTCCGGCCCCAGTCAGCCTGTCCCCTGGTCCTGGGGAAGTGGAGAGCACTGGGTGGGAGCTGGAGAGAAGGGGGAGCAGAGAGTACTGGCAGGGCTGGAGAGCACATGGGTGGGGGCAAAGAGCAGGGGGGAGTGAAGATCACAGGGGTGGGGAGTGCAGAGCACTGGGGGGGGGCAAAAATAACAGGGGTGGAGAGCACGGGAGGCTGAGAGCACTGGGGGGGGGTAAGAGTGTGGGGTGGCGAAGAGCACTGGACGGGAGCTTGAGAGCACTGGGGGGGGGGGGGCAGAAAAACAGGGCTGGAGAGCACTGGGGGGGGTACAAAGAGCAGGGGGGAGTGGAGAGCAATGGGGGGGAGCTTGAGAGCACCCATGGGGGCCAGAAAGTACAGGGGTGGAAAGCACGGGGGACTGGAGAGCACTGGTGGGGTTGGAGAGCACATGGGTGGGGGCAAAATGCAGGGGGGAGTGGAGAGTACTGGGGGGGAGCTTGTGAGAGCACTGGTGGGGGGAGACAAAAAGAACAGGGGTGGAGAGCACGGGGTGGAGAGCACGGTGGGGGGTAGAGAGCACGGTGGGGGGTAGAGAGCACGGTGGGGGTGGGGAGCACGGAGGGGGCTGGAGAGCACTGTGGGGGGTGGAGAGCACTGGGGTGGGGGCTAGAGAAGGATGGGGAGAGCTGGAGAGCAGGTGGGGCAGAAAGAACAGGGGTGGGGAGCATGGGGGGGGGGGGCTGGACAGCACTGTGGGGGGTGGGGAGCACAGGGGGCTGGAGAGTACTGTGGGGGGGTGGGGGGGAGCACTGCGGGGGGTGGAGAGCACTGTGGGGGGTGGAGAGCACTGTGAGCTGGAGAGTACTGTGGGGGGTGGGGAGCACTGCAGGGGGTGGAGAGCACTGTGGGGGGGAGCACGGGGGGCTGGAGAGTACTGTGGGGGGTGGGGATCACTGCGGGGGGTGGAGAGCACTGTGGGGGGTGGGGAGCACTGCGGGGTGGAGAGCACTGTGGGGGGTGGGGAGCACTGCGGGGTGGAGAGCACTGTGGGGGGGAGCACGGGGGCTGGAGAGTACTGTGGGGGGTGGGGAGCACTGCGGGGTTGGAGAGCACTGTGGGGGGTGGGGAGCACGGGGGGCTGGAGAGTACTGTGGGGGGAGCACGGGGGGCTGGAGAGTACTGTGGGGGGTGGGGAGCACTGCGGGGGGCTGGAGAGCACTGTGGGGGGCTGGAGAGCACTGTGGGGGGGCTAGAGAAGGATGGGGAGAGCAGGGGGGGCAGATAGAACAGGGGTTGAGGGAAATGTGGGGGGGCTGGAGAGACTGGTGGGGGAGGAGAGCACTGGGGGGAAGCACAAGGAGAAGGGGGGGGGCAGTAAAAGAAGTTGGATAGGGGGGGATCAGCAGGGGGGGGCCGGGCTGCATATAGAGGATATGAGCTTTCTATATTCCTCCATGCAGCCGCTGAATGCTTTATTCTCCTCCTCTCCCTCCTCCAAGCATTCAGCGGCTGTATGGAGGAATATAGAAAGCTAATCTCCTCTCTATGCAGCCCCCCCCCCCCGCTGATCCCCCTATTCAGGCACACAGGGCGGCTGTACTCACAGCCTCACAGGCATCTCTCCTGTGAACACGGAGCTGGCCGAGTCTGTGTTCGGCGGCCGCTCCGTAACACGGTCCCGCCCCCCTAGACTGGCTGTGTGATTGGTGGATTCTATCTACTATCACATGAGCCGGTCTAGGGGGGCGGGACCGTGTTACGGAACGGCCGCCGAACACAGAACCGGCCAGCTCCGTGTTCACAGGAGCATAACAGGGGAGCACAGCAGCATTAAAGCGGCCCCAGGGCAGGCAGCCTACCGGAAATATCCCGGTATCCCGGTAGGCCAGTCCGGCCCTGGCACCTTCCCTTCACTCATTCCACACACGTCTCCTCAAAATGGTGGCTGGGCCCTCTTTTATATGCAAGCTAACATAAAATGGTGGACAAAATATCGAGAGAACTTGGTACCAATCAGAACATGAGGCTTCTCCAAGCAGTGCACCTTCCCTTCACTCATTCCACACACGTCTCCTCAAAACGGTGGCTGGGCCCTCTTTTATATGGAAGCTAACATAAAATGGTGGACAAAATCTTGAGAGAACTTGGTACCAATCAGAACACGAGGCTTCTCCAAGATGGCTGCTGGAGACAAGTTCAGAGAAGTTGCAGCCTCAACAGGATTTCACAAAACAGCAGGAAAACGCAAACACATTCTGAATATAATATGACATTTCTGCATGAGGAAGTAAGTATGATGCAATTGTAGTCCCACTTCTCCTCTCAGCCAGCAAGACTGTCCTGTCACAGTTAACTGTATGTGAGGAGGCTACCTACACACAGGTCAGGAGTATGTTACATACAAAATAGCATATGGTGTGCAAGGGTATGGAATATGTGGGGTACAAAATAGTGTATAGAGCACATAGGTCAGGACTGGAGTATGTAACGTACAACACTGTGTATAGAGAGCACATGTCAGGGATATGTAAAGAACAACATAGGATAGGGGGGTGTAGGGGTCAGAAATATGTAAGGTACAACACTGTGTACAGAGTGCACACTTCAGGAGTATGAATCATACAACACTGTGTATAGAGTGCACACTTCAGGAGTATGAACCATACAACACTGTGTATAGAGTGCACACTTCAGGAGTATGTAACATACAACACTGTGTACAGAGTGCACAGGTTAGGAGTATGTAAAATACAATATAGCATATGGGGTGCAGGGGTCGTGAATATATAAGGTACATCATAGTGTAAAGAGTGCATAGGTCTGAGTATGTAAAGTTCAATATTGTGAATAAAGTGCACAGGTCAGGAGTATGTACTGTACAAATATTGAATAGAGTGCAACAACCAACTGCAAGTGCCCTCTACATTGCTGGTAACTGGGATGAAAAAAATGACCAGGAGTCAGTGGTGGGGGAAAAGGCCCCAATGTTGGTGTCAGTGTGATAAAATCCCCCAACACTGTTGCCTGAGGGTTACTTACCTGTGCAGACATTCTATGTCCCATGCTGCTTTAACCTGCCTGATGACAGCAGTGCCAGAACTATGCAGGCAGCAGAACACCCCCCTCTGGTTGTGGTAGCATAGCTCCAATGTCAGGTGCTGATAAAGAGTTAATTATGGTGCATTGGTATGCGTCCCCGACGCTGGGCGTGCTCACAGGCTTTGGAGGGTATTTTAAATACCTTCCCTTCTAGTGGCTGTTGCTGTGTCTTGCCAGCTTGCCATTGTTTGTTTCTGTTGCTGACCCAGATTTTCTGACCTTGTCGCCTGCCTTGGCATCTGCCTTGATCCCGAATACTCTTGTGCCTGCCGCCTGCCTCGACCTCAGCTTGGACTTGAACTTCTGCTATCTCGTACCTGGTCTCTACAGCATAGCCATCTTGCTTTGGCAACTGCTTGGTAGGAAGATCCTGAGGGCCGCTTGCAGGAAAGCAGCCCATGAGCCACTAGGGTCACCTGGCCACCATTTCTTGGGGGTATACTAGTGCAAACCAAGTTGTTACTTAGACTCCACCCCCTAGGTGAGCCTGTGCTACCTGCCAGGGTTTTTGACATATCTGCCTATTGTTTAGCTTTAATGCCTGGTTCACACCTATGCATTTTTTTAGTGCATTTTCAGTTTTGCAGAAACACACAACAGTCCATTTAACATGGTTTCCTATGGATGTAGTTCACATCTGTGCATTCTATCATTTTTTGGGGGGTTTTTGGTTCCATAGACTTCAATGGTTTAAAGATGCGAAATTAAAAAAAGCAAACTGCACCTGCAATATGCAAACTGCAACCTGCACAAGTGTGAATCAGGCCTAAGGCTGGATTCACACCTATGGCAGTTTTAGTGCTTTTTGCATTTTGCAGATTTGCACTACAGAACGCAGTCCATAGGAAACCATGTTAAATGGACTGTAGTGCAAATCTGCAAAATGCAAAAAGCACTAAAAAAGCATAGATGTGAAGCAAGCCTAAGGCTCGATTCACATCTATGCATGTTGCTTTTGAGCGTTTTTGCAACGCTCAATGGGGGACAGGGAGAGAGGAGGAGGGGGGCAGGGAGAGAGAGAGGGGGCAGGGAGAGAGATGGAGGGGGAAGGGAGAGAGACACGAGTTTTTGCCGCGTTTTGCGTTTTTTTTTTACACTGTGGTTGCTTAGCAACCAGCTATATACAGTGTAAAAAAATTATAAAAAATTTTAAAAAAAAATGCAAAACACGGTAAAAACACGGTACTTGCGTTTTGGATGCGGGTCCATTGTCTTCTATTACATGCAAAACGCTGCATTTTGCATGAAAAAAAAGTCCCCGACCCTTTCCAAAAACGCAGGGGCACAAAAAATGCATTGATGTGAACATGTTCCATAGGAACCCATGTTAAAAAATTTCCCTGCATTTCTGCAAAAAAAAAAGTCCTTTGTATAACGTAGTGCCCTGCTACTACTGTATACAAGTTTTATCAATATAATTAAAAGTAAATTATGAAATGATTTTACGTTGTCAGAGTGTAGAGGTGTCAGAGTGCAAGTAAATTGTGCAACAGCTGGTCCTAAAACCTTTAGCATGTATGCAGTGTTATGTCTCCCTCTGCTGGTCCATAGTAATATTACAGTTCAGGCATTAATCCAGTGCTGCAAGCCCAAATCCTCCAGGCCAATAAACCTTCAACACATTTAGAATTTCTATAAACAGCAATGAAAAAGAAAACAGCAGACAAATAGACACAATTGCTAAACCTATATTTAAACTATTGCATATTCCTTCTTCATACTGAAAGCAAATGTTAATGAGATAAATTTAGAGGCTTCCTGAATTCCCCTTCTGAAAATGCTAGATACCTGGCATTGGTGCTCCCCGAGTACACGTCAGAGATGGCTGCATGGCATTTCTCAGGACAGGTTTCCTGATGTAACAACAGTTGACCATGCCTGTGTAATGGTGCTGGAACGGCCAATTGTAGTCTCTATTGGAGTTTCGTGTGCATTGATTTTTTTACGGTGCATACTAGCTCATTATGCCTTTTCCCTTACAGGTGTGTAAAAAAAAAAAAAAATGTCAGCTGCTTTAACCGCTTCCCGACCAGCCGCCGAAGTTATACTGCGGCAGGTTGGCTCCCCTGTGTGCGCCGTTGTAGCTGTACATTGGCTCTTTAAGATGCTGTAGCAGCCGCGGGATGACTGCCGGGCACCCGCGATCGCTTGTGACAGCGAATTCCAGGATCTGTGTGTGTAAACACACAAATCCCGGCTCTGTCAGGGGAGAGGAGACAGATCGTGTGTTCCTACTAAGTAGGAACAACGATCTCTCTCCTCCTCTAGTCAGCCACATTCCCCCCACAGTTAGAACACACATAGGGATCACAGTTAACCCATTGATCGCCCCCTGTCAACCCCTTCCCTGCCAGTGACATTTATACAGTAATCAGTATGGTCCCAAAAAAGTGTCCGATCTGTCCGCCACAATGTCGCAGCCCCGCTAAAAATTGCAGATCACTGCCATTACTAGTGAAAAAATAAAATAAAAATGCTATAAATCTATCCCCTATTTTGTAGAAGCTATAACTATAATATGTAGAGACATGACAGACATCACTGTTCCCGATCACTTTGAACAGTAGATCCCTGTCATGTCACCTGTCACAATGGGGAATCGCCTTGTTTACAAAAGCAGTTCCCCGTTCTGCCTCTGTAATAGGCGTCGCGGGTCGCCAGCAGACGTCGAGTCCGCTCGGCCCGCAGGCACACTCCCGCAGCGTGCAGCGGGCGCGAGAGTGCGCCCACCTGCTATCGCGCCGGCACGAGCCGCCGTTCAGCTACAGAGATTTGCACAGGAGAGCCGACCTGCCGCCGTATAACGACGGCAGCTGGTCAGCAAGCTGGTCAGCAAGCGGTTAATTGAACAAGCGGAAGTTAGAAGCTGATTGGCTACCATGCACAGCTGCATGAGATTTTTGTACTCTCCAGTTTTAGTAAGGCCTTTTTCACACTTATACGACTTGTCCCACGATTTGGGGGCTGCAAAGTAGCATGACAAGTAGACATGTGCACAACAAAAAAATTCATTTATTTTCGTTTCGTTTTTTTCGTTTCCGAAAAAAAAAAATCGTTTTTTTTTTCGTTTCGTTTTTTTCGTTTCCGTTGATTCGTAACGATTCGTACATTCGTAAGTCGTCGGTGTTCGGATTCGTAACGATTCGTATTTTCGTAAGAGTTATTTTTTCGTTGATTCGTTTTTTCGTTAGTTTAATTTTCGGACGCATTCGTATTATTCGTACATTCGTAACATTCGTAGATTCGTAATCGGAGCATAATTCATAATTTTATGTAATGTGTATGCTATTATTACATTTTAATAATTTACAAATCGGAAAAAAAAGTTACGAATCGAAAAAAAAAAGTTACGAATCGAAAAAAAAGGTACGAATGTATGAATTTTTTTGTTCAATAGAGACACGGGAAATTACGAATCGAATAAAATAAAATAAAAGTTACGAATCGAAAAAAAAAAAAAGTTACGAATCGAAAAAAAAAGTTACGAATGTACGAATTTTTTTGTTCAATCCATTCGAAGCACGTTTAGCAGCACCATTCTAAAGCCCCATACACACGGTCGGACAATCCGCGGACCAGGTCCGTCGGACCATGTCCGTCATACTTTGTCCGATGTTGGTTTTGCGTACACACGGTCGGACAAAGTTGTCGGAAAATCCGATCATTCTGAACGTGGTGACGTTTGTTGCCTACGACGGGACTACGTAGAGGCTAGTAGCCAATAGCTTTGGTCTTGTAATGTGATCTGAGCATGCGTAGCACTTTGTCCGGTCGGACAACCGTACACACGATCGGATTTGGTGTGATCGGACCGGGTTGACGGCAAATCTTTCCAGCAGGAGATAAGACTTTGTCCGACGGACAAACCGACGAACACTGTCCGATGGTGCATACACACGGTCTGATTTTTCAACAACCTTGTCCGATCGGACCAAATTGATGAAAAAGTCCGACCGTGTGTATGGGGCTTAAGGGACACGGAAAATTACCAATTCAACAAAAAAAAAAAGTTACGAATGTATGAGTTTTTTTGTTCAATAGAGACACGGGAAATTACGAATCGAATAAAATAAAATAAAAGTTACGAATCCAAAAAAAAAAAAAGTTACGAATCCAAAAAAAAAAGTTACGAATGTACGAATTTTTTTGTTCAATCCATTCGAAGCACGTTAAGCAGCACCATTCTAAGGGACACGGAAAATTACCAATTCAACAAAAAAAAAAAAGTTACGAATGTATGAATTTTTTTGTTCAATAGAGACACGGGAAATTACGAATCGAATAAAATAAAATAAAAGTTACGAATCGAAAAAAAAAAAAAGTTACGAATTGAAAAAAAAAAGTTACGAATGTACGATTTTTTTTGTTCAATCCATTCGAAGCACGTTTAGCAGCACCATTCTAAGGGACACGGAAAATTACCAATTCAACAAAAAAAAAAAAGTTACGAATGTACGAATTTTTTCGTTCGTTTTCGTTTTTTTGGATTTTCTTCATTAGTACATTCGTTGTTTCTAATTATTTTTTTTGGGATTTTCGTTGTTTTTCGGATTCGTTCGATTCGAATGATTCGTTAATCGGATTCGTACGATTCGAACGATTCGTTATTCGGATTCGTACGATTCGAACGATTTGTTCATTCGTACGAAAAACGAACGAACGAAAATAACGAAAAAAAAACGAAAAACTAAAAAAAAACGAAACGAATTGCAAGTCGTTCCCCATGATTTTCAATGACAGCCATTCATATTAGTATGACTTCAAGTCGTTCCGACTTCAAAGTAGTCCCTGCACTACTTTGGTCCGATTTTGATGCCACTTACACAGGCATTCCTTGAAAACGCGGAAAAATTGCGGTAAAATCTGGAAAAAAAGAAAAGAAATGCCGATACCACATGTAGGGACTGGTAGGCTGCAATATATTACATTTTTGGTCTCGGCTTTGCAGGAAAACACACCCCAGCACAAACGCTTCCCCTGGGACATTAGTGCCGTTTAAATCTCAATTACTTTCTAGACTGCCCGTTAGCCAGAATTAAATGAGATATGAAACATTTGCTGGACTCCATTGATGCAGATAGTATTTCCCCCCCACGGGATCTTGGCCCCTCCGTTTGCCAGGAATGTTCACCTGTCCGGGATTTGACTCCCACCAGCTGGAAGAAGATCTGTGGATAAAATTAAAGTCCTCCAGCAAGTTATAACTTTAGACCTTTGTTAATTACTGCAGCAAACTTTTCTGCAGAGGCGTAGCTAGTACAATATGAAACACAAGTGGCGCTTGTACTGCGATAATCTCCCGTGAATTGAATTATTATGAAGAGATTGTGGGATGAGATATCGACTTCTGGCTGTATTAACATGGCCTGAGCTTCAGCAGAGGGATAGAGATAATTGGTGTACAGGCCGGGCGTGTAGTATTAGGGCTCCTTTACATTTGCTTCAAAATGTGGCATTGGACATGCTTTTTAACCGCTTAACCACCTCAATACCGGGCACTTACACCCCCTTCCTGCCCAGGCCAATTTTTTTTTTTGTTGATGTCACAATGTAGAGAATAATATTTCCTTTAACCACTTCAGCCCCGGACCAATTGGCAGCCAAAGGACCAGGCCCCTTTTTTGCGATTCGGCACTGCGTCCCTTTAACTGACAATTGCGCAGTCGTGCGACGTGGCTCCCAAACAAAATTGGTGTCCTTTTTTCCCCACAAATAGAGCTTTCTTTTGGTGGTATTTGATCGCCCCTGCGATTTTTTTTTTACCAAAAATATGTAGAATACGTTTCGGCCTAAACTGAGGAAAAAAAGTTTTTTTATATATTTTTTGGGATATTTATTATAGCAAAAAGTAAAAAATATTGTTTTTTTTTTTTAATTTGTCGCTCTTCTTTTGTTTATTGCGCAAAAAATAAAAAACGCAGAGGTGATCAAATACCACCAAAAGAAAGCTCTATTTGTGGGGAAAAAATGATAACAATTTCATTTGGGTACAGTGTCGTATGACCGCGCAATTGTCAGTTAAAGCGACGGAGTGCCGAATCGCAAAAAGTGCTCTGGTCAGGAAGGGGGTAAAATCTTCAGGGGCTGAAGCGGTTTAAAAGAGTCCTGTGCGTTTTTGTAGTACTGTGATGCAATTCAAATGTGAATACCAAGCTCATTGAGTTCTATGTGGATGCATCTAATAGATGCCAGATGTTTCAATACAGAGTACCTGTCACTGCCCTTGTTGTTGTTCACCCCTTGTGATAGCAATAAAGTTGATCCAAAAAAAAACATTTAAGAGAGGTACATTTCGTATCACAGTGACACCAATAGCATTTTTTTTTTTTTTTTTTTTTTTTTTTACTTATTATTGCATTGGTGTAATTTGTGCCTGCAATAAGTGTTAGGGCAGTTAGTGTTAGCCCCCTTTAGGTCTAGGGTACCCCCCTACCCCCCCCCAATAAAGGTTTTTTTTTTTACAGTAGGGGGGCGTGGCTGTACGTCTGACGTCATTGATCGGCTTTCCCGATGACAGGGATATACGTGTGTGTGTGTGTGTATATATCCCCAGAGAGCCCCCCCTTACATCAGGGTCCCCAGAGAGCCCCCCCTTACATCAGGGTCTCCAGAGAGCCCCCCTCCCCTTACATCAGGGTCCCCGGAGAGCCCCCCTTACATCAGGGTCCCCGGAGAGCCCCCCCCTTACATCAGGGTCCCCGGAGAGCCCCCCTTTACATCAGGGTTCCCTGGAGAGCCCCCCCTTACATCAGGGTCCCGAGAGAGCCCCCCCCTTACATCAGGGTCCCCGGAGAGCCCCCCCTTACATCAGGGTCCCCAGAGAGCCCCCCCCTTACATCAGGGTCCCCAGACAGCCCCCCCCCTTACATCAGGGTCCCCAGAGAGCCCCCCTTACATCAGGGTCCCCAGAGAGCCCCCCCCCCTTACATCAGGGTCCCCAGAGAGCCTCCCCCTTACATCAAAATATACACAATATACCAAGATTAACGCTGTCCCCACTTGTCCATTTCAACACAAAAGTCTGAATATATGTGTATTTGTATATATTTTTGCTTCACTCTGGGTGTTGCAGCTCTCTCATAAGTCCACTGGGTGGCAGACAAGGATCTGAAAAAATTTAAAGCAAGAGAGAGCGCACGCCAGCCCTGGTGTATTAACGTTTTATTGTAAAATTAAATTTATAAAAAGCGAGGGTTGATTTCTGATGTTAAAACAGCAGAACCA
Organism: Lithobates sylvaticus; assembly: GCA_028564925.1. NCBI lineage: Eukaryota > Metazoa > Chordata > Amphibia > Anura > Ranidae > Lithobates > Lithobates sylvaticus. Next base: position 751,894,322 of record CM053026.1, on the reverse strand, counting down.
GCTCCACAAAAGCCTCCTCTCCTAGTCTGTATGGTCTTCAGGGACTTGCAGCAACGTACAGGGAAACTGCAGGCATAAATCGCCTGCTATCTGCTACCACACAACGCTCACAGCACTAGCACGGACCAGCCGGCTCTGCATGACGTCACCCGCGGCCAGGGGAGGGAATACACTGAAATCGTGCCGACTCCTCTGGTTTGTTGATCACGCTTGCTAGGACAACATGTTTCGGAGGCTTGGCCTCCTTCTTCAGGTAACGCCCTCATCTCCACTAGTGACTTTTAACTACACAGACCCTCCCGCCCCTCCTCACCACAAGCCAATGCTATCACACAGACCAGGAGCAAGAGGTTTACAGCAAAACGTGTCTACAAAGGGGAGGGGGCAGATTAGCAACAGTTTACTAAGCTAATATATATATATATATATATATATATATATATATATATATATATATATATATATATAAAATATATATATATATATATATATATATATATAACCATAGCTCAGTATAAAATAAAGTAAATCTAATTTTAATGTTAAAACTAGCATTCTATTCAAATAATACATAAATTGATAGAAACACCTGATTAAAAAGATTCTTAGATTTGTATCAAATAAACACATACTACGAACTAAGTAGTACATATCATTACATTGTCGTATGTAATACAGCTTTGCATCAAAAAGCATTTTATGTTATATATGTATAGAAAATACATTATATATGGTATTTAGGTTAATTGACTATATTATAAAACCAATAAATAAAAATTCATACACTACACTATATCATACGACACCATAGGATGGATATGAATAAATAATATTTAAGTGATTAGATGGTGTGGTCTGGTGTGAATCCCAGACCCTACAATCCATGATGTTTGTATAACCATACATATTACATAACTATAAAAAAATATTGTAATAAAAATCTATAGTAATAATTAAAATAAAAACTATTATAATAAATATAGCAACATTGGGGAAATAGAATAAAAAATATATAGAACAGATACCGAACTAAATGTATATAATGTAATATTATATAAGGGTACTTATTTCAAGTTCTTCGTTTAGCCCTTCCGGCGCTAAATACTGTTTAAGGTAAAAATCCAGAAAGATTTGCGTTTGCACAACCGGGCAAAGCGTTCACCTTCCGGGATAGACATAGGTATAGATTCAATGCCGAACAGTTCCAACCCTACAGTGCTGCCATCGCGTTTGTGCTTAAAATGACGTGGCACACTATGCTTTTCAATCTTTTTTTCTATAGACCTCCGGTGTTCACCAAAGCGAGTCCTCATCGCCAGCACCGTTCTACCTACATAGAGGTACCCACATGGGCACCTCAAGCCATAGACTGGGTATTACAGCATATAAACTGCTTGATGTAAAAGGTGCGACCATCTTTACAGTTAAATGACTTCTGCCCATGAGAGATGTATTTACATGCTTTACATTTGCTACCTTTACATCTATAACATCCTGTGATTTTAAAGAATTGGGGAATATTTTGTATTTTTAGATTTTGTTTATTTTTAAGAAGGCTGGGGGCAATTAAGCTTTTTACATTTTTCGCACGTCTGAACACAACCCGAGGTTTGTTGGGGAGGATTTTCCCAAGTGTTTTATCCTGTCCCAGAATTGGCCAATGCTTTTGGACAACTCTTTTAATAGCCCAATGTTGGTCATTAAAAGTTGTAGTAAAGAGAATATCATGTTGGTCCTTTGTCATTGTAGTCATATTCTTATTCTGGATTCCTTCTCTATAACGATCTTTTGCCTTTTTAATATGATTATCTACATAGCCCTTTTCCAAGAATTTCTTTGATAGTATACCAGACTGATCATCATAGTCATTGATGCTACTACAATTCCTTCGTAGTCTACAAAACTGACTATGAGGTATGTTCTCTTTCCATTTAGGATGTTGGCAACTCCTCTGATGTAAATAGGAGTTTCCAGCTGTTTCCTTGAAGTGGGTTTTGGATGTGATGTTATCATCCTTGTCTCTACCCAGTTCAAGATCCAAGAACACCAGGGAGTTAGCATCTACTACATGGGTAAAATAGATACTAAAACTGTTGTTGTTACAATATAAGACAAAATCGTCAACTGTATCAAGTGGTCCATCCCAGATGATTTGTATATCATCGATATAACTCCCATAGTATACTAGATGTTTAGCAAATGGGTTATTTTGCCAGATGCAAAATTTCTCCCAATATCGCATAAACAGATTTGCATAGCATGGTGCAAAATGTGCACCCAGCGCTGTGCCAGCTATCTGTCTATAGAACTTAACCTGGAAGAAGAAATAGTTCATTTCTAGGGCAAACTGAGTACACTGACTAATACATTTAGACTGGTTTGGATTCATGTATTCTGCCTCAGTTAAGTCCTTATGGACCTTCGGGTGTGATAGAAATACGGCGTCTTAAAATAATTTGTTAAAAATAACTGTTTTTCAGATTTTTGTATTAATCCCTGAGTGAAGGCTTGATTCATCAATTCTGTTAGTTCTGCTTTGTAATCTGGTAAGGGGTCTTTTTGGAGTGTTTCATAGGTGGCATTGTCAGATAACAGTCTATGTGCTTCCTTAAGGTACTCCACCCTATCCTGAATGACAATACCTCCTCATTTGTCCGCCGTGCGGATTACCAGATCATTATTATCCTTGAGTGCAAGTAGGGCATCCTTTTCTTGTTTAGGTTATGCATGTTAACTTTTCCATGTGGTGACTCACAGAGTTTTCTAAAGTCTGCATACATCATTGTGTAAAAGGTTTTAATAAATTCATTTTTAACATGGTGTGGGTAAAATGTAGACTTCGGGCGAAATGTAGACTGAATGATCCAATTAGAATATGGTGTTGATATAAGCGTTTCCATCTCTGCTCCTCCCTCCAGCAGTATTTCTTCAAGGATATTGATTGCCTCTTCATCCATATTACTACTTATGGTATGATCACAATTTTCTTCTGGCGGAAATACCTATTCTTTCTGAGTGCCCTTTGATGGTGTAATGGCTATACAGTAAACCCCCGCTATATTGCGGTTCAGTTATTGCGGTCCCGGTATATCGCGGTATTTTAATTAGGACCTGTTATACTGATATTGTGGTAATATTTCGCCATTTTCACAGTTATGTACTCTATTTTTACTGTACTGTACAGTATACTGTACTGTTAAGACAATATTTTTGTGTTTTAAAAATCCTCTTGATCTCTCTCTCTATCTTTAATGTGTTTCTATTGCATAAAAGTGTGTTTAAAGACCTTTAAATGCTATTAAAAAATTAACAAAACATGCCTAGGGTGTATTTAAATAGGGTCTTTCTATTTCGCGGTTTTTCACTTTTCGCGGGTGGGTCCGGAACATAACCCCAGCGATGGAGGGGGGTTTACTGTATTCTAGTTTTTCTTTATATTCTCACCGGTTTTTAAACCGTAGAATCGCTTCACTGTAATATCACGGATGTACTTATGCAGATCTTTAAACAGTTCGAATAAATTAGCATTACTGCTAGGGGAAAAATGTAAGCCTTTCTGTAAGAGACTGATCTTACTCTCTACCAATGTGTGCGATGATAGATTGAAAATGTTCACAGTGGATTTAAATTCTCTATCTTTCCTCTCTTTGATAATCTTGTTTCTTCTCCCTCCAACCCCTCCTCTGGTTCCTCTTCTTCTTCTATTATCTTTCTTTTTTCAGAGAGAGGAGGGGGGAGCACTAAAAAATTGTAAGTCATATCGCCAGTCTGTTCTATCATGCCCTCCGTGACACTTGGTGGTACTTGAATAGGGTGACTACTACCAACTGCACCTTCTATTGGCACATTCATGTCCACAATGGTATCCACCTGATTAGGTAACCTCAATACATCAAATGGGTTAGAGGTGGGAATATTAATACTATACCCATCCTCCTTTGTCCCATATTTGGGTAAAACCAGGGGGGGGGGGGGGCATTTGATACAGGTGTGGGCTGCTGTGGATTATTATTCACATCATGTGCCAGTCTCTGATTCCTATCTTTGTTATCCCGGGTATCCACAGAATTGATTGGTTGTTTTACTACTCATATTGTAGTTCTCCCCATTTCTATTTGCATGCTCATATTTGCCTTTAGGTGTATATCTTCCTCTTTTATCATTATATTGGACCCAATTACCACTGTTTTTATGTCCATTAGATGATGGCTTTGATGTAGGATTTGCAGAGTTATTGCTATTTTGAGACATGGATTGTTGAGGCCCAGAAGAACTGGGTCTATAAGAGTTATTAATATCATGAGGATTATGGTTGGGTTTCTTACCTTGGGGATTAGTATTATGGTTACCATGTCTTTGTGATGAATAGGCCACAACTAGGGATGAGCCGAACACCCCCAGGTTCGGTTCGCACCAGAACCCGCGAACGGACCTAAAGTCCGTGCGAACATAAGAAACCTATTAGTTACAATGGATGCGAACGTTCGAAATCCAAAGTGCTAATTTTAAAGGCTAATATGAATGTTATTGTCATAAAAAGTGTTTGGGGACCTGGGTCCTGCCCCAGGGGACATGTATCAATGCAATTTTTTTTTTAAAACGGCCGTTTTTTCAGGAGCAGTGATTTTAATAATGCTTAAAGTGAATAAAAGTGTAATATTCCTTTAAATTTCATACCTAGGGGGTGTCTATAGTATGCCTGTTAAGGGGCGCATGTTCCCTGTGCTTAGAACTGTCCCTGCACAAAGTGTCATTTTTTGCAGCAAAAAAAGCTATTTAAAATCACTTGCGGCTAATGAATTGACGGCTCCCGTAACACAGAGAACAGTCATTCATTGAAAGTCATTGATAAAAAAAAGTCATTGATAAAAAATAAAAAAAAAATTAAAAAAAGCGTGGGGGTCCCCCCAAATTCAATAACCAGGCCCTTCAGGTCTTCTATGGATATTAAGGGGAACCCCAGCCCAAAAAAAATGGCGTGGGGTCCCCCTCAAAATCCATACCAGACCCTTATCCGAGCACGCAACCTGGCAGCCCGCAGGAAAAGAGGGGGGGACGAGAGCGCCCCCCTCCCTCCTGAACCGTACCAATGCCGCGCAATGGGAGCCTCCCGCTGTGTGAGGCTTCACTGCGTCTGACAGGTCTTTTATAACGGAGGGCGGGGCCACCTGGTGACCCCGCCCCCTCTGAAGTCATGGGGAAAGCCATAGGGAATTCCCCATGACGTCCCCGTGCATCAGAGGGGGCGGGGTTACCAGGTGGCCCTGCCCTCCGTTATAAAAGACCTGTTGACGCAGCGAAGCCTCACACAGCGGGATCCTCCCATTGCGCGGAGCAGCCCAGAAGAGACGCCGACGAGAAGACCAGAGCAAGAAGAAGCGGATCGGAGGAAGAAGAAGATGGAAGAAGATGGTAGAAGATGCCGGAAGGAGAAGATGAAGAAACCGAAGGATGAAGAAAGGAAGAAGGAAGACCAGAAGAAAGAAGATTTTAATAAAGGAATTGTCAAAGACCGTCTCCTGTCATTTTTACAATTTTTGACACTTTTTTGGTGAAATGGTAGGGGTATTTTTGTACCCCCTTACCATTTTACACAGGGGGGGCCAGGATCTGGGGGTCCCCTTGTTAAAGGGGGCTTCCAGATTCCGATAAGCCCCCCGCCCGCAGACCCCCACAACCAATGGCCAGGGTTGTGGGGAAGAGGCCCTTGTCCTCATCAACATGGGGACAAGGTGCTTTGGGGGGGATCCCAAAGCACCCTCCCAATGTTGAGGGCATGTGGCCTGGTACAGGCTCAGGAGGGAGGGGGGCCGCTCTCGTCCCCCCTCTTTTTCTGCGGCCTGCCAGGTTGCGTGCTCGGATAAGGGTCTGGTATGGATTTTGAGGGGGACCCCACGCCATTTTTTTTTGTCCGGGGTTCCCCTTAAAATCCATCCCAGACCTCAAGGGTCTGGTATGGATTTTGAGGGGGACCCCACGCCATTTTTTATTTTTTATTTTGGCTGGGGTTCCCCTTAATATCCATAGCAGACCTGAAGGGCCTGTTATTGAATTTGGGGGGACCCCCACGCTTTTTTTTATTTATTTTTTTTATTTTTTATCAATGACTTTTTTTTTATCAATGACTTTTAATGAATGACTGTTCTCTGTGTTACGGGAGCCGTCAATTCATTAGCCGCGAGTGATTTTAAATAGCTTTTTTTCCTGCAAAAATGACACTTTGTGCAGGACAGTTCTAAGCACGGGAAACATGCGCCCCTTCACAGGCATACTATAGACACCCCCCAGATGTGATACTGCAATGCTGTACTAACAGCACGCACACACTAATCCCCAGAAATGCAGCAGATAATGTCAGCAGTCAGCAGCACATAACACTGACACGCTGGAACACAATATAACGAGGCCGCCGGAGCGGCGGCCTTTTATACTGTGGGGCGTGTACTAAACCCCCTGAGCTATAATTGGCTACAGGCATCCTGCCTGTAGCCAATTATGACTCTCCTCGCTGCCGGCGCTGTGATTGGCCAAGCATGCGGGGTCACAGTGCATGCTTGGCCAATCATCAGCCAGCAATGCACTGCGACTGGCGCAGTGCATTGCGGGCCATTTGCATCACACGAATGTGATGCGAACGGCCCAAATAGTTCTAGGCTCGCCGAACGGGCGAACGCCCGATGTTCAAATCAAACGTGGGTTTGAATCGAACACCGGGCCCATCCCTAGCCACAACCTTTCGTTTTGAATAGCTTTTCTTAGTTTCTTTCTTAAAGCCTCCCTTATGATGGAATTGTTGGCCATGATGCTTCTGTTTATTTGAGGACGATCCACATGTTCATGTGGGTCCTCATTCATATGTGCCTTAAGCCGACTTTTACCCCACTGAAAAATTGTACCTTTCTCATAGTCTGTTATATCTCTATCAAACTTATATCTTTTGTTCGCAATAAGATTATCCTCAAATGTAGCTCTCTTAGTATTGAGAAGGTCCCTATATCTTTGGTAACTGGGAACTTGGTGGTATTTTTCAAGAGATGTTAATATCGCACTTAGTTTATTTTGACTAGTGGTTAACATTCTATCTCTTTGCATACATATAATTTCCATCCATTGTGCGGAGCACAATGTGGAAACTTTATCCCAAGTACTTTGTAGATCTGGCTCAAGGGAACCACATCTCTTTTTGTTACGTAACCTCCTTGGAGCTGGACCCTAGGTCTTGTTTTGGCCACTATTAGCACCTGTAGCAGCAGGAAGAGTCCTCTGCTACAGCCTTTAAGTTAGTATTAGAAAATAAACTTTTAAAAATCTCAGTAGATTTCATATCCCTACTGGCAACTTCCTCATGGAGGGATCTGCCATAATGGCGTAAACTATCGAATATGTATATGAATATTTTAATACTATATACCCCCACAATTACAAAAAAATAAAAATAATAAAATATATATATCTAGATGAAATTAGAACATTTTATATAATTGAGAATAAGAATAGAAAAAAATGTAAATGAATAAATAAATAAGAAATAATAATGTGAAAATAAAATAAAGATAAAAATAAAAATGAAAATAAAAATAACAAATATATGTGTATTGAATTATATATAAACAAAATCTAAAAATACAAAATATTCCCCAATTCTTTAACATCACAGGATGTTATAGATGTAAAGGTAGCAAATGTAAAGCATGTAAATACATCTCTCATGGGCAGAAGTCATTTAAAGTGGTTGTATACCCATTTGAAAAAATTTTTTGGGGCTATCTACCTGCAAGACAAAGTCATGGGTATACAACCACTTTAACTGTAAAGATGGTTGCACCTTTTACATCAAACAGTTTATATGCTGTAATACCCAGTTTGTTGTCTATGGCTTGAGGTGCCCATGTGGGTACCTCTATGTAGGTAGAACGGTGCGGGCGATGAGGACTCACTTTGGTGAACACCGGAGGTCTATAGAAAAAAAGATTGAAAAGCATAGTGTGCCACGTCATTTTTTTTTTTAATTCTTTATTTTATATTTTATACATATATATACATCAGTACATCCGTTCATCTCTTACATTTTTATGCTTTATAATTTTGTCTCCTTCTTTCATTTCATCCCTATTTCATATCTCCTAGCTTATTTACTCTTGGGCATTGCCTCCGTATTTATCAAAGCCATCTGCATCCTTACTGATAACAAAACAACAACAACAACAAAAAAAAAATAATTTAATTTTCCATCTCTCCCTCTCCTCTCTCTCCCTTACCACTTGCTTTGCCCAGAGATGACCCTGATGACAGGCATATTCTACATTATCGCTCTGATTGGATGCAAGTGGTCCCCACGGAAGGAACTCTAGGGGGGTCTGACCTCCCTACATTACCTTACCACGCACTGTGCAGTGAAAATTCGCCCCCTTAGTAATGATTTTTTCCACTGTTCTCTTGAGTTCAGACGTTTCAAGCCATGTGCCTCCAGCCAGCTTTGCCTGCTGGGATGCATATGGGATGCTTCTGCATCATCAAAGGTTATGGGGATAACCTTAAAGAGAAAAAACGTTGGTCAGTTTCACTCCAACACCCCATTATGGCTCAACGGCCACATGCCAGAATTGCGCACCATTCTGGAGCCTAACATATGGGCCTCGTATGGTGTAATCTACCTACACCAAGTCATGACTGCGTCTGGGCCTAAAACATTCCAGTCACTTAAAGATGAATTTTCCCTTCCAAACCATCTACTGTTTAGATACTTATGCCGCGTACACACGACTGGACTTTTAGACCGAACTGGTCAGACGGAACGAATACGTCGGACATTATGATCGTGTGTGGGCTTCATCGGACCTCTTTGGTCGAAAAATCGAAAGGACTTTAGAAATAAAACGTGTTTCAAATCTTTCCGACGGACTTGAAAATCCGTTCGTCTGTATGCTAGTTCGACGGACAAAAAAACACGCAAGGGCAGCTATTGGCTACTGGCTATGAACTTCCTTATTCTAGTCCCTTCGTACGCCATCACATTCAAACGACCGGACTTTCGAATGGACTTTAGTCCGTTCGTGTGTGTGTGCGCAAGTCCAGTCGCTCGAAAATCCGTCGTAACTCAGTCGAAAGTCCGTTAGGCCTTTGATGCCGAAAAATTCCGGTCGTGTGTACACGTCATTACAGCTTCGCTATGCACTGCGGACCCAGTTTACGAACCTTGCAGTCACACTAGACACCCCCTCCTGAATATTATTTTGGGCACTGAGCCTTCTAAGCTCATTTCCACTCTTTACTCTTTACCATTAGACTTCCATGTGTCATGGCATTATCTCAGAAGGCTAAAACAGTATGGGAGCAGGATGTTGGGGCCATTAGTGACTCAGACTGGGAAGAAATACTTGAGGGTGTTAAAACAGCATCTCCTAAACTATCGGATAGGTTAACACAACTATATATTGTACACAGAGCTTACTTGACACCACAAAGGTTAGCTCGTTTTCAACCTACACGCAATCCATCATGCCCCCTGTGTGCCTCAACCCCCCGGTACATTCTATCATCTGATATGGAACTGTCCCAATATGCAAACGTACTGGCTTCAAGTTGTCCACTTCCTACATGATAAAATGGGGTCTACTGTGGTTCTGGACCCCAATCTATGTCTGCTGGGTTTATTGCCAGATGCAGAGATAGACAAATTTCTGGCAATATTTATATATGAGACTCTCTTTTTGGCACGGAAGGTTGTGGCCCGGTTTTTGATGCAGGCATGCCCCCCCACAATTCAGAACTGGAAAAAGGTTGTCAATGAAAGTGGTGTTGCCACCAAAAAAAAAAAAAATTGGCTTAAAAATCATAAAAGAAAAATAAAAAAAAAATAATTGGAAAAAATATTTTTTTTTTTACTCACCTCTAAATGCCTGTTGCTAGGGGGTCCCTCGTAGTCTGCCACCTTCAGTGCCCGGGCACTGACATCACTTCCCCTCGGCGCCGCACAGTCATCTGGGACCTGTCACGTGTCCCAGATGACTGAGCGTCGAATCACGGCGCACGGTGCCGCTCACGCATGCACAGTGGGTGCCCGGCTGTGAAGCCACAGCCGGGTTCCCACATTAAGAATGCCCGCGCCACGAGCGAGCGGAGCGGGGAACGAGGGGGGGCCTTGTTCCCCTGCATCGCTGGACCCTGGGACAGGTAAGTTTTAGTCTTTTATTAAAAGTCAGCAGCTGCAGTATTTGTAGCTGCTGACTTTTAAAAAAAAAATTTTTTGTGGGCACCCCTCTTTAAGAAACTGATCTATACCCATAGTGCAGTGGTTCTCAACTCCTGTCCTCAGGTCCCACTAACAGGCCAGGTTTTATGTATTACCTTGGGGAGATGCAGACTAGAATACTGCAATCACTGAGCAACAAATGATATCACCTGTGATGTATAAGTTATCTTGCAAACCTGGCCTGTTAGTGGGTCCTGAGGACAGGAGTTGAGAACCACTGCCTTAGAGGGTGTCCACTTAAATACTCTAGAGTGTGGGACAGGTGGTTGAGAGATGGCGAGACCTGTACTTAACTGAAACATGCCCATTTGCTGACTATATCACACCCCAGGGATGTACCGTTAGGCAATAGCTTCACTCCCCCATCTTTATGGTGGGTTGTGTTCTGGTTCCTAGGAACCGAAAATATATTGTTACCATAGAAATATGTTGTTTTCCCTATCTTAATTGATTGGATCAATGGGACCATGACGAATGTGTTTCTAATTACCATATTTGACATATGTATCCAAACTTGTTGTAATGTGCATTTCCTCTCAATAAAGTTGTTTTTTCCAATAAAAAAAAAAAGAAGCTGCAGGTTAAAGTTTATAGTGTTGGCAGCCCACAGTTAGGGCCCATTTACATTAGCTTTTCCCTCTGAGGAGTGATCTGAGATGGATCGCTTTTCAGAGGTAGCCGCAAGGCATTGTGTCTCTTTCTTTTGCAGTATAACCTTTCTTACCTAAATGGGTCATGTTCTGTAGGAGGTACTGCCTGCTGAATGCAACAGGGGTATGACTATTGCGGCACTGGGGGCCTGGCAAGTATATAACCCCATTCAGCAGCCTTAAGGGAGTTGGAGGGCAGTAAAAATGTGGTTCAACCGCCTGCTTAGCCTAAGGACAAATTCTTTGTGAAGAGGGATAAAAAGTACCTATATATTTTCTTGCAGAGAAAAAAGCTATTCATGGAATGCATTATTACTTAGCTCAGGCACCCTGGCTCAACCAGCTCGTATTTTACAGTGCCTACAAATAATGGTAAAAAAATGACATTAAAAACCATATGTCATATATAAAAAAACATGATATAAATGTAAATTATTAAAAAAAAAAAAATTAAAAAGGGAAAATTGGGGGATTTTTTTTTTTCCCCTTCACAATGCCTGGCCCAGGAACGTATAGTAAAATCATCAAATACAATTCACACTACAGACAGACAGGCGCTTAAAAATAAATGCAACAAAGCTAATAAATTCAGACCACGAATATAAATAAGGTTATGTTTAGGGAAAGTTGAATGTAGGAAGTCGAGTAGAATCAGAGCAGGGCCAGTTGAGGCGGCACTCAGGGAGGCACTGTGGGTAGCAGGATCACCAGAAACGTTCAAAAGCTGGTACAATCTCTAATGGTGTCCCCGTTGCTGTGGCAGCCCACCCACAGGGATGCTCAGATTGTACTGGCCTTTGAATGTTTCCAATTTGTGTTTGGTGGCTTGTGGGTGGATTGCAACAGGAACGCACATTGGAGATCATACCAGGTTTTGAATGTTTCAGCTTCTTGTTTGGTGGCTTGTAGGTGGGTTGCCAATGGAGATTGTACCAGCTTTTGATTGTTTTCGCTTCTTGTTTGGTTGGGGGGTTGCCATAGTAACATGGATGCCTTACAGAGATTGCACCGGCTTTTAAATATTTCGAGTTTGGTGTCTTGTAGCAGGTTTTCTATTGGATTAGTACAATGAGAAACTGGTGGTTGAAAAAAAAAAAAAAAGCACACCATTAGATATCAATAGCTATAATATTTACACATAAAGTAAAGAGTGCTGCGCTACTTACAAAATCCGTACCCTGAATGACATCATTTATGACGAAACGCGTAGGGTGGGGCAAACATTTGTGACGTCACCATGCATCAAGAACATGGAAGCAGCCTGTGCTACCCTGGGACCAGCTTATGTATAAAGCGTTGAGGTGATTTTATTACTATGTGAGTAGCTCTAGGATGTCAAATGACTGAATAGTGCCAGAAAGAGGGTGGAACTGAATCCTTCAGCACCCAAGGGCGCTGACATCTTACAGTCAAGCAGGGACCAACTGCTGGCCAGAAGGAGAAACGCTCTACTTCCCCCTACTGCTGCACAAGGTCACCGCCTACCCGTTACAAGCAGGGATCCCACGGACTCATTGAAACTCCACTAGGTAAAAATGCGAGGAAAGCTGGCTCCTAATGGCAACATGCCCCTCTAGATGGACAAAACACAAACACTGAGGTCAGCACCTGGAGGACCTCCTTTTGAGCTCTGACCTGGCAATGTGTTGTCTAACCTGGTGGGAGGAGTTCTACATCTCATGGGCTGTCCTGGAAGTCAACTGGGGAAAGGTGCATCACAAGAGGCTTCCTGTCCTTTAGGAACACCCAACTTTTATTTTGCCCGCCAATCTAAGCCAAAAGTTCCCATAAAAATTTCATTTGGCTACAGTGTTGTATGACCGTGCAATTGTCATTCAAAATGCATCAGCGCCAAAAGCTGAAAATTGGTCTGGGCGGGGGGGGGGGGGTCTAAGTGCCCAGTAAGCAGGTGGTTAAATAGTCCGTTTAGCACCAAGAACTGTCACAGGGTGCGTGCGCATACGCACACGTGTTGACATTCCATTCTGCATTAGCGCGCATGCGCGTGTGCATCGGTACATGCAAGCGTACCCGCGCAACCCTTCTCAGTGGGACATGCAGCACAGGGGATCTTCTATGGCCGCCATCTTGGTTATTGGTGTGCCCTTCCTGACATCATCTATTAGATGCTAGAGGGGAGGGGATGATTTCTCCAGCAGCCCCTCCCAAAGACGGTCTACTGTTGGAAAGTTGAATACACTTGTATGTCATGTTACTGGAGGAGGTAAAGTTTACCCCGCCCTGTGTCATTATGCAAAGAAGGGGGATTGTCCCTGAGTGTATATCTCTTTGTGCCTGTGTTTGAATAAACAGTCTTATGCTTCTCTTCACCCTACACTGATGTCTCGAAAAGTGTCTGGGTGGTCTAAGGGACCTTTGATCGTGTTGGTACCGGACACGGGAAGCTTATATGGCGGATGTACCCCTATTGAGTATGGGGGTCCGTCACTTTGGTGGCAGCGGGTGGGATTATACTTCCTTCCTGTGAACAAGTCCAAACCACCACTGCAAAGTCCGGACAGCAGGAGAGGAGAGGTACCAATACCCAGAGGTGGCTCTAGGCTTTGTGAGGCCTTAGGCAAAATTTAGACATGATGCCCCACTCACACCCTTTGCAGGAGTTAAGGAAGAACCCTGAGGCCCAGCACATTATTACTGCTGCTGCTTGTGTGGGTGGGATGTGTACTGCGCCAATCACATGGGATGAATAGGAGAGGAGGGTCAGCAAGGATTGGCACAGTACAAATCCCACCCATACAAGCAGCAGCAGTAGTTAGTTGCTCCACCTCAAGGTGAATAGGGGTGGGTGGTATGTGCAGGAGGGGGGCACGGAGTGAATAGGGGTGGGTGGTATGTGCAGGAGGGGGGCACGGAGTGAATAGGGTGGGTGGTATGTGCAGGAGGGGGGCACGGAGTGAATAGGGGTGGGTGGTATGTGCAGGAGGGGGGCACGGGGTGATTTCTGATCTTGGGCAATAAGTACTCAGCGTCACTCCATGAGCGTTCACTCCCATCTCAGCAAGCTGCAGCTCCACCTCCTCCCTTGTAAGATTTTTGTAGACAGTGATGAAGCACACTGAGCGGAAGCGCCAGAAAGAGCTGAGAGAGAGGGAGGATAATCCATGCCCACGTGCGTCTGTGTCTTTACAAATGTGACAGGAGCCAGAGAGTGACAGGCGCGGCTTTGTCTCATCCATGGGTGCCCTGTAGGACAGCCTCAGGGATGGCTCTTAGGCAAATTAGGCAGTTGCGAGACCCCTGTGAGTGCGAGGCCCTAGGTAACCGCCTAATTTGCCTAATTAGAGAGCCGTCTCTGCCAATACCAGCCGCCATGGAAGAGGAAATCTAAAGGAGGTTGCGAGAGATGCGGATACAGCACAGAGGACCAGAATCAATGCCGATCTTGCTGGGATGGTATGATTCTGTCCACCATCAACTCTGGAAGAAATCGCTAGCTCGCAGGCAGCGCCACCAGGGAATACTGGTCACAGTATGAAGTGCGAGTGCTGTTATTGGGGAAACAACCAAACCAGGAGTGGACAGCTGAGTTAAGCAGGCTGATCCGGGCAGAGATGCGGTTGGACAAGAGCTACAGAGCCCTCCACTGGTATGTAGCCCAAGTGTGCCCATGGACAGCAGATGAAAACCCGACTGAAGGCTTTGACTACGGCGGCCTGGGATTGTTGTACTGGAGGCTGATCTAGGGTGCCCACGTGTCCCGGATTGCCCGGGACAGTCCCGCAATTAGCAGGTCTGTCCCGGGTCCCGGGCACCTTCATTCCGGGACAATACAATGTCCCGGAATGAAACTGACAGGGGAGTAAAATGGCGCTGGCTCTGCCTCCCCACCTCCACCTGAGAGACTCTTCTCTAATTCTACTGGCTAGGCCACTGGTTGCTAGAGCCGACTGGCATCTATCAAGCAGTGACGTCAGTTAACTTCCTCCTCCTCCGCGCCCAATGCTCTCAATGGGCCGACTCCACCTCCACCATGGACGGCGGCAAGTGGCACGCTGCATCTGGGGGCAGGCGACGGTGGCAAGCTGTGTCTGGTGGCAAGTGACAAGCTCAGGGTTCCCACTGATTCTGCATTATGGTGAGTTGAACAATTTCATCATATATTACAATGTAGTCATAGAAATAATGTGATTTCATCATCCTGACACCATATCAAGCATGGTGTCAGGATGATTTAATTGCTAACACCAGCCATTCGCACAACAAATCACCCACACCTGAATTCCCTGTCAACCCCGAGACTGCATTAGCCCCAGAAAAGGAGTGACCGATTCCATCGTCGGCGAGGGTTTTGAAATCCAGCTTATTATTGGGAAAAGGGTGGGGGTGTCCCTGAATGGCAGTTTGGAAATGTGGTCACCCTCCTGATCACTGACCCTGGCTTTGGTAGTGATCTGGAGTGGTGTTTGGAGGAAATCATGGAGTACAGAGACCGAAGACTGCATGTCTCAGAAGTGCTCTGGGCACAGAAAGATTTGGAGTTTCTGGCCGTTCAGGACTAGGAGCTGGAGATCGCCTACAGACAGCTGCTAGACTGCTCAGCAGCAGGGCAGGGCTCCCTTTGCCTGGAACTATACAGAAGTACCAGCCAAAAAAAAAATGTGTGCTCACCTCCAGCTACGGAAGTGGAGCTTTTATGGCGGATGCAGCAAGTTTTAACTCATCTGGACAAACCTGTTTTTTGCACAGGACAAGCATGGATGGAGGCAGGGCCGTAGATAATTTTTTTTCCTGGGGAGGGTTTAACCTTGGGTACCCAGTAAGAAATTACGGGTGTGTGGAACATTGTGCTTAAAACCCTACTCACTGTGTATACAATAGCATATATCACAGCCAAAAATATGCTTTAATTACTGTGCTACAACCAACTGTGCTACAACCAGGAGTCTAATGCGGCGTACACACGGTCGGAATTTCCGATGGAAACAGTCCGATGGGAGCTTTTCATCGGATTTTCCGACCGTGTGTATGCCCAACGGTCTTTTTCTGTCGGAATTTCCGACAGACTTTGGATTGAGAACCTGTTCTCAATTTTTCCGACGGAAAACCTTTCTATCGGATTTTCCGATCGTGTGTATGCAATTCCGACACGCAAAATTCCGACGCATGCTCGGAAACAATTGGACGCTTGCTCGGAAGCATTAAACTTCCCTTTTATAGTGCTGTCGAACGTGTTTTATGCCGCTGTGTTACAGGCTGTCGGAATTTGGTGTGATCGTGTGTAGGCAACACAGCTTGAGCGGAATTGAGTTTTTTCCGACGAGAATTCCGATCGTGTGTACGCGGCATAACAGACTTCAGCATATTGGTTTGTAAAATGTTCCCATTGCATATGCTTTCCTACACAGCTGACAACAGTGACTACTGAGCAACCAGCATCTGTATATTATAGCATAAATATTACAAGGGCCACGAATATGTCATATGAAGCCTTGCGTATGCAATCCCCTTTAGGCAAAACTCTACTGGTGGTAGGCGAAGGCCTCTCAACACACTGATGCTGTAGATGACCTCCTGATGGCGATCAATCTCCCCAACTCTGTTCTAACCAAGCCAGAAGTAGTCAGCAATGCTCCGGGGCCCCCCCCCCTTTTGTACCTGGTGTCCACATGGTCCCCTGGCTCTGCAGTCCACCCCCTGATGGCCAATCCTGTATTCTGGATGGAGGTGGAATCCAGGTGGCTATCCCTATAGCACAGAGGAGAGGTTAAAACCTAACTTCATGTTTAAATAGTTCATTCGGGCCAAGCTGGTCCAAATGAACAATTTCCTTTATGAATAGATAAACTCGCTTTCAGCTACGCTGTACAGTGTACAGAGCTGTGTTCTGGCAGTGGGACAGGGACTTCCCATCTGCTGCGAGAACAAAATCAAGGCTGGCCGATCGCTGCTCAGCCATTCACAGGAAGCCTTGTATTTTATCAATGAATACACAAGGCTTTCTCTGATTGACTGAGCTGACTTTCTTAATGTTATCCCCCTGCCTCAGTCAATCAGAGGAAGCTTTGTATTTGTTGATAAAATACAAGGCTTCCTGTGAATGGCTGAGCAGCACTCTTCCCGTCTTGATTTTGTTTCAGGAGTGGGACAGGAAATCTCCATCCTACTGACAGAACATAACCCTGTATACTGTAGGTAGGTGATGCTACCTACAGTTTATACAGCTTCCCCAGCAGGCACATCTGTTAGTGAAGCAAATAGTAAACATGGAGCGGAATTTCCATCCGAAAAATCTTGGATGGTTTTTTCGACGGAATTGCGCTCAAGCTTGTCTTGCATACACACGGTCACACAAAAGTTCTCTGAACTTTCGACCATCAAGAACGCGGTGATGTACAACACTACGACGAGCCGAGAAAATTAAGTTCAATGCTTCCGAGCATGTGTCGAATTGTTTCCGAGCATGTGTAATTTTTTGCGCGTTGGAATTGCATACAGACGATCGCATTTTCGGTTTGGAACATGCTCCCAATCTTTTGCTGGCTGGAATTCCGCCAGCAAAAGACCGATGGAGCATACACACGGTCTCATTTTCCGACAAAAAAGCTCTCATCGGAGTTTTGCTGGCGGCATTACTGATCGTGTGTACGCGGCATAAGCCTCCAAAGTCTGCCAGGATCTTTACAGAGGGGCTTTTGTTTACACTTTGGGCTGAGCTGAAGGCTACTGACTAATTGGGGTTTCCAACCTGTTTACAGACAGGGCTGCTTTGCATTTGTGTGTCCCCAGGGTCTGCTGCTGCTTCCAAGTAGTCTGTGTTTTCCCGGTACAACTGCTCTCTCCTCTGGCTCACACTGCTCATGCCTCACTTGGTTTTGTACACAGTACGCTACTGCAGTCCTCTGTCTACACACAACTTCTCCTGTACTGCAGGTGACCCGCTACCCAGTCTCTGCTGGGTCTCTCTGCTGGCTCCCACAAGCATTGGCTCTCTCCTGTGGGCCCCATTTATGACCTCTACTTTCTCACACTTCCCCCCTAGACCTTTCTTTTTTTGCCAGTGGACGAGGCTAAATCAGACTGCCAACGCAGAGAATCAGAGTTCTTCTCTCCCCCCTGCAGTGTCCTATTAGCAGGCATGTCATTAGAAATCATGAGGCCCTGCACAGACTACCTGGCAGGGACCCCTCTTGGGCACCCAGCGACATATGAGGCATTGCATGGGTGTGGCAAAATTGTGTTAACAGCATGCATGGGCTGTTGTGGGGCAGTAAAAACAGGTGGCCGAGCCCCAGTTATACTACCTGGCCACCCAGCTGTATTTTCGAAGTTAGGTGGAGAAGTGCTGTTCACATACCATGGCCGCCACACTTTGTGTCACAGCTGCAAAAAAATTGAACACTGCATGTTGAGTTGATCAAGCGACCCAAGTCAATGGGGCTGTGCCACAACTGTGAACCAAACACTTGGCTAAACCCTGATGGGTTTTACTTCCTCTTTTGCTCCCTGTATAACCTGCAAATGAAAAGCATAATGGGCTAGTATGCATCGCATACTAGCCCATTATGTACCACTTACCTGCAAAAGAATCCAGTGACGTCCCCTTTGTGGGCAGCATCCATCTTCTTGTCCTCTTCCTCCCGTTCCACGGACCCTGGCTCTGTGATTTGCCGGAGCCGCGTGGAATGGCATGCAGTTCAGGCACTTCCGTGCAGTTCTCCCCTCTTCATCAGAGCTGCCTTTAATCCCGCGGGTTTCCTGTAATGCAGGTGCGGGATGGTAGAAGTGTTTTCCAGTGTAGCAGTGTGGGACCATGCATTTTGTATGACAAGGCAGTGGGAAAAAAAAACAAAAAAATACATGCAGCCTGGGGGATCTCGGATGATGTCAGGACAGGAGGGAGGGACTTTTGAGGAGGTTTCAGCTACTTATTGGCTGAGGAGGCAGCAGGGGGCTGTGCAGCCTGTACAGGCTACACCGCCCCCTGCTGCCTCCTCAGCCAACAAGCAGCTGAAGCTTCCTTAAAAGTCCCTCCCTCCTGTCATCACCCGGGATTCCTGGGTTTCTTTTATTATGGAAGTGTAGGAGACAGGTTGCAGCGGTGACAGGAGACAGGCTGCGCGGCTTCCAGAGCTGGTATTCCAACAGCTCCACCAGCCTAGCTGCTGTCATTGTGCCACTAACAATTTCTCTGGGGGGTTCAACCCCCCCCATTATCTACGCCCCTGGATGGAGGAATATGTTCGCCCAGCAGCTGGATAACGGTATGCGGTTCAAGGACTCGGGAGAAGAGGAAGCTGTCCTCATTCCCCAGCCACAGATCAATGAAAGTAGGGATTTAATTGACTTTTCTTTGAAGCATGTAACATTTACTGAAATTCAAACTGAAGTGCTAACAACGGGGCAGAGCTCTGCTAGCCTCTGCCTAGCACCAGTAACATCATCTTCGTTCTATGGACAAGAGATGGTGAACCTCTATCCCCAGACACCAGTTCCAGAGACTGGGCATTTAATAGACTTTTCTGCAGAGAAGGAATAACCTAGTGAGCCTCTAGCAGCAGAGCTGGCAGCATGGCCGAACATCACTGAGCTCTGCCGAGCACCAGTAACTTCTTCAATCTATGGACAGGAGATTGTGAACCTCTATCCCCAGACACCAGTTCCAGAGACTGAGGATTTAATAGACTTTTCTGCAGAGAAGGAATAACCTAGTGAGCCTCTAGCAGCAGAGCTGGCAGCATGGCCGAACATCACTGAGCTCTGCCCAGCACCAGTAACATCTTCTTCATTCTGTGGACAGGAGATGGTGAACCTCTATCCCCAGACACCAGTTCCAGAGACTGGGCATTTAATAGACTTTTCTGCAGAGAAGGAATAACCTAGTGAGCCTCTAGCAGCAGAGCTGGCAGCATTGCCGAACATCACTGAGCTCTGCTCAGTACCAGTAACATCTTCTTCATTCTATGGACAGGAGATGGTGAACCTCTATCCCCAGACACCAGTTCCAGAGACTGGGCATTTAATAGACTTTTCTGCAGAGAAGGAATAACCTAGGGAGCTTCTAGCAGCAGAGCTGGCAGCATGGCCGAACATCACTGAGCTCTGCCCAGCACCAGTAACATCTTCTTCATTCTATGGACAGGAGATGGTGAACCTCTATCCCCAGACACCAGTTCCAGAGACTGAGGATTTAATAGACTTTTCTGCAGAGAAGGAATAACCTAGTGAGCCTCTAGCAGCAGAGCTGGCAGCATGGCCGAACATCACTGAGCTCTGCCCAGCACCAGTAACATCATCTTCGTTCTATGGACAGGAGATGGTGAACCTCTATCACCAGACACCAGTTCCAGAGACTGGGCATTTAAGAGACTTTTCTTCTGAGGAGGAACAAAACTCGGTGAGCCTTTAGCAGAAAAGCTGGCTTCAGAGCATGGCGCTGTTGACCTCTCCCCACAACAATCAACTCCGCAGGAGCTCCAGGGAGAGAATGCAATTGGCACCTCACAAGTGCAGTTTGAGCTGATATCAGTGGATGGGACTGCGGTCTCCACTGACAGCAACCCAGCAGAAGAGCTAGCAATGGGGCAGAGTGCTGCTGGCCTCTGCCCTCAACTAACAGAAGATGGAATTCCTGTGGTAGTGGATGGGACTCTGGTCTCCATGGACACAACCCCAGATCGTGCTGGTAATGGACACAGGAAGCTTATACGATGGATGTACTCCTATTGGATATGGGGGTCCGTCACACTCGGTATTAAGGTCTATCCGCTGAAAGGCCACATATATGTGTACGGCCAGCGGGAAGGAGTTAAACATGTTAAAGAGGAGGTCAAATACTGTAGCTGCTGACTTTTAACTACTTAACCGCTTCCCGACCGCCTCACGCCGATATACGTCGGCAGAATGGCACGGCTAGGCAAAACCACGTACCTGTACGTGGTCCTTTAAGAGCCTAGCCGTGGGTCGCGCGCCGCGGCGGCGCGCTCGCGACTCGGTTGGGAGCTCCATGACCGCGCTCACGGGACCAGCGGACCTGATCGCCGCTGGTGTCCCGCGATCGGGTCACAGAGCTGAAGAACGGGGAGAGGTCTGTGTAAACAAACCTCTCCCCGCGCTTCCTACGCTGCCTGTCACTAATCGGCTGTTCCCGGTCATCGGGAAAGCCGATCAGTGAAATCAGACGTCAGCCCCGCCCCCTAATGTAAAAAAAACACACATGTCACAGACCATAACCCCTCCCCGCCCCCTAGTGGTTAACTCTTTCACTGCCAGTGTCATTTATACAGGAATCAATGCATTTAAATAGCATTGATTGCTGTATAAATGACAATGGTCCCAAAAATGTGTCAAAAATGTCCGATGTGTCCGCCATAATGTCACAGTCACAATAAAAATCGCTGATCGCCGCCATTACTAGTAAAAAAAAAAATATATTAATAAAAATGCTATAAAACTATCCCCTATTATGTAAACGCTATAACTTTTGCGCAAACCAATCAATAATCGCTAATTGCGATTTTTTTTACCAAAAATATGTAGAAGAATTCGTATCGGCCTAAACTGAGGAAAAAATTTTTTTTTCATATATTTTTTGGGGATATTTATTATAGCAAAAAGTAAAAAATATTGCATTTTTTTCAAAATTGTCGCTCTATTTTTGTTTATAGCGCAAAAAATAAAAACCGCAGGGGCGATCAAATACCACCAAAAGAAAGCTCTATTTGTGGTAAAAAAAGGACGACAATTTTGTTTTGGAGCCACGTCGCACGACCGCGCAATTGTCAGTTAAAGCGACGCCGAATCGCAAAAAGGGGCCTGGTCCTTTGGCTGCCAATTGGTCTGGGGCTGAAGTGGTTAACTACTTAAGGAGCAAGCCTATTTTTCACATTTGTTTACAAGTTAAAATAATTTTTTTTTTGCTAGAAAATGACTTAGTACCCCCCAAACATTATATTTTTTTTATTTCAGACACCCTAGAGAATAAAAAGGCGGCTGTTGCAATACTTTATGTCACACCGTATTTGCACAGCGGTCTTACAAATGCAATTTTTTTTAAAAAAATACACTATTTTTAAAATAAAAAAAGTAAGAAAGCAATAAAGTTAGCCCAATTTTTTTTCTATATTGTGAAAGATAATGTTACGCTGAGTAAATTGATACCCAACATGTCAGGCTTCAAAATTTTGACAAACTTTGACGCTTAAAAATAGGCGACGTTTAACAATTTCTACAGGTTACCAGTTTTGAGTTACAGAGGAAGACTAGGGCTAGAATTAATGCTCTCGCTCTAACGATCGTGGCAATACCTCACATATGTGGTTTGAACACTGTTTACATATGTGGGCGCGACTTACCTATGCATTCGCTTTGCGAGCACTGCCGGACAGGGCGCTGTTTAAAAAAATACCGGGGTTATGGCAGCTACTGTATCTGCTGCCATATCAATGGTATTTAGGCCACTTTCACACTGAGACGCTTTACAGGCGTTTTAGCACTAAAAATAGCGATTGCGGGACGTTAAAAAAAGTCTAAAAAGTAGAAATCAATTGGCAGCGCTGCCAAAGCGGCAGCGGTGCTTTGCGGGTGCTTTTAACCCCCTTTTTAAGCGGCACTTAGCACGCTGCCGCTTTCACTTTGGGGCGCATTGCAGGCGCTACATCGCTAAAAATAGCGCCTGCAAAGCGCCCTGAAAGAGCCGCTCCTGTGTCTCCAGCGTGAGAGCCCCGAGGGCTTTCACACTGGAGCGGTGCGCTGGCAGGACGCTAAAAAAAGTCAATGGGGCAGCGCGGCTAAATCAATGGGGCTCATAACTCTGTCTTTAACCACTTGTCTAATGGCCCACGCCGACATACGTCGGCAAAGTGGCACATTCCCGCAAATCGCCGTATGGGTACATATTTCGCTTTAAGACCCATAGCAGGCGCTCGCTGCACGGCCACGACCACCCGCGATCACGGGCACGAGAGCAGCAACTGACAGGGGAGGAGATACAGATCGTCTGTTCCTACTTAGTAGGAACAATCTGGCTCCTCCTCTAGTCAGTCTCACCCCCCCCCCCCCCACAGTTAGAACACATCTAGGGAACACACTTAAACCGTTGATCGCCCCCTAGTGTTAACCCCTTCCCTGCCAGTGACATTTACAGTAATCAGTGCCTTTTTATAGCACTGATCGCAGTATAAATGTCAATGGTCCCAAAAATGTGTCAAAAGTGTCCGATCTGTCTGCTGCAATATCACAGCACCGCTAAAAATCGCAAGTGAAGCGCTGTGAATACTTTCCGGTTGCTCTGTATATAGTAGATCGGTAAACAAAAAATCTGCGTTGCAGGACAGCATTTTACGCACGTACACGCGTACGACACACCAAAGAAAAGCTTCTATTATATGTGTATTATTCAGCCCATCTTTGCACTTTTCGCACATAAAAAAAGACGCTTGCACATCAGTAAGGTGTGTAAGCACCCTATAGCGGAGGGAGGCCATGTTGTAAGAGGCAGGCGGAGGGCTGTTGGCTGACTAGAGAGGATGAATGGTGACTGGGATAAGTGTTGATGTGACTGAGGAGAATGGTGTTAGGCAGTGGCGGAACTACCGCCATAGCGACACACGCGGCCGCTATGGGGCCCGCAGCTGCTATGGGGCCCCTGGGGAGGAGGAGGAAAGCATACTGCCGGGGCCCGGGGGTGGCGAGCACTGCCCGCACGGGCCCCCAGCCAGGGGAAGTGAGGAGAGGAAGAGGCGCGCTGTCCGTACAAGGCAGCAGAGCGCTGTGTAATAGCTTTTATTTGAATGCCCTGTGAGTTCCCGGGGCTCACCGTCACATAGCCCCACCTCTTGGACCGACGCTTTTGATAGACAGAACGCCGGTCCAATGCGGGACATGTGACGTCATCAAAGGCGCCGGGCCAAGAGGTGGGGCTATGTGACGTTGAGCCCCGGGAACTCACAGGGCATTCAAATGTTAGCTATTACAGCGCTCTGCTGGACAGCGCGCCTCTTCCTCTCCTCACTTCCCCTGGCTGGGGGACCGTGCGGCCGGTGCTCGCCCCCCCCCCCCCAATCTGAGAGAGCCCCACGCTCGCCAATAAGGGCTGCTGCAGTCTGGCTCACCTCTAACACTGCACAGGTGAGGCTGCATTGGGCACGGGGAGGCTGCATTGGGCACGGGGGAGGCTGCATTGGGCACGGGGGAGGCTGCATTGGGCACGGGGGAGGCTACATTGGGCACGAGAGAGGCTGCATTGGGCACGAGAGAGGCTGCATTGGGCACGAGAGAGGCTGCATTGGGCACGGGTGAGGCTGCATTGGGCACGGGTGAGGCTGCATTGGGCACGAGAGAGGCTGCATTGGGCACGGGGGAGGCTGCATTGGGCACGGGGGAGGCTGCATTGGACACGGGGAGGCTGCATTGGGCACGGGGGAGGATGCATTGGGCACGAGAGAGGCTGCATTGGGCACGGGGGAGGCTGCATTGGGCACGAGAGAGGCTGCATTGGGCACGGGGAGGCTGCATTGGGCACGGGTGAGGCTGCATTGGGCACGGGTGAGGCTGCATTGGGCACGGGTGAGGCTGCATTGGGCACGGGGGAGGCTGCATTGGGCACGAGAGAGGCTGCATTGGGCACGGGAGAGGCTGCATTGGGCACGGGAGAGGCTGCATTGGGCACGGGGGAGGCTGCATTGGGCACGGGAGAGGCTGCATTGGGCACGGGGGAGGCTGCATTGGGCACGGGAGAGGCTGCATTGGGCACGGGAGAGGCTGCATTGGGCACGGGGGAGGCTGCATTGGGCACGGGGGAGGCTGCATTGGGCACGGGGGAGGCTGCATTGGGCACGGGGGAGGCTGCATTGGGCATGGGTCAGGCTGCATTGGGCATGGGTGGGGTCAGGCTGCATTGGGCACGGGTCAGGCTGCATTGGGCATGGGCAGGCCACGCTGCATTGGGCACGGGTCATGCTGAATTGGGCACGGGTCATGCTGCATTGGGCAAAGGTGAGGCTGCATTGGGCACGGGTGAGGCTGCATTGGGCACGGGTGAGGCTGCATTGGGCACGGGTGAGGCTGCATTGGGCACTGGACACGTTGCATTGGGCACAAGTGGGCACAGGTGAGGCAGTATTGGGCACAGGTGAGGCAGTATTGGGCACTGGCCATGCTGCTTTGGGCACAGGTGAGGCTGCATTGGACACTGGACATGCTGTATTGGGCACAGACCACGCTGCATTGGGCACAGGTGAGGCAGTATTGGGCATGGGCAGACCACGCTGCATTGGGCACAGGTGAGGATTATTGAAGCGCTAACACCGGGTGTTTGGAGTATCTTTATCTGTTGATTAAACTTTCTGGAATACATATATTGCTATTGTGGTGTAGGATCTGGGCTCTTTCTTTCTTCTCAGACTCGAACCACACACCCTTTGAGCCCCGCCCTTTAAACCACGCCCACTATTTAATTTAAGCCCCGCCATTTTTTTGTGGGGGGGGGGGGGGCCCCCCCATACAACATTTTGCTATGGGGCCCTGTGATTTCTAGTTACGCCCCTGGTGTTAGGTATGTGTTATTGACATATTAGGTGCTGGGAATACTTAGGAGATGAAGGGCCACTTATCACCTCCTCTGTGGCCATTTCAGGCTGACCTCAGGTCACACACAGCAGGCTCACTCGCCCACTGACACAGACTGCGAGAGCAACCAAAATGGCGACAGAGAAGGATCTCTCTGGTGGTCGGACACACACAGACGCAGCCTGCAGGCGCGCGCTCTCTTTTGGCGGGTGCCACAGGTTGAGATAAGCGAGGGGCGCGCACGCTCGCTCGCTCGCAGGGGGGGGATCCTTAGAGTCAGTGAACGCGCACGCGGCGGAGGAGGCGGTGGCTACGATCCGCTCTGGGGCTGGGGGGCGCGCACGGCGGGAAAAGCCTGGAGTGTGTGGACGCGCACTGTGTCGGAGCTGGTGGCGAATCTGCTCGGTGCTTTGTGTGGTGAGGTGGTGTCTGCCGTTCGGTGGGGGAGAGGAGAGCGAGAGAGGCCGGGACCGACACACGGTGTAGGGGAGGATAAAGAAGAGGAGGACACAAGAGTGGGATCAGGTAATCATACACATCGCCACACTACACCGTGCTGCGCGTGAGGGAAGATGGCGGCCTGAGGGAAAGGCCTCACCTCCTCCTACCGCCGCCATGATCGGGGAAGGAAGGAAGGCCTACAGGCTCCTCTGTATTCCTGTGTGTGGATTCCCCTCCTCCCTCAGGACTAGGAGAGCCTTCTACATACTGAGGGAAGGCCTGGACCGTGCGACCTATCTGCATTAGGGAACAGTCCGCTCCACCACTACGGGCGCTATATCACCCGCTCCACCAGTAGGGGCGCTAGATCTCCATCTATATCACCCGCTCCACCACTAGGGGCGCTATATCATGTGCCTGCTGTAATAAGCAGTAGAATTGGCTCTACCACTAAGGGCACTATAAAATCTTCCAGCTGTAATAAGGGGTAGAATCCACTCCACCACTAGGGGCGCTATATAATCTAAGTGGAAAGGAAGGAGAAGTGGAAGGTGTGTGATTAGACACTTGGATCAAAAGAATATTGTTTTATTCATATATATAAAAAAAAAAAGATCAATGCATATAAAAACACTACATATTCACAACAAGGTTACAAATTATACACATACATTTAAAAATTAGGCATGCCCATGCATGGGGCAAATGCTACAGAGTGGGCTGACGCGTTTCGAGGTGTCCCTCTTCATCAGAGGCTCGAGGAAAGAGAAGTAGTCTGTGCAGTGTGGCGGATCGGCATGGATCTCCTAGGTTCTAAAGCTGTCCATAACCCAACGTTCTAGATGGAATGAATATTTTTGGTAATCATTCCATCTAGAACGTTGGGTTATGGAGAGCTTTAGAACCTAGGAGATCCATGCCGATCCGCCACACTACACAGGCTACTTCTCTTTCCTCGAGCCTCTGATGAAGAGGGACACCTCGAAACGCGTCAGCCCACTCTGTAGCATTTGCCCCATGCATGGGCATGCCTAATTTTTAAATGTATGTGTATAATTTGTAACCTTGTTGTGAATATGTAGTGTTTTTATATGCATTGATCTTTTTTATATATGAATAAAACAATATTCTTTTGATCAAAGTGTCTGATCACGCGCCTTCCACTTCTCCTTCCTTTCCACTTGGCTTCCCCCGGTTAGTTTAGGCAGCGGGGCACGCATGGTGATCTCCTTCCATTTTTTTTTTTTCTTCATTTGAAAGTACTACCACTCTACACGGGACACGCATGGTGATCTCCTTCCATTTTTTTTTTTTCTTCATTTGAAAGTACTACCACTCTACACGGGACACGCATGGTGATCTCCTTCCATTTTTTTTTTTTCTTCATTTGAAAGTACTACCACTCTACACGGGACACGCATGGTGATCTCCTTCCATTTTTTTTTTTTCTTCATTTGAAAGTACTACCACTCTACACGGGACACGCACGGTGATCTCCTTCCATTTTTTTTATTTTTGCATTTGAAAGTACTACCACTCTACACTTAACGCCTGCACGAGCTCAGGAGAAATTCTTTCTTTTTATTTTGTGCTATATAATCTTCCTGCTGTAATAAGGGGTAGAATCAGCCCCCCCCCCCCAAGGGGCAGTGTATATCTAATTTCTGCTGTAACAAGGGGCATAATCGTCTCCACTGCTACCACTAAGGACAGTATGTATACTACTTGCTGTAATAAGGGTCACATGCAACTCAATTGTTACCACTAGAGGCAGTATATCTACTTTTTGCCCTAATCAGGGTTGTATTCAGCGCCACTGCTACCGCTAGGGGCAGTAGATTTACTTCTTGACCTAATTATTATTATTATTTCAGGTACTTGTATAGCACCGTCAATTTACGCAGCGATTTACATGTACATTGTACATTCATATCAGTACCTACCCTCAAGGATCTTACAACCTAAGGTCCCTAACTTACTTGCATATATATATATATATATATATATATATATATATATATATATATATATATATATATATATATATATATATATATATATAGGCCAATTTTAGACAGGATCCGATGAACCTACCAGCATGTCTTTTAGAGTGTGGGAGGAAACTGGAGGAAACCCACATAGGCACAGGGAGAACATGCAAACTCCAGGCAGATGGTTTTGTGATATGGGTCGTATTCAACTCCTCTGCTACCACTAGGGGGTAGTATATCTACTACTTACCCTAATCAGGGTCATGGTCAACCCCATGGTGACCACTAGGGGCAGTATATCTGCTTCTTGACCTAATAAGGGAAACATTAAGCTCCACCGCTACCACTAGGGGCAATATATAGATCTAAATATACATTTTCTGCTATAGTAGGGGGCATAATCAGCTCCACCACTAGGGGCAGTATAATATACTTATTGCAGATTCCTGTTCTTAGCTGACAGGAGTTGCACCCAGTTTGGTCTGCTGTAGCCCATCTGCTTCAAGGCTAGATGTTTTCAGAGATGGTATTCTGCATACCTTGGTTGTAACGAGTGGTTATTTGAGTTACTGCTGCCTTTTATCTTGAACCAGTCTCCTCTGCCATCAACAAGGCATTTTCCTCCACACAACTCCGCTCACTGGATATTTTCTCTTTTTCGCACCAATCTCTGTAAACCCAAGAGATGGTTGTGTGTGAGAATCCCAGTAGATCAGCAGGTTTTGAAATACTCAGGCCAGCCTGTCCGTCACCAACCACCATGACACGATTAGTCACTTAAATCCCCTTTCTTACCCATTCTGATGCTCCGTTTGAACTTCAGGAAGTCGTCTTCACCACATCTCAATGCCTAAATGCATTGAGTTGCTGCCATGTGATTGGCTGGTCAGCAATTTGTGTTACCAAACAATTGAACAGGTGTACCTAATTAATTTCAGCTGCTTTGGTGCTAATGAAATTAACCACAGGTGCCCTAGATGGGTAACAATGAGACCACCTCCAAAACAGGAATGGTTTTACAGGTGGAGGCCGCTGGCATCCCCCCCCCCCCTTTAACTTTTCTGTTTTTTACTAGTTTTGCATTTGGCTAGGGTCAGTGTCACTACTGGTAGCATGAGGGGATACCTGGACCCTATAGAGGGTGGACAGGCAGTCCAACTCCTCTAGGATGGCACATCAATACGTGCCATTCTCAGACGGTATGATGTGTCTCCCAGCACAGTCTGAAGAGCATGGAGAAGATTCCAGGAGACAGGCAGTTACTCTAGGAGAGCTGGACAGGGCTGTAGAAGGTCCTCAAGCCATCAGCAGGGCCGGTATCTTTGTGCAAGAAGGAACAGGATGAGCACTGCCAGAGCCCTACAAAATCACCTCCAGTAGGCAACTGATGTGAATGTCTCTGACCAAACAGTCTTCATGAGGGTGGCCTGACTTCCTCTAGTGGGCTCTGTGCTCACTGCCCGGCACCGTGGAGCTCGATTAGCATTTGCCATTGAACACCAGAACTGGCAGCTCTGCCACTGGCACCCTATGGCAGTTTACCCTGAGAACATGTGAGAGATGTGAAAGGGTCTGGAGAAGCCGCGGAGAACGTTGCGCTGCCTGTAACATCGTTACAGCAGCATAACCGGTTTGGTGGTGTATCCATGGAGGTTCCCACAGACCTCTACAGGCTGTACAATGGCACCCTGACTGCCATTAGGTATCGGGATGAAATCCTTGGACCCATTGTCAGACCCTACGCTGGTACAGTGGGTTCTGGGTTTCTCATGTGACAAGAATATGCAGCCAGTTTCTGGAGGATGAAGGAATTGATACCATTGAATGGCCCCCCACGCTCGCCTGACCTAAATCCAATAGAACACCTCTGGGCCTTTATGTTTCAGTCCATCCGACGCCGCCAGGTTGCATTTCAGTCTGTTCAGGAACTCAGTGATGTCCAGCTCTGGGAGGAAATACCCCAGGACACCATCCTTCATCTCTTTAGGAGTATACCCCGACGTTGTCAGGCATGCATACAAGCACATGGGGGCCATACAAACTACCGAGGACCATTTTGAGTTGCTGCAATGAAATTTCATCAAAATGGACCAGCCTACTGCTTCATTTCACTTTGCTTTTGGGGGTGTCTTTGAATTCAGCCCTCTGTAGGCTGATAATTTTCATTTCCATCAAACAATGTGGCATCCTCTTGTTCCTAAAACATTACCCCGTCCATATCGGGATAGATATCCAGCATGAGATTTTTCCCAAAGAGATCTGATGTGTTTTCATTTTTTTGAGCAGTATATATACTTCCTGCCCTACTTAACAGCTTGCCTGCTGGGACAATTCTGACATTTCGCAAGCATGTCAAATTCATTTATTTATTTTTTTTATTGTGGGGGGGGGGGGGTGGCTAGTAAATGACTTAAAACAAATTTACTGAAAGCGGAGGCTCTGGAGAATAAAACGTTGGCTTGTGCAAAAAAAATGTCATGTCAGTGTGAGCGCAATGGTTTATCAAATTGAAAATTTCAGTATTTTAGGGCACAGAAAGGAAATAATGTTACCAAATTATTTTGGTAAAATGTAACATTTGGGGTGCGCTGAGTTAATGGATACCGAACATGGCGAGCCTTGAAATTGCGTGCGGCCTTAAAATGGTGACAAACTTCGGTACGTTCTAATATAGATATAGGTGACGCTTTAAAAGCCTCTACGGGTCATCCTTTTAGAGTGAGATGTGGCTAATGGGCAAAGAATTATTGCTGTAACTGGCGAGTAACCAATGTTTTTGTCTAGATGTTCTCAAAGCGTGCATTTATGTTCATATCGGGGCGTAACATTTTGGTGGAGGGGATTTTTAAGTACTTGGGTGTAACTTGAATTTTTGATTATTTTTTTTCACCATAAAGGAGACTTGGTGTCTTATGTGGGTTTATTTTTTTTTCGTGACTGGGTCTCTCTGAGAGATCAGGGGTCTAAAAGACCCCATATGTCTCACCCGTCCTCCAGGTAAACAAATGCAGATTTCAGTTACCGGGGTGTGGAAGCAATGAGGTGGCCTACCGATTCCATCTGGCTGGTCAGATTTACACACTGTTGGCAGCGGACACGGACGTACATTGTTTCTTCAGCAGGAAAATACTTACCTGCCAGTTCTCAATCCTCTTGCAGGATAAAGGCACGCAGTTCGGTTTGCATTCCGACAGTGTGCCAGGATGAATGCATCTCCTCACTGGCCAATCAAAACAACCAAAGACCAGCACCTAGAAGAATCCAGGGAGAAGACGCTGGCGAGGGACCCCGCGGGTGATGGACCCTTGGTTCCCATGATGATGCTTCTCTAGGCCCTCCCTCCAGTGCTGTGTGTGTCGGCTCCTGCAGCCTTCTGGGTTAAGTTCTGTGGATATCTCGGGAGGTTGTGGGAGCAGGATATACTGTGTCATTCTTGCCTAGGCTTGAAAGGGAGCAGGCCAGGCATGGGTGGCTGCAATGGTGAAAAGGTGTTTTGTGTGTGTGCGAAGGTCCACTTTAACTGCCTTTACATATGCAATATGTCCCCCCCCCCCCCCCCCCACTCTGAGAAGTCAGGGCTATGTCACACTAAGGGCCCATTCACACACCACGCCTGTTGTCCTACCTAGATCAGAGGTGTCTAACTCATTTTCATTGTGGGCTGCATCAGCATTTATTGTTTCCCTCAAAGGGTCAGTAGTATTTGTCTGGATGTTCAGACCTTGGTAGCTGCTTTTCTCTCTGGGGCGCTTCCATCTACTGGTTCGCCCAACTCTTTTTTGCTTAGATGTTCACAGCACCCCTTACCCTCAGAATTCTAGTCCCCCCCACCCCCCCCCCCCCACCTCTCCCTTACATTACTGTGCACCCCCTTATCTTGTGGCGCTGGAAAGCAGAAAGTGCAGGGTCTGGAGTCCGCTGCCAGGTTCTGCTGAAAACAGGGGAGGCAGAGATAAGGGGGTACTGCAGCTGCACAGAGAGGCACAGGATCTGGAGGAAGAATTCTGTCCTCTCCTGCCAAGTGCTGAGACGGCTGGGAGTGGCAAAGATACTCCGGTTGGCGGCTGCACAGAGAAGTGCAGTATCTGATAGAGGAGTCCTGTCCACTGCTAAGACCAAATGGGGGCAAGAAGAGTGCCGCGGCTGTAAGAGAGGTGCGAGGGCCATATGAAATGTCCTGGCAGGCTGGACTCGGCCCCCGGGCCTTGTGTTTGACACATGTGACCTAGTTCAATGCAAGGGCACAGGGAAATGAATCGTTCTTGATGTACCCTGTTCACAACACACAATCTGCATTGTGTAAAAATGCAGCACAACTCTCTGCACCACGGCGCGTGTGTAGGGTTTTATGAAATGTCATGTTTTGTAACATTTCTATAAAGTAAAAAAAAAAAAACAGTGATTTTAATGGAAATAGGTTTTCGTGAGCTTTTCAGGTGTTTTTTTTTTTTTTTTTTTGCGGGAAAGTGCCTGAAAAGCGCCTCAGTGTTTAGGGGTTTTTACAGTGAGTCGCACTGCCCCTTCACAACAGAAGGGGGCGGTGATTATATGGAGCACACTTGTGTGAATGAGTCCTTACAACTTTGTTGCAACAGATCTCTTGGTGATCAATAGCCGGATACAGAGTTGCTTCTGTAGCTGACCACAATGCTTCTCTGTGTCAGCTGGATACTATGAGCCGTTACTATGCTGGTAAATCTGTGGCTAGCTCCAAACACAATGTAAATCACTCAGCTACTGAGCTTTAAATGTGTTGGAGTTTTTGACCCGGACCGTTCACTGACTGCATTTTATCTTAAAAATAAAAAAAAAAGCTATGGGAAGCAATTCTGGAGCTGTGAGTTGTCAGTTTGGTGCAGAGGATGTCCGGGGACTTGTTGGGAGGCTCTGAGCTGCCGGGGAGATGGAGGATTCTGTTGGGTGCTGGAGGCAGAGCTCTCAGAAAAATTGTCCAGCCATCTCTGCAGAAACCATTCCCCCCTCATTCTTCTGGATTGTAAACTTTCCTGCAGTTGGAGGATTTAGTAACATGTTAAATGTTCTAGACACCAAAGACTAGATGGCCTGATCTTCCTCCTTTTCTGATCAAGCAGTGAAGGCGTTAATATGTTCTCGATGTGGAAAACCAATGTGCTAGTAAGATGGTTCTGGAAGGGAGGTGAAGCGTGTTGCTGCACGTTTCCTATTGTGTAACTTTACTTGTCTTGTGTGGTTCACATGGAACCGGCCTCCCGACGCATTCTATGGCATTGTGCAAGAAATGCTCATTGTGAAATAGTTCCCCTTTGTGACAGACCTTGTTGCTGGACTTCGACCTCAATAATGGAAAACTAGTGCTTTACAATTCACCCATTCCTAGGAACGCAGGCTTATAAATACTTTTCAAACATTACAGGTTAGACACGTTTCACAATTTTTTTTTTTTTTTTGCCTTGGTATACAAGAAACAACTTGTGTGCATGTATAATTTTACACTTGTTTTTGGGGTGATGCAAAAACCCCCCCGCCCCCCCCCCCCCCCCCCCCCCCCCCCCCCCCCCCCCCCCCCCCCCCCCCCCCCCCCCCCCCCCCCCGCCGCCCCCCCCCTCCCCCCCCCCCCCCCCCCCCCCCCCCCCCCCCCCCCCCCCCCCCCCCCCCCCCCCCCCCCCCCCCCCCCCCCCCCCCCCCCCCCCCCCCCAACCCCCCCCCCCCCCCCCCCCCCCCCCCCCCCCCCCCCCCCCCCCCCCCCCCCCCCCCCCCCCCCCCCCCCCCCCCCCCCCCCGACCCCCCCCCCCCCCCCCCCCCCCCCCCCCCCCCCCCCCCCCCCCCCCCCCCCCCCCCCCCCCCCCCCCCCCCCCCCCCCCCCCCCCCCCCCCCCCCCCCCCCCCCCCCCCCCCCCCCCCCCCCCCCCCCCCCCCCCCCCCCCCCGCCCCCCCCCCCCCCCCCCCCCCCCCCCAAGAAAGAATTGGAACCATCGTCGGGTTTTTTTGTTTCCTGTTATCTGCTGCTTTGTTCAGGAGAATTATCCTCTCCAAGTGCTCCTGCATTCTATTCTTCTTAGTTCAGTGTTCACTATTTTGTATCATTGGTGATATTTCTGAGTGTCAGATGTTCTTCTCTTTTTATTTGGATGTGTCTTGTATGGCAAAATATCACTTTTTTTTTTTTTTTTTTTTTGCTTCTGGGTGATTGCAAGATACTTGGTACTTCAATGTATCACCCTGTAGGGAAATATTAACTGCTGAATTGGATGTTTTGTGATATATTTTCAGTTTGTCTAGAAATTCCAAGAAGACACATGTAGGTGAGACTGTTGGCTTTAGTGGTTGTACTTAAAGTGGAGTTCCGCTTGCAGGGGAATGAAGCCCAGCTCCTCCCCCACCCCCTCCTCTCTGCGGCGCCGGCATTGTCACTGGGTGCCTGGCTGTGGCTTCACAGCCGGGCATGCATGCGCGCGCGGTGCGCCGTGACTGGCTGGGCAATCATCTGGGACCTGTCCCAGATGATTGCAGAGTGGGGGGGGGGCAGAGGTGATCTCCCATGCGGTTCGCCGGGAGGAAGTGGGAGCTGGGACCCTCAAAAAGAGGATATCTGCTCCCCTGCCCCCCCAAAAAGACATGCCAAATGTGGCATGTCAGGGGATCACCTTCCCTTAAAGCGGAAGTTCTATTTTTGGGTGGAACTCCGCTTTAAGATGCCAATCTAAACCTTTTACTCTATATAGTTAGCCAAAAGTCAGTCTTGGAATTCCTCCAGTGTGAGTACATTTTGCAGTTCTTGCCAGGTGCAATTAGGCACATGAATGTAATGTACAACTTGTGCTCACCAAGGTGACTACTGTCTATACTTTTTTGCTTATAGTGGTGAAAAAGGTTTAAAGCTGATCTTCATGTTTTTAGTGAAGTTTTAGGCTTCATGTACACTCGCCTACAGAGGGGCAGAGCAGACAGCTCACAGAGAACTGAGCGATCAGTGGTCTTTGATTGCTCAGTTATCAGTTTTAGAGCCAACGGGGGACAGATGCCACATTGGACCGATGCTGCATCCACCTAGGTAAGTATTTCTAAAAAAAAAATAATAATCTTTTAAACTTCACTAAAAAATGGAGATTAGTTTTAAAGGGGAATTGATGTACCCATATACCTGGACATTGCGGTAATGTGCACAAGCTTTAAAGGGAATAGTGGGAGGTAAAAAAATATGTGGATGCCACATTGCTCCAATACTGCAGCTGTCCCCCGTTTGCTCTAAGACCGAGAATCAAACCATCACATGACAGCTGATCACTCAGTTCAGTCTTCACTGAGCAGAGAGCAGTTACTGGCTCTCTGCTCTGGCCCGCCCCTCTAGCGCTCTGTGCCAATCGGGCATCTGGTTGGCATCCTTCCAGAGCCTGGAGTGGCTCTGTGACGTCAGGCTTTAGCCCACTGTCAGCTGAATCTGGGTAACTGGTGCACAACGAAGTGCATTCCCATGACCTACATGAGAAGTATAACTAAAAGTTTGCATACTTCTATTTTAGGAATGAAATAGGCTGCATGTCTGACTTTTCCCAGTACTGGCCAGCAGAAAAAGACTTGTCTCCTGTTTTCTTATCTCAGAGGGCCGAATGGCTGATGCAGAGCCCTGTGGAAGAACAGAATGACCTCTTTTAGTAAATGCTAAACTATAATTTGGCTGTTTCTGAAAACAAATTATAAGCATTGCATTTCATCAGCTGCAAGAAGAAATTGAAGGGCGTGCTGCTGTAAACACCTCGGGGCTGGAGAGAGTATGCAGCCAGAAATAGAATACAAATCTCTCCAGATATCAGTCAGTTACTGACTGACGTGTAGCTGCCCATCATTGTGAATACTGTAAATCGGCATCTTACAAATACATCTTCCTCACAGGCAGGGCGTTGTACAATCAACTGCATTATTCACCTAAACCCTCACATATACCCAGTGAAATCACTGGCCTCAGATGAAACAAACCCTCCTAAGTGAATTTTACCTGTTGATCTGCAGTCTTCTCTTCTCTACAGCTGTTCAAAATCCAGAATTTACAGCTTGTCTGAAATGTCAGATAGCAGGGGGCAGGAGCTGAAGTTGCACTCTGCAGACCCCAATGAACAGAGCTCCGAGAGCTGAATGGAGGGAAGGGACCCCCTCCCCAGAGGCAGTCACGGGCTGTGTGCTTGGAGTTTGTCCCCTTTTTTTTTTTTTTTTTCTTCTGGTGGTGTCAGGAAAACTTATCAGAAGTGCAGCTAGCAGGGGAAGGAAGCAGCAGACAGAAATGACACTTAGGATATGCTTTGTTCATATTTCATGTCTGAGGTTTAGAACCACTTTCTTTAATGCTCTTTGACATTTTGTGGAGGTGAGCTAGTAGTAGTAGTCTTGTACCATGTTGGGTATCAATCTGTAAGCTATGGATCAAACGCTATTAGTACATTTTTTGATTTTTAAACATTTAGTTGAAAGTATTTTATTCTATCTGTTAGAAGCCAGAAATTTTGCGAGCCGATAACTTCCTGCCTCTAGACTGTTATCAGTAAGCATTGCTCTCTATTTCCATCGACTCAAACGCCTCCCCCTGCAATGATGAAAAGAGGGGTGTGATGTAGTCCTAACACGCTCCATGTAATAAGGCGACAACACTGTTCAGCATTGTCACCCCAGGACAGGAAGTGTTCCAGTTTAAGCTGCTGCCCCAGATCTCTTGCTTCAGGGTGGCTCCTTTTTTTTTCTTGCAGCATCCTATGGAGTCTCCCTTGCCTCCAGGGACTAGAGTTGCGTCTCCCTTGCCTCCAGGGACTAGAGTTGCGTCTCCCTTGCCTCCAGGGACTAGAGTTGCGTCTCCCTTGCCTCCAGGGACTAGAGTTGCGTCTCCCTTGCCTCCAGGGACTGGCGTTGCGTCTCCCTTGCCTCCAGGGACTAGAGTTGCGTCTCCCTTGCCTCCAGGGACTAGAGTTGCGTCTCCCTTGCCTCCAGGGACTAGAGTTGCGTCTCCCTTGCCTCCAGGGACTAGAGTTGCGTCTCCCTTGCCTCCAGGGACTAGAGTTGCGTCTCCCTTGCCTCCAGGGACTAGAGTTGCGTCTCCCTTGCCTCCAGGGACTAGAGTTGCGTCTCCCTTGCCTCCAGGGACTAGAGTTGCGTCTCCCTTGCCTCCAGGGACTAGAGTTGCGTCTCCCTTGCCTCCAGGGACTAGAGTTGCGTCTCCCTTGCCTCCAGGGACTAGAGTTGCGTCTCCCTTGCCTCCAGGGACTAGAGTTGCGTCTCCCTTGCCTCCAGGGACTAGAGTTGCGTCTCCCTTGCCTCCAGGGACTAGAGTTGCGTCTCCCTTGCCTCCAGGGACTAGAGTTGCGTCTCCCTTGCCTCCAGGGACTAGAGTTGCGTCTCCCTTGCCTCCAGGGACTAGAGTTGCGTCTCCCTTGCCTCCAGGGACTAGAGTTGCGTCTCCCTTGCCTCCAGGGACTAGAGTTGCGTCTCCCTTGCCTCCAGGGACTAGAGTTGCGTCTCCCTTGCCTCCAGGGACTAGAGTTGCGTCTCCCTTGCCTCCAGGGACTAGAGTTGCGTCTCCCACAGAAACACAGCCCTGTAGCCTAGGCTGGCGAGGCACTCCCCTGCTGCTCCCTCCTAATCCTTTGGTGAGATTTTTAACAAATCGTTTACCAGGTTTGTTTATTGTGCTTAATGTGTTTAGCTAACACAGAGTCGAATAATGCTTTAAACCACAAACTTTTGGCAGAAGATAGGCAAGATACATCACAGGGGCAGTGATTTGAATGTTTTTACATTTGTCTTTTACACATTCTGCCCTATTGAAAAAGATTAAGCTGAGTCGGACAAAAATTGTAGGTTCCAGTTTTCATGCATTAACAGTAAACGGAATTTATTATAGGCTCTGTAGGATTCTTCTCGCTGCCCGTAGAGTACAATTTGTCCTTCATATTAAAGAAAACCTCTAATGATGGAAGGTTTGTGTTGGCTTCTCCTAAAAATGAAGGGTTCTTGCTTATCTCGCTGGTACAGAGTCTAGTATTTTTTGATTCATGTATCCATATTAGTTTGAAGATGAGGTGAATCCGACTTCACTCTGATACTTCCTCAGTGTCACATCAACGTTGAGACAACCAGGCAAACAAGTATTTTCAGCAGGCGTTCATCAATGGCACCCTGCATTTTTCTAACTGCAGATTCAGCGTTGTCATATGTCTGTTCGGACCAATACTAATTGTTACAAGTTTGATTTTCACAGTATTTAAGGAAACCCTGTGACTGATTCTACAACTCAAATTCTAAAAAAAAGTTTGGACGCTGTGTAAAATCTACATAAAAACAGAATGCAATGATTTACAAAGCTCATAAACCCATATTTTATTCACAATAGAGAACATATCAACTGTTTAAACTAAAAAAAAATGTACAATTTTAAAGCGGAGTTTCAGCATCTAAAACATTTTTTTACAACTTTTAATACAAGGACGCTTACCTGTCCAGTATCCCACAATGTTGCCCCCCAAAGCCGATTCTGCACGGGTGCAAGCGCAGGCATTACAACTTAAGGCTCCACAGTTTCCTACTGTGCATGTGCAAGTCATGCTGCACTTTCTTTATGGTCCCGTCATCTTGGACACACAGGTCCCAGAAGGTATTGGGGGGGGGGGGGGGGGGGGGGGGGGTGTTGGCATACCTCGCCACCGTAAGGTAGTACGGAAGTCCACTTGGGGAGATGGAAAAATAAGATAAGAAACGTCTGACAAAAAATTTTGTCAGCCTGGAACCAGTAAGTAGATACTTACTGGACCTGAAGGAATGGTTTGCAAAAAAATTGGTTAATTGGCAACATGTTAGTAACATAATTGGGTATAAAAAAAAAAAAAAGCATTGTTGAGTCAGTGTCTCGGAAGTAAAGATCGGCAGAGGTTCACCAGTCTGGGAAAAGCTGAGAACAGTTGCAGAATGTTTTTCCTCAAAGAAAACATTTCAAAGATTTTAAATATCATCTACAGTACATATCATCCAAAGATTCTGAAAATCAGGATCAAGGGGCAAGGCTAAAACACAATGTTGAATGCTAATGATCTTCGGAAATCTCAGACGGCACTGCGTTAACTGGCATGATTCTGTGATGGACATAACTGCATGGGCTCGGGAATACTTCCAGAAATCGGTATACACAGTTCGCCATGCCTTCTAAAAATACAAGGTAAAGCTCTATCATGCAAAGGAGAAGACTTATCTGAACATGATCCAGAAACACCGCCCTATACTCTGGGCCAAAGCTCCTTTAAAATGGTCTGTTACAAAGTGGACAACTTCTGTGGTCAGACAAATAGAAATCTGACATTCTTTTTGGCAACCATGGTTGCTGTCCTCTGGATTAAAGGAGAGGGGGGCCTTCTGGCTTGTTATCAGTAGGGGTCAACCAATTTTCAGAGCGGTCGATTTATTGGGGGCTGATATTCAAATTTTTCAAATCGGTATCAGTCAGAAACTTAGATATTGGACCTCCTACCCCTGTCCCTGCGTGGTGCTCGCTGCATTCTCTGCCAATCTGTCAGCGGCAGGCGGCAGCGAGATGACATCTCACTGTCCGCCTCGCATCACTGCTGTTCCGCACCTACAGCAGGGCCCTGAAAGCTGCGATTGACAGAGCTGCAGCTGATGGCGAGCAGAGATAGTTATGTTATCTTTCACCGCCCGCATGTGGAAGTTTAGCCGCTCGGACACCGATTGGGAGAGGCTGCCAGAAGTAGTGTAAGTAGTGACGAGCTGCATCTGGGTGACAGTGGCAGGAGACATGCTGCATCTGGGTGGCAAATGACGGTGATGTACAGAATATCGGCTATCAGCCTGAAAGGTGGCTGAAAAAATTTGATCGGTTGACCCCTAGTTATCAGTGCTCAGTTTAAAAGCCGGCATGTCTGATGGTATGGGGGGGGGGGGGTGCATTAATTGGTGTGTATGAAATGGGCAGCTTGCACATCTGGAAAGACGCCATCAATGCTGACAGATATTTATCCAGGTTTTAGACCAGTATATTCTCCCATCCAGATGACCTCTTTTTCAGGAAGGCCTTGCATATTTCAGAAGGACAATGCTACACCACATTACTAAATCTGACAAACAGCATGGCTTCGTAGTAGAAGAGCCTGGATGCTTAACTGGCCTGCCTGCAGCCCAGACCTTTCACCAACTGAAAATATTTGGCTCATCTTAAAACGACAAATACGACAGACGACCCAGGACTGTTGGGCAGTTAGAATTATTCCGGCAAGGATTAGGCAACATTCCTCTCACAAAACTCCAGAAACTGGTCTCCTCAGTTCCCATACACTTAGAGTGTTTTTAAAAGGAGAGGCGATGCTACACCGTGCTAAACGTGGCCCTGTCCCAACTTTTTTGAGACTTGTTGCTGCCATCAATTTCAAAATGTCTGTTTTTTTTTTTTATTAAACATTTTTAAAATTTTTTTACAACTTTTAATACAAGGACACTTACCTGTCCAGGGATCCCGCAATGTTCCACAGAACAAGTGAAAGCAAGAGAAAGAAAGACTTGAAAGAGAATAGAGTTGAATTATATCGTACAACTTGAAGCTCATGCCTTAACAGACATGCGAGTGAGCAATGAGTATACAACAAAGAGCATTATATGTCTAACCAAAAGTAGGTCATGTGTTTATGTAGATTTTACACAGTGTCCCAACTTTTTGGGAATTGAGGTTGTAAATGATCTCTCCACACTTTGGGCTTGTTGGTTCAGCAGTTGGCCTAATTT
This sequence comes from Lithobates sylvaticus, assembly GCA_028564925.1. Lineage (NCBI taxonomy): Eukaryota > Metazoa > Chordata > Amphibia > Anura > Ranidae > Lithobates > Lithobates sylvaticus. Next base: position 751,853,716 of record CM053026.1, on the reverse strand, counting down.
ATGGAAAGGAGCCCAGACATCAGGCTTTGCAGAAGTGATGAATGAATTAGTATATTTAACAGCTTTTGCAGTATCGGGGTCTTCAACTTACTGACACAAGTTGTTACCTAATGCAGCATGATGTAATGTATAGAGATTTCGTGGCATTGACCATGGTTTATGTTTCAGGGTGTCCAGAAATGGAATGGCATTCAGTGTCTCAGAAAACTAACCATAATTTAGAATTTTTTTAAAAAGATGTCTCTCTGATTATACAGTAGGACTGTCAGATGGAACAATCAAACATGTAACTTCAAGTCTGTGTGTGAAACTTTAGTGCACAGACAAGGAACGCCATAGAACCTGTACTTTCAACTGTTATATACCAGCAGCTTTGCTTGTGTAATACTATGTTCTGATGATGCTGCAATACATGAGGATACTTCCCATGGTTTGCTGTCCATGAACACTTAACTTTTTATTCAATAGTTCACTTTTTTTTTTCTTAATCGCTTACCTATTTTCTGGAACGACCCGGACTCATAGGGACGGTGTTCAATTGTTCTGGCCAACTGACCTGAAGATATCTAAAACATGCTGCAGGGGGGAACCTTTGAACTAGAGCTGTTTTTTGTTTAATGGGCTATTTTTGTTTTTGTCTGGAGTGCTGCCATTTTTAAGCAAAGAATTTTTGACATGGAAGTTTCACTCAAGTAACTTTGTGAAAAATCTAGAGATAAACCAATAGATATGGGGCACAGTTTGTAACTTTATTTGTGGTTTTTTTTTTTTTTTTTTTTAATACGCCACTTTTTCATTATGGGTCATCCGGTTGCAAGAACCTGATCTGGAATTCTGAACTTGTGATGCCATATGCCAAGGTTCCCAACTTCACTCTCATCTGCATCTATAGTCCTAATTATGCACTCTTTGTTCACCTTACCCATGCCCAGCTCGGTGTAAAAAAAAAAAAGCTTTACTTGCTGAATGTGAAGGAAGTTTATAAAGGGTGGAATGATTGTCAGGGGGTTACAATCCATTTTGAAGCCACTGAGAAGACCCTGTGTGTAAGGTGGGGGTGTCCAGCCTGTGGCCCAAGACGGCAGCCCAACACAAAATCGCAAACTTACTTTTTTTTTTATTTTTAGTTTAAAAATTCATTTTTTTTTTACTTTGGAGACGTGCACCCGAAGAAAAATGTGACGGCATCTCTTTACTGGAATTTTTATAAGTTGTATCTTCCCAAAGAAAAATCTCCCACTCTTCACAATCACGCCTTTTCAGCAGCACCTATATTTATGGGCAACTATTTTCAAGACAGAAAGCACACGACAGGCAAAATTAGAACCAAAATATTTTGAGAATTTCTACTACATCCGTAGAACCAGAGATTGATGTGTCACTTTACCAAATAGTGTCAAATATTACACTAGTTTTATGCTGCCCCTCCCTTTATGATATAAAAAAAAGTTCACTTTTTTTATGCAGGCACGTTATCTATAGTCATCGTTGCCTTGTATTCAGCCTGACTTTTTCTGCTTATCAGCTCTCCCTATTAGTGTATTTTTTTTTTTTTTTTGTGCGACCCAAGACCATTCCTCTTCTTCCAATGTGGACCAGAAAGGTCAAAAGGTTGGACACCCCTGCTGGGAAACATCAACCGAGATTGAATTGAATAGTCTTTGATGTTGAGTTACAGTTGCAAAATAAACCGTAATAATATGGCTTCTACGTTTGCATCCTCTTTTATATTTTGAGATACATTTCTTAAACCTGAACTCCAGATATATTAAATGGTTATGTATTAAACCTTTAAAAAGAGAAGCATGTTTTTACCAGAATCATACTTGCCTAGGTGGATGCAGCATCAGTCCAATGCTGCATCTGTCCCCCGCTGCACCGATGGCTCAGTTCTCTCAGCCCCCGAAGCAGAGAGCTGCTGCCGGTCAGTCACAGCTTTCTGCTCTGCCCCCCCCCCTCCACACTCACTAGAGTGCTGAGCTGTGGAGGGGCGGGGAGCGGCCGTATCAGGCTCTCAGGGGCTCGCTGAGAGGCTCAGACGGGTATCAGTCCAGGCACCTTTCGGATCCAGACTTTATTGTCGTGATGATGCAGTGTCTTCTGTGACTTCAGCAGAGAGCAGACTTAAAGTGGATGTAAACCTACATTTTTGATGTCATAATGTAGAGTATAAGATTTCATATCATTTGAGCCCAGTCTTGCACATAGAGTTAATCCAGCTCTGAGAAATCCTCTTTTATTGTTCAGTGAGATAAATCTTGACAAACGGAGAAAAACTTTGTCAAGTCCTCCCCTTTGCTGTGATTGACAGGTGATTTACATATCTCATGCACTAGCCTAAGAGACATGCATTATTCCCTCCCACTCCTTTCTTCTGCTGCTCTGCCAGGATTGGATGTTGCACACCACAGCATAATTGGGCATGCTGAAGTCATGTGGTTACTTTCATGTCTTTTGACTGGATGTTAGAGATCATAGCAGAAGTTCAGTGTAAGAAATACACAGAAGAAAATGCATATTGACAAGGAGTGTAGAGGTGGGCGGGGAGTCTACTGACATCACGACTCCACCCACCGAGCTCCAGACAACAGACCCACCCACAGAATCTTCAGTTTTTGGGGTCTCATAACACAGAGGGGAGACATTTGACAGGTAAAGATACATGCAGGAGGCATGTATATCCTTATAGATAATCCCTATGGCAGTAGTTTAGAAAGGATGACATTGGGTTTACATCCAGTTTAAGCCCGCTCTCTGCTGAAAACGGGTCACGAGGGCAAAACTGATTGCACTCCTGTGATCCATAGGAGAAGCCCAGCCAAACTATTTAAATACAACTATTTTATATGTCTGAACTAATCTTGAATATCGCATAGTATAAGCAGCTGCTTTTAATGGTCCGTTTTCTGACCAACATTGTTGACCAACCTGTGTTGCTGCAGCAGTTCTGGTCAAGGACCTGGCTCTGCTGGAGTGCCTGGCTGCCTGGAACTACTCATCTCTGGCTTGAAAAATAGTTCTTTATATGCAATTAAATGGTTTGTTTTTGGTTATGGTTTCATTGTATCCAACTTGAATTTTTCCCCAGAACGAAATCCTAAAATAGTTTTAGAAGGAAAATAAAAAACGCATTTTTTTTATTTTTTCACTCTTGCAAAACCGCTCTTGCAATCAGGTAAACGTCAGTCTGTTTACTTGACTGTATTGGTGGCCTGCTTCACAGTTCTCAACATTGGTATGTAATATTTTTTTTAGCTCCCAGGCTAAATCTGAGTACTAAAATGTTTTACATGCAGTTTCTTGGCGTGTTTCATGCACTGATGATTTGGAACCTAAAAACAGACACAATTTTTTTTTTTTTTTTTTTTACTTGTCTATGGTATATAAATTTTGTGTATCCACAGCCTGTTTGGAAGTACCTCAGAGATTTGTCATGCACCTACCACCACCCACAATTCGGTTAAGATTATCTCACGTTTGTAAAAAGTTTTATTCATTTTATTACCAGCAATCTTTTGCGTATGGGCTATAATTCCTTGCAGTATATCCATCTCTGGTTGTAGCCACTGTATAACAGTTCTAAACGATTGTTAATCTAATATCTGTGTTTTAAATTTCAGCTTTGTGTTGTTCTTGGAAAATTGCGCACCAGTTGTGAATACGTTGAACTTTGGCATTTCTAGCCCCGTCCTGTTGAGCCATCCTCATTTACAGCTTGTCCACCTTAAGACTCAGTTGGCTCTCCAGCAGTTGACGTCAGTCACTTCAAACAGCACACCTCCTATTCATGCTTTGTTAAGTCAAGCTTTGTTGAAAATCAGCACAGCTCAAGCCATGTTTAACACAAGAGGTGGATTCCCTGGTCAAAGACCAATGGGGCCCCCACGGATGAACCAGCCTGGCCTGAATCCCCTTGGAATGAATATGTCGGGTATGAATATGTCTGGCATGAACATGAGTGGCATGGGAATGTCTAATATGAGCCAGCCAAGCATGAACCTTTCAGGCATGAGCCAGCCAAGTATGAGCCTTACAGGCATGAACCAGCCAAACATGAACACTGGCGTGCCCCGCATGGGCCATCCCGGAATCAACCCAAATCTAGGTCTCACCAATGTGACTCAATCTGGGATGAATCAGTCTGGAATGAATGTGTTTAGAATGGGCCCTTCTGGCATGAATCAGGGAGGAATGGGTTTTCAATCTGAAATAAAAAACCAAGGGTTTGGCATGAGGTCAATGGACAGTCCTGGGTCATTTCTTGGAGGAAACAAGGAGCCGATGGGAATGACAGGCTTGCCACTCAGAACACCTGAAAGACACATGGGTCCTCAGGGTTTGCCACAACGTTTTCCTAATTCCAGCAGCCCCATGACTCCAGCACAACCCAGAAATATCTTGCAGAGTCAAGAAATCCCTTCTATCGTGAACCGTAGGGTGATTCATTCTTCAGATCATTTGAGAGGGAATCCAAAAACACCCATACAAGAAGCTCCTCATCTAATGGAGAAGAAACCATTAAACCCCCTTGGTATGTTTGGAAATTTAAATCAGAATATGGGACTAAAACCAGGTCCATCTTCATCACTGGAACAGATGCCAAACGTCCAGAATCGCTATACTAATGAGAGTGCTTCAAGTATACTGGAAAGCTTTGGGTTATCAAATGAAGACCTAGAGGAGCTTAGTCGTTATCCTGATGAACAGTTGACACCGGTAAACTTGCCCAACATTCTGCGAGACATCAGAATGCGCAAAATCAACCGTACCGGAGGCACACATGATCAAGGTGGAGGAGGAGGAGGAGGAAGACGCTCAGGAAGTGACGTTTTACCAAGTAAAGTTATTGACTATGGACATTCAAGCAAATTTCAGTTTAAAGACAATTCCGTACCTTCACGACCTTTTGACTCTTCAAGATCGGAACAGAAACCGTCACCAGCCTCCAAGGAACAAGCACCTTCCAATAATAACAAGGGTGGAAAAGGCAAAAACCCAATGGATAACAAAATCCCAACCATATCCAGCAGCCGCAAGGGAGCATGGCAGGCTCCCAAGCAAGACAGATTCAACAGAAACAAGCCTTTGGTTGGTGAACAGACAACTGCTAAAGCTAGTGAGGGCTCAGTCACCGTCTCGAAAGCAGAGAGTCCTGCAAACGCAGTCAAGACTGATTCTACCGCTCACCGCAATGTTCCTGTTATCTCAGACACTGCCACTACCACCACTTTTCCAGGCAAGACTGCAGAGTCTCCAGTTGGGACTGCGGTTAGCCAGGGTAACTACCCGTCACCTGCTGAAGCAAATCCCCCTGCCGGGAAAGGGAGCTTGGCGCCACTTTTGTCTCAAGAGGACTCTCAGAAGTTGAAGCGCATGCCCACTCCTTCCATGATGAATGATTATTTTGCTGCCTCTCCACGGATATTTCCGCATATCTGTTCTCTGTGTAACTTAGAATGTAGACACTTAAAGGTGAGTGTTTTCATGTTTTGTTTGTGTTTTTCATATTCAGTGAATGCATGTCTTATAGGTATTCCCACTAAATACTGCTTTGTGAAAAATGAATTGCAAAAGTCACAAAATGCCACAGCATTACCTGTTGAACAGATTTAGGGGTTCCTCAAAATAATCCTTCACTTTTATGTACTGTCTTTGCAAATCAAAACTTCCACGGGAGATCTTTTTTTTTTTTGCCACTTGTATTCTTGCAAAGGAAGTGTGCTTGGCATATACAGTTAAAATATTTTGCTTTTCTATAGTCAACCTAAAGTGATCAAAACTTTTAAAAACGCTCAATCCATTTATTGATGTACATTCGTAGTTCATCAAAGTTTTTTACGATTTTTGACAAGTTAATCTGCTTTGGTTAATGCTTTAAATGGATCCCTCATAAAAATCCCTTTCCAAATGAAACCTATAGGTCACATCTCAGCACAACTAGATCCCATTAGTTCCTCCTCCTGTCCATGAATGAAAAATTACGCAGGTGGAAAAGAAAAAAGCAATTCCAAACACACGCTGTTTAATTTACATTTTCCCTTTTTTATTTCTGTATATGGAGGATAGCGCTGTTATATTAAAAAAAAAGTACCCTTTCCCTAATGGATATACAGCTGTCACATGACCCAGATCTTTCCTAGCCTTGTCTGAAGAAAAACATAAGCAGGAAGAGCTTATAGTCCCCTGCTGCTGGTCACATGTTCAATATAAACAGTCTCTGGATTACAGAGTTAAAATAAACCATATCCGTAAATTGTTGTACAAATATATATTTGAAATCAAATATATTATTTTGGGCAATAACATGGTTTGGGTGGATTTTCTGCCATAAACAGGCTGTCACTCCCCACCAGCCTGTGTCCTGGAAGGAGGTGAAGCTTCCGTTAACCTACATGTAATATCCTGCCCCCCATTGTGTTTTAGCTGGTGAGTGGGCTGTCATTTATCACTGTGTATATGCCCACATGTGTACCTCTATAGTCATATGGGCTGCTTGGATGTAAGGAGGAAATGCTCAGGATAGAAACTCGCTGTGAAAACTGAGCATGTGCAGAGTTGTGACCACAGCTGCAAAAGCCATAGCTGAAGTGGGGACATGGACAGAAGGGGGAGATGGAGAGCAGCAGGATCAAGCAAGTTTTTTGCAGAATGCAGAAAATGAATCTCGTGAACAACATGTAATACGCCATTTTATTGGTAGTTTTTTTTTTTTTTTGGTGGATTTGAGTGACCCCCTTAATGCATAAAATGCAACACAAACTTTTTTTTATTTTTTTAACTTTAGCGGTATAGAGTACCACTAGGGTAAAAAAAAGGTTTTATTGTATGTAAAAGGTTTTGCATATGGATTGGGATAGACCTTTTAGAGATATGGGTCACCACTTTGAACAGAAGTAAGGAATCCATTTGGAGGTTATCCTGAAACATCAGCTAGTATTGTAGAAATGCTTGCATTGTAGCGGGGGAGAAAATGTTTAAAAGAAGACCTTCATAAATAAAGAAAAATCAACACCGCCATTGGGGTAAAGAGAAGAACTGATGCTGCCAATGTGAAAGAAGCGAAGACTTTTCCGGGAAAGGAGCACCAGATGCAGATTAGACGTATTTTTTTATTTTTCTGGTTTTTTCTTCGTGGTCCATCGAAGCAAGTCTCTTCCTGTATTCCAGCAGATAAGTGCTGCTTAGAAGAAGCTGTGGAATTGTTAACCTCCAGAATCATCACCGTTCATTTTGTAAATCTGTTTTTATAACAGTTTTGACAATTAAAATTGTTTGGGTTTTTTTGGTTAGGTGATTTATTGTTTGTTTTTAAGGTAAGTGCCAAAGCACTTGGGGTCATTAAATTTTAACTTGTAGAACAAATTTTCTTTATAAAATATGAACCCTGTTTAGGCTTTTATTATGCTTTCATTTTTAGATTTGTTTACTTTTCATTTTTTTCCCCCCTGTAACAGTATAAGATCACCTCAGCATTAGTAGATTAAAAAAGTTAGTGAATATAAAGTGGGCCAAAGAAAAGGGGGAAAGGCAAAATATTTTACATTTCCCATGTATAAATCATACACTCATTTCAATGTATATAATATTGTAAAGGAATTCTGTTGATTTGGGAGCTTTTTTCCCTCTTCTGTTCTAAATAGAGTGCTTAGAGGTTATCTACATTGGATCACGTGCTGTAGGACAATTTGTACTCCTGTTTATGAATAACTTTTTACTTCTTCCTCCCTCTAATAGGACTGGATTAAACACCAGAATAACACAAGCCACATTGATAGCTGTCGGAAGTTGCGTCAACAGTAAGGACATCAGATTTTTAATGCATGACTTTTTGGCTTAGTTTGGCAAGTCGCAGACTTGTCAATTTTGTCCCTGCTTTATGGCTCTCCAAAAATAAATCAGTAGCACTGGCTTAATACTTCCAGTCCACACACTTTACATCTGATTATGAATGTATGAGTTACTATAAAGGCTATGTTTAGGGATGTGTCGGTGCTGAAACCTGGCATTTTCATGAGTAAAACTGATACTTTGCGGTGCGGTTTGCATCCATTCCAAAAATGTATGGGCGCAAAGAATTGCATGCGATTTGAACAGGAGTGCAGTGCGATTCCTTTGTCGCATACGGTTTCCCGCACTATGTGAACCCAGGTTTGTCATAATGAAGTTCACACAGGAGCAGTGCGGGAAACCTCCCTGCATGATGGGTTCTACCAGTATCGGCTCCTCCTGCCTCTCCCATGGCTGTGTCCCCCTCCTGTCTTGCCCCAGCGGTTCAAGCCATCGCCTTCTAGTGCTGACGACAGTACGAACTACAAGGATTGATTATTCAGCACCATCACATGGACCGTGGTGGCCAATCGGAAGCTGTCTAGCCCTTACTGTCAGAGTAGAAAGAGCCACAGGGATTTCAAATCCCTGGACCGGTGAAGTGGCTTTTCTGACAGCAGGGGATCAGCAATCTGGTATAGCGAGGCCGGGAGGACTGGAGAGGAAGGGGGGTGGGGTCCAGTTGATGGCTCGAACCGCTGGAGGCTGGGGGGGAACAAAGCCATGGGATAGGCAGGAGCAGTGTGAACTCGGGCTCAAAATCACCATGACCACCCTGGGTTCACACCGGAGCAGTCCGGAAACCGTATGTGATTTTGGATAGGAATCGTACCGCATTTCTGTTCAAATCGCATGCAATTCGCACACATTCATTTTGAATGGACGCAAAGTATCGGTACTCGATATCGGCGAGTACATGTTAGTACGTGTACTCACAGATTAAAAAAAAAAAAAAGCTGATTGTGCATGCCTTCCTTCCTGTGACAATGGTTGGGGATCTTCTCCATGCACCCGCATTTAAAAATTGGTGCAGCTTAGCCATGCCATTCATTAACCGGGAGTATGTGAATGAAAAAAATGACACGATCGTAGCAGGTGGCTTGCAGTTCTCCAATATACTGCAAGGGCGCCCTCATAGTTTACAAACCCACCCTCCAGCTTTCAGACTGACAGCCCATATGGAGATATGAGTAAGAAAGCTGGAGGCAGTGTCTGCAGGAGCCTGACATTGCACCCCCCATCCACTGATCACGGGTGCAGTCATATGCACAGGCTTCTTTAAAAAAAGTGCACTTTTTTTTCTAAAAGTCTTGTAGATGTACCATATGCTTATTTTATTTGCAAAATGGGCCTTGAAGCACATTTATTTGGAGAGCCATAGCTCTGTAAAAATTGTATGGGGGATGAGCATAATTGACAGTTCCCCCTATTTTATCTAGTAATTTCCAGGCACTCTGTTTTATACACTATATAAGCTAGAGCAGTGGTTCTTAACCTCAGTCCTCATTACCCCCCACCAGGCCATGTTTTGGGAATTTCCCTTAGATAAAATAGCTGTCCAAAATACCAAGCCATTGACTTAGATTTAAAGCACCTGTGCAAGATAAAAGGAAAGCCTGCAAACATGGCCTGGTGGGGGGTAATGAGGACTGAGGTTAAGGACCACTGAGCTAGAGCTTCCCTGGGTGCAGAGGGGAAAATACTCTTGGGGTTCCTAGGTCTGTTCGCTGCAAGAGCATTTTCTGATGCGCTCATTTGCTTGTGTTTGGCTACGTAGATCTCAGTTTTTAAAGGTATTTGACTTTAAAGTTAACATTTTTGTTTTTCCTATTTTTAGGTACCCAGATTGGAACCCCCAGGTTCATACTTCAAAGTAAGTGGAGCTTTTAATACATTTCTTTTCTAAAATCTATTGACTTTTAATATGGATAAGTAAAAATTTGAAAGGCATTGTCCATATTCTGCACGCACCCCTCCCCCTCCTTGTCAACATTCAGCTATCTTTGATGCAAAGTGGCAGTTGACACTGAAGCCAAGACTGTATCCAGGTCTCAGGAATTCAGAGAACTGCTTGCAGTTTGGTGCATGTGCTAGTAGTAAGCAAACGGTATAATGGTTTTCCCAGGTGTATGCTCTGAGCTGGAGACGGGTACTCTGTCTACTGGTACATAATGTGAATTGCCTAGTTGCAGGCATGGGAGCGATTGAGATGTGCCGCACTGTCCTGTCATTGAGAAAACAAGGAATTGAACACTAATGTGTAATATCAACTAAGCTAGAATAGTGTAGAACATTGACATGGCTCAAATTAACTTTGTTTTTATTATTATAATAGCAGAAATGAAGGCAAGAAAAATGAGGCCGCACCAAAGGGATCACGATCCAAGAGCGGAAGTCCTCGTAGAGCTAGGCGGTCTGGATCGAGATCAAGGGTTAACAGGTCACGCTCCCGCAGCCCAAGAGCAGCGAAGAGAACCCGGAGTCGAAGCCCACGCCGTGTTCGACGCAGCCCAAGAAGGTCCCGTAGCCCAAGGCCTTTACGAGGCTCGCCATCACCAAGGAGACCTAGAAGAGGCACTCCACCTGGTAATACAAATGGCTGCCTTTCTATAGTGAACTGCAGTTTCTTGAATGCACATGGCTAGTTTTGTATACTAACCCTTTATGCTATGTTCTCTTTCAGACAAGAGAGCTGTGGATGCTGCTGTGCAAAGCTTTATTGAAGCGGAAAGAAGGCAAGACAAAGGTGTAGAGAAGCCAAAGGCTGCTGGTGATGTAAAGAAAGTGCCACCTAAGCCAGCGAACGCAAATGTAAAAGGCAAGAAACCATTAGGTGGTGGTCCTTCAACAAGCCGTTCTGGCAGCACTCCGAGGAAAAACAGTAATTCAGGCTCCAGCAGCTTTTCAAAGAAGCCTAGTAGTGTCAGCTCTGTTAAGTCCAACAGTAGTACTGGCAGTGCCTCACGGAAACCTTTACCTAGAAATGCTCCCAAGAAGCCATTGCCCAGCTCATCTGGCCCCAAGAAACCTGTTGTTAGCACAGCAGCTAAAAAGACAACTGTTGCCAGCAAGAAACCACAACCGAACAAGACTTCTAACTCACCTAAAGCTGCAGAACCTTTTAACCCACTGAATAAGGTATGACATCTTCCACCCATGTTTACACTCTAGCATAACTTCTTCCACAAGCTAATGGGGGCATATCGAAGCAAACCTGCCACAGATTTAGGTTAGAAACCCGACACATACCTGCATGCATCTACTCCTAGTTTCTGCTTTTCAGAGTACAAGATAACTTAGCGTATCTATAACATCCTCTACAACCACTCTATTCTGAAAATGTACAATTGCAATTCTAAACCCTAATATTAAAAGTAGCTGTGATTTAAATCTAATAGCCATATATAAAACCTGCACTAAAGTTCAAATATGTACTACAAATGAATAAACCACAAAATAATTATGCGTTCGTTGCTCAAGAGCAGTGGTCTCCAAACTGCGGCCCGAGGGCCAGATGTGGCCCTTTACTTGCCTTTATCCGGCCCTTGGGGCACTATCCCTCCCACTGATACGAGACACTATTCTGCCATCTGACACCAACAATGAAGCACCATTTCTTCCACTGACATCGCTAATGGGGCACTATTCCTCCCTATGATACCAACGATGGGGCAGTATTCCTCCCCCTAATACCAGATGTTTACTCCCACTGATACCAGGACAATTTCCACTCCCACTGGCCAAAGTCCGGCCCTCCTGGAGTCTAAAGGACAATAAACTGGCCCTTTGTTTAGAATGTTTGGAGACCCCTGCTCAAGAGTAATGCTGCACACTATGTTCTGGATACAGGAAAACACAAAACCCAGTTCTTATGGTGAGCAAAAACCTCTGACCTTAAAAATTACAATGAAAGCAAACAAAGTGATAACAAATATCAGCATCAATAAATAAAACCACCAATAAAGTGGAAAAACAAAGGCTTATTCAATATCAATCAAACAATGATATAATAAAAAAAAGTCCACTCCTGATAGAATATTTGAGGGCTCCACTAGGGGGGTCAATGTAAATTATTGTGTGAAAATGAAAAGCCACAGTTCCATGTTAGCATATGACTAGGTGTCCCGGGAGCCGCACATCAAGTCAAAGCCTGCTGTGTGATAGTGGGTGGCAGTCTCAGCCTGGACCACCGCCAGGCCACGTCCAAACGCGTTTCACTCCACCCACCTGAGCTTACTCATGGCGATGCTCTGGGACATCTATCGCTCTCTACTATTGCCTGGAGCATAGACGAGCTACCTTCTTGGCCAGCACTGAGTAGTGGTCACAGGACTTCATTCTCATACAGCCTGAGCGGCTAGCATGAAGATCTTGGGCCACATGTTGGACACCAACCACCTCGAGCATAGGTATATGAATTCCCTTACTAGATAACCACGATCTCCAGTTAGGCTTCAGGAGGTATTGTAAATGTCCTACACTTGTAGCAAAGGTATTATTAAGCTTTGTTTTGTTTTTTAGTTTTTATTCAAAGGCAACTCCTTACCTTTTTTATAGGAAGTTTTTTGGTAAAGGCGAACTATGCCTTTTTAAATTCTGATATAATGGGTAAAATAAGTGTTAAACGCGTCACCGTTTGTCTAGGTAAATATATTTCTAAAGATGCCATTTTAATCACACACACGGGTTGGACTTGTGTCTTTTTTTTTTTTTTTTTTCAACCTCACCTACTATGTAACAACCCATGCAACCCATACATACAAAGACACCAAAACAAATAAGTTCAGGAAATTAAGTTATGTGTAATAAAATGGAATGACACAGGGAAAAAGTATTGAACACGCTAACTGAAATTTATTTAATACTTGGTACAAAATCCTTTGTTGGTAATGACGGCTTCAAGACACCTCCTGTATGGAGAAACTCGTCGCATGCGTTGCTCAGGTGTGATTTTGGCCCATTCTTCCACACAGTCTTCAAATCCTGACGGTTCCGTGGGCCTGTTCTATGAACTCTGATCTTTAGTTCTTTCCATAGATTTTCTATTTGATTCAAATCAGGTGATTGGCTGGGCCATTCTAGCACATTTATTTTCTTTCTTTTGAAGCCAATTGAGAGTTTTCTTGGCTTTGTTTTGGATCAGGTTCTTGCTGAAATGTCCACCCTCGTTTCATCTTCATCCTGGTAGATGGATGCAGATTTTTGTCAGGAATGTTTTGGTACATTTTTCAATTCATCCTTCAATGATATGAAGTTTGCCAGTACCGTATGCTGAAAATCAGCCCCACACCATGCTGTTCCCACCTCCAAACTTAACTGTTGGTATGGGGGTGTTTTTGGGGTGATGCGCAGTGCCATTTGACCTCCGAACATAGTTTGTATTATGACATCCAAAGAGTTCAATTTTTGTCTCCTCTGACCAGACTATATTCTCTCAGTATTTCAGACTTGTGTAAATGTTGTGCAGCAAACTTTAAATGAGCATCAACATGCTTTTTCTTCAGCAATGGAGTCTTGCATGGTGAGCGTGCATACAGGCCATGGTGGTTGTGAGTGCATTACTTGTTTTCTTTGAAACAATTGTACCTGCTAATTCCAGGTCTTTCTGCAGCTCTCCACAAGTGGTCCTTGGCTCTTGGACAACTCTTCTGATAATTCTTTTCACTCCACTGTCAAGTCTTGCGAGGAGCACCTGGTTGTGGCCGGTTTATGATGAGATTCTCTTTCCACTCCTGTATTATGTCCCCAACAGTGCTCACTTGAATATTCAAAAGTTTAGAAATCCTTCTGTGACCAATGACAGCAGAATTATTTGCAACAATAAGGCTGTGAAGGTCTGAGAGCTTTTTGCTTGGTTTTACCCATGAGATGTTTCTTGAGACACCTTTTTATAGGCCTCAGATGAGACTGAACCAGCTGATATTAATTTGCATTGACAAGAGGCAGGATTGCTTTCTAATTGATTTCAGCTGGCGTATTGGCTTTCTTTCCATGCTTTTTTGCACCTCCCTTTCTTCATGTGTTCAATACTTTTTTCCCTTTTTGTCATTCCATTTTATTACACATAATTTAATCTCTGAACTTATTTGTTTTGGTTTCCTTGTATGTATTGCATGAGTTGTTACCGACGTGAAAATTTCATGTCAATTGCAGCTTTTGTAATATATTTGCCTAGAATGGTGACGTGCTCAGTGCTTATTTTACCTGCTGTATCTAAACTTTTGAATAGAGTTTGGAAAGTATTAAAACTTCTGTTGGGTTTCAGACTTCTTAATCATCAGTGCAGTGTATGGAAAAAGCATGATTTGTATGGAACAGGGTTATAGATCAACTTTTATATATGACAGAACTGCAGGGAGAATGAGTTTGGAGTGGAATCCTTGCCCTGAAAAGGATTCGGAGTGTGCCTCGGCGCTCCAGACTTTATTAAAAACTGAATTACATGTTGTATACTTGGCATTCAGTACCAGTGTTTGTTTGACACGCCATATTGCTCAATTTTATTTTTTCAGTTTACCAGCAAGAGTGGCTCTGATAAGATCATTCATGTTACCAATCTACCGGATACTGGCTACACAGATCAAGATATCCTGAAAATTGTCCAGCCATTTGGAAAAGTCGGTGATATCCTCATTATTCGATCCAAAAATGAGGTAACGGCCACCTGCATTCCACTCGCATGCATCCACTAAAGGTTTTTTTGCAAGGAAATTTGCATTTGAGTACATTTTTAGCTTAATCCTGCTCCGTGCAATATATTTAGTAATGCCTGCTGGATTTTGAGCTGCCAATTTTTAATGATAACGTTTGAGTAATTAGTCTTTCATTTTGCTCCTAGGCTTTCTTGGAAACCAACTTCAAGGAGGCAGCCGCAGCTGCTGTTAAATTCAGTGAAACTGTTCCAGTAATGATAAACGGCAAACGTTTGGTCCTGTCTCTGGCTGGACGGCAAAGAGTAAGAACTTGCTTTATTCAACCTACGTATTTTATTGATATTGTCTAGGGGGGTGCGGGGTCTACTACACGATGCCCTTAACAAAAAAAAATCAAGCTCCTCTGCTGTGTCCTCTGCCCCCTATTAGGCAATCACTGAGCAGCTCCTGCCCTCCAAGCTACCGCTCTGCAGTTAACAGAGGGGCAGACGTTGGGAGGGGGGCAGAGCTGTGGTATCGATCAACCAGTCGACCGGTAGATTGAGGCTTGCTGACTCCCAGTCTAGGGCTACTGGTTCTCTGCCACCCTGGTGTACATTCCTAAATGTAGATGTGTATGTTGCATAGACAATGACATTAGGTGATTCAAATGGACTCAGCATCCTCTATCTCAGGAGTCCAAAGGAAGCAGGTTTTGCTACTTTTCCCCCGGACGCTTGTGCCTATCCGGGGTGGAACCCCCCCAATACCACCATTGCTATGGCAACCCATAATCACACTTAACTGCGCTGTGTCATTACTGCACGAGATCATGAGGTGCATGCTGGGTAGTCAGCTGCACGCATTCCCAGAAATACACACGAGCGTGCTTCGGATGCCCTTATCTGAGATGGCGCCTGCTTCCAAGATCATGTTGGATATTGCGATTTTAAAAGAATTGTGGTGTTTTTTGTTTTTTCAGAATCGTACTTGCCTAGGTGGATGCAGCATCGGTCCAATGCTGCACCTGTCCCCCAGTGCCTCTGCACTGAGAACCGAGCGATCGAACACAGCCGATGGCTCTGTTCTCTCAGCTCTCCACTCTGCTCTACGTACTCACTGTAGCGCTGAGCTGTTGAGGGGTGGGGAGCGGCCGTCTCAGCGGCTCACTGATGGGCTGAGCAGGGTCAGTACAGGCACCTGGTGGATCCAGACTTTATTGTCAGTATGACGCGTGCCTAGACTGATTTCTGTGACATCGCCAGAGAGCGGACTTCAGCCCGCTCTGCTGAAAACGGGTCAAAGGACTGCAAAACATATTGCACTCCTGTGATCGATGGAAGAAGCCCAGCCAAACGAGGTTTGGCTGGACTTCTCTTTTAAAAGTACCAAGAAGACAGTATGCAAATATTAATGTGCAAGTATTGACAATCACGGGGGGAGTTTAAAAAAAAAAAAAAAAAAAAAGATTAGGGGGGCTGGAGCTCTGCTTTATTTGTTCCTGGAGGTCATTGGGAAAGAAATTACTACTTTTAATCTGCCAATCGACCTTTAAGAATTTTAGACCTTTGCGAGAAACTATAATTTTACAAAATGCTGAAGCAGTTCCTGTATTAATAAATGGAATACATGGGCTTCAGAATTGAAAGCAAGTCAAGCTTAGCAAAAATGGTATTCATTTAAACTCAATGTGAGGTCACTTATAGAGTAAGAGGAGGCTGATGGGATACTGTGTGGCACACCTATGGCTGGGTAACCCCGCAGTGTTCCTATTCGAGAAGACTCCACTCTTTTGGATGCTGACCTCTCCATGGGTCCCTGTGGGACTGCAAACATGCCTGCACAGATATTTGTCTAAGGGCCGGGTCACCCCAGAACGTGGTGCGCACTCAGTGTGCTTTTCCCGCACCAAGTTTAAAATGCACTGCCTTTGTGATCTGCTGCAGTGCCAATACATTATTAATGGCAATGATGAAATGCCTACAAGGTATTAGGACAGATGCTCCAGCTCTGACCCTGTAGTCTATACACATCATCCCTAGCTTTTAGAAACGCTGGTCTATTGTAGTCCACTTTCACTGTACCACGTGTTTTTTTTTTTTTTTTTTTTAATGTGTGGTTGCATTCTACTACTTTGAAGTATTTGTAAAATTAAGATTTATTTAATTTACTCTTCCTCCCCAGGCCCCCCAAGTCCCCCAGGTACAAGTGAAGACAGATACTAAAGCTACCAGGTGAGTAAAAACTTGCTCGTGTGTGTTTTTTATTTTGTTTAACCGCTTGCCCTCCGTGAGATTTGCACCGTCCTCCATGACCAGGCCATTTTTTGCGATACGGCGCTGCGCAAATTTTACTGACAATTGCGCGCTCATGCTCTACCCAAATACAACTTGTGTCCCCCCCCACAAATGGAGCTTTCTTTTGGTGTTATTTGATCACCTCTGTGGCTTTTATTTTTTGATCTATAAACCCAAGAAACGGGCAATTCTGGAAAAAAAAATTTTTTACATTCCACTATATATCCAATAAATTGAAAAAAAAAATATCTAATTTCTTTATCAATTTAGGCCGATATGTATTATGCTACATATTTTGATAAAAAAAAGCGTATTGATTGGTTTGTGCAAAAGTTGTAAGTCTACCAATTCTAATGTTTTGTTTTTCTTATTACCTTGTAATGGCGTTGATCAGCAACATGGCAGGACTGTGATATATCGGACACTAAAAAAATGTTGGGAGCCAGTGACACTAAAACTGTCAGTGCTGAAAATATGCACTGTCACTGTACTAATGACACTGGCTGGGAAGGGGTTCAACATAAGGGGCGTTCAAAGGGTTAAATGTGTGCACAGCTAGTGTATTTGTATAGTGGGGAGGCGCTTTTACTAGGGGAAGGAATGGATACATGTTCCTGCTTTGCAGGAACACAGGATTCATGCCTTTCCTTCTGACAGAACGGCAATCTGCCTTGATTAGCAAATCGCTGTTCTGGCTCTCTGCCTAATGATCAGTGGGTGCTGGTGGACATCGAGTCTGTGGTACCCGCAGAGTATAATCATGCGTGCTCCAGACCTGAAAGTGTTGGCGCAGTGATCTGGCACAGCAGTGCCACCTTGCCACTGTATAAGTACATACAGTGGAACCTCGGATTGCGAGTAACGCGGTTAATGAGCGTTTCGCAATACGAGCACTGTATTTTGAAAAATCGTAACTCGGTTTGCTAGTGTCTCGCAAAACTAGCACGATTCAGGCCAAAACGGTGTGCAGTACCACGTTTGGCCTGAGGTGGGGGGGGGGTGCCGAAGCCGAACATCGCCGTTCAGCGCCATTTAGAAATGTATGGAAAGGCCAGAGGACAGTTCTGTTGACCTCGGGAACAAAGTCTTTCTGAGGTTTGCCGAGGTCAGGTCCTCGGGCCTTTTCAGCTGTTTCCGAGGCTCTTGCGGTATTGCATGCCATTGAAGTCAATGCCGAACGATTTATTTTAGTTGCCTTCAATGGGGAAACTCACTTATGCAAGTACTTTGTATTACGAGCATTCTCCTGGAACGGATTATGCTCGTAATCCGAGGTTCCACTGTATTGTTATACTGGCGGAAGGTGGGGAACAGTGAACAGTATGAGAAGTAACACACAGAAACCTCTTTAAACTTTTGGTTGCTTGTGTTAAAGCGAGCCTGTTTTTTGCTAGTTACCGTAAGTTACCACATTAACTGCATAACAAGCCCCTCATGCTGCTGTAACTTCCATTTACCTTCTCTCCCCCCCCCCCCCCCCCCCCCCCCCCCCCCCCGCCCCCCACCCCCCCCCCCCCCCCCCCCCCTTTGTGTACATTCACTTGTGGCAGTATGTTTATTTCTGTCGTTTGTTTTCATTTCACAGTGATGCAGAGTCTAAGAAACCCCCACATCAGAAAGGTAAGTTATTTCAGGTTGATCCTTGCTTATTTTTAAAAAATAAAAATAAAATATGCCTCTGAGAATCCCTATTCTGAATATAATTGCTAGATTTGGCAACCAGTGCTCTTTGGCTTTATCAAACTTTAGTGTAGGATTGTAAAGTAACAACAGTCACTCCCTAGCAAAAAAAAAAGAGGGGAATATCAGACTCTTAATGGAAAGACTGCAATGCTTGTGGAGAAGAGACTTTGCATATTGTGGGCAAGGACAGTTTTACAGGAAGCCCTTCAACAATACAAATATGACAGTGGTGCACATTTAACCGTATTTAAGGTGGTTCTAAATGATCAGTGTTTCTTTTTTTTTTTTTTATAAGAAAAAAAGTAAGTATTCTACTTTTTTACAATGATTTTGCACAGAGCAGCTCTGATCCTGCTTTTCTCGGGTCCCCGCTGACACTCCTGGCCTCTCCCGCACCAAGTGCTTACCATGGCAATACACTTGTTATGGAGGCACTTGTGTGTGTGTGCTCGCTCTTGAGACACCTGTCTGTGTATGTCCATAAGACACACATCGTGTGGCTTGGCCCTGCTCTCTCCTCACTAGCTGTGATTGACAGCTGCGGAAGCCAATTGCTCCCTCTGTTGTCTCTAAGCCAATGAGAAGTGACAGAGTTAAAAACGTTCTGCCTTTACAACCTCTTTAAGAGCAGTTTCCCAGGCGAACCATTGCAAGGCCACACACCAGTTTATTAAAAACAAGCCAACTCATTTAGTGTATTCATGCTAGTTTTTTGAGAATGTTAAAGTTTGTTACCCCAAAAAAAAAATGGATCCTGTTCCCTTAAAGCATGTTATACAGCACAATGCTTGTGCTGTTTAATTTGGTCTTCTGTATAACCTGAAAAACCTGGCTGATCCTGCCTGGCTATGCCCTCCCTCTGTAAACTGATCCCGGTTTATCATGGCTGCTGTGGTGGGTTTACGTGCCTCCGTCATCCGCAGCCCTGCTCTGTCCTCTCGCTCTCCTCCCTGCCTGTCGGCTCTGTCCACTCCACAATCCTCCCCTCCTGCTATCATGCATTAACCTTGCAACAATTTCCTTTACTATGTTAAATGTCCCCAGTGTATTTGTTTTTTTGTTTTAAATGCCGCTGTGTACCTGATTTCAGAACGCCCATCGGCGCTCACGTGACTGGCTGCCTTTCTCTTTAAAAAAAAAAAAATGCACTGGGGACATTTAACGTGGCGAGGGGATTGTTGCAAGGTTATTACATGGCTTAACCACTTTAATCTCCCAGGTGTATTTGACAAGACATGTTATTTCCATGTGGCTGAAACTCCAAATAGGCCCTTCTATGAGCATTGTTTTTTTTTTTTTTTTTTTTTAAACCATTCTGGAAAAACTGATTTTAAGGGGAAACGTGCGCCAAAGTTTAAAAAAAATAAAAAAGCGCCTCTCAAGCCCCCCCAAGTGTGAAAGTCGGAGTGCTTTCACACTGCAGCGGTGCACTTGCAGGACGGGAAAAGTCCTGCAAACAGCATCTTTGGGGCAGTGCCGGGGCGCTGTATACAGCGCTCCTACAACGCCCCTGCCAATTGAAATGAATGGGCAGTGCTGCCAAATTGCTTGCAAAGCCCAGCGGCAATTTTCGGGCGCTTTTAACCCTTTTGCTAACTACTGCACCGCCCTAGTGTGATAGGGCTCTGAAGGATAGGTTTTGTCTGTAGATAAACCAGACAGGTAGCCCCTTTAACAAGTTTAAAATAATTCCAGGAGCTTATTGTTTAAAATAGGGTTGTCCATCGGTATATTTTTGTAATTGAACATTAAAGCCATTGAATTTAAAGGGGTCTTTCCTTGATTTTAAGGAATGTAATGCTAGTCCTGATTAAGTCTGTTTATGCGCGTGCCAATGGGAAATAAGTATAGGGTGTATATATAGCAGTATGTGGATAAAAGAAACACTTGTATCGGAGAATATTCGCAGGACCTGAACTATGAAAGCTGCTTTCATAAAAGGCAAGCAGAGGACACGGGACTAGTCACTAGTATTATGGTCTCTGTGTAACTAAGCTTTCCCCATTACTGACCTAACATACCTCGGTCTGTCCTGTTTTTGTGTGGAGGGTGGTCACATTGGTAAAGGCAAGATTTGCTTCTCTGTCGGATCTGCCCCCCATCCCCAGTAGTTATCTGATGACTGGTAGTGTAACTGTCAAGAAGCTGTAGATTTGGAAGGCACGGTGTAAAGCAGAGAATACAGTTTCATCAGTTGAAATGTGATGAATATCTTCTAAAATGCAGGAGCAGTGTAAGCACTGGTAATCTGCTCTCTGTCCTATAAATATAGGCTCCTTGGTTCCAAAACCATTAATGATTCTAAGAGGCATCGGGAGATTTCTAAGATTCCCCAGTAACACTAGAGGCAGTTACTGAGCTGTCTTGTCATACAAAGGCAATTCATTGGTATTCAATGGATCGGAGCTGTGGCTCTAAATAAACTGTTTGCAAAGATTTTTGATGCTTAGAGATGGATGAGGAGGAAATGTGTGTGTATATATCTGTATTTTGCTGTTGCCTTCACATTTCTTATTGATGTTTTGGTTTTTCAGCTGCACCAGCAAAGGAGCAAAAAGATGATAAAGCACGCAAAGAGGAAAAAGAGGAAAAGGACAAGAAAAAGCCAGAGCCCCCGAAGCATAATATTGGTAGGTGTTGTGCAGGTTTTTCACAGAATAGTTTTTCCTAGTTTTTGATTTTTTATATTTGCTTGTATTTCTTCTGCAGCACATTGTTGCTACAGGCAGAACAGCTTGTATAGAGTTCCAGCTTCTATCTAACTAGTCTTGTAAATGTTCCCCTTACATTCCCCCCCCCCCTTAACACCTATGCTGACTAACCTGTGCAAAAAGGATGTATACACTCACTGGTCACTTGATTAGGTACACTTTGCTAGTACCGGGTTGGACCCCCTTTTGCCTTCAGAACTGCCTTAATTCTCTATGTGGAATAGATTTAACAAGGTGTTCGAAACATTCCTACGATTTTGGTCCATAGTGACGATAGCCTCATGCAGTTGCTGCAGATTTTCCCTCCCTCCCCAAATGTGCTCTATTGGATGAGATCTGGTGAGTGTCTCTATTGGATGAGATCTGGTGAGTGTCTCTATTGGATGAGATCTGGTGAGTGTCTCTATTGGATGAGATCTGGTGAGTGTCTCTATTGGATGAGATCTGGTGAGTGTCTCTATTGGATGAGATCTGGTGAGTGTCTCTATTGGATGAGATCTGGTGAGTGTCTCTATTGGATGAGATCTGGTGAGTGTCTCTATTGGATTGAGATGTGGTGAGTGTGGAGGCTATTGGAGTACAGTGACCTCATTGTCCAGTGGTGAGATGATTGGAGCTTTGTGACATGGTGCATTATCCTGCTGGAAGGAGCCATCAGAAGATGGGGACACTGTAGTCATAAAGGGATGGACATATTCAGCAACAATACTCAGGTAGGCCGTGGTGTTTACACGTTGCTCAATTGGTACTAAGGGGCCCAAAGTGTGCCAAGAAAATATCCCCCACACCATTACACCACCACCACCACCAGCCTGAACCCTTGATACAAGGCAAGATGGATCCATGTTTTCACCAAATTCTTACCCTACTATCTGAATGTCGCAGCTGAAATCAAGACTCATCAGATCAGGCAACATTTTTCCAATCTTCTATTGTCCAATTTTGGTGATCCTGTGCAAATTGTAGCCTCAGTTTCCTGTTCTTACCTGACGGGACTGACACCCGGTGTGGTTTTCTTCTGCTGTAGCCCATCCGCTTCAGGATTCAATGTGTTGTGCGTTCAGAGATGGTAATCTGCATATCTTGGTTGTAATGAGTGGTTGAGTTACTGTTGCCTTTCTATCGACTGGAACCAGCCTGCCCATTCACCTCTGACATCAACAAGGCATTTTCCTCCACACAACTGCCACTCACCGGATATTTTCTCTTTTTCGGACCATTCTATGTAAACCCGAGAGATGGTTGTGCGTAAAAATCCCAGTAGATCAGCAGTTTTTGAAATACTCAGACCAGCCCGTCTGGCACCAACAGCCATGCCACGTTCAAAGTCGCCTAAATCCCCTTTCTTCACCATTCTGATGCTCAGTTTGATCTTAAGCAAGTCCTCTTCACCACTTCTAAATCTATTGAGTTGCTGCCATGTGATTTGCTGATTAGCAATTTGTTGCCAAGCGATTGAACAGGTGTACCTAATAAAGTGTCCGGTGAGTGTATATCCACCTATTTTCAGCCCAGTCCAGTCACACAATGCCTTGGGGCAGCCAGCAGTGAAGAGATCGCACTCCACAAAAGCTGGCAATGCCCGGGAATGGTGACATCACCCATATGCTCCCTCCTCTCCCCTGCAGCAGTTGCAAGCTGAAATGGGGCAGTGATATATAGATTTATTTTTAATTTTTTTACACAGGTTAGTCCGCATAGGTGTTAGAAGTGGGGATGTTATTAAAACTAGTTAGGCTGAGGCTAGAAATCTACTTTAAAAATTTGGTTCACTAAGTGGGTAAAACTTAAATCCGACAAAAAAGGAAATGTCCAATAAATTCCAGTGTTGCTTTTGAAGTGTTTGGACTAAGCATCTTGTGGAGTTTTACATTTTCACCAGCAAGTAAGTGACCTGTGTTTTTTTTTTATTTCTCTCTATTCAGAGGTTCCCCCTGGCTTTGTCAAATGTCACCGCCTCGTTGATCCCCTACTGAAGGTTTGTTTTGGTTTCCTGTGTGTGATATCTGCAGAGAAAGCAAACCATGCTTGTTATGTATGTTCATGTAAATGCTTCTGCTTTGTAGGAAGCTGAGAAATGCGTTGTTGTTGTATCGAATCTGCCTGAGAAACAATACACTGTGGAGGAAATATCCAACCTGGCCAAGCCGTTTGGTGGTGTGAACGACATCCTTGTCATCCCCAATTATCGAAAGGTGAGTGAACGATAAAGTGTGAAGTGATGACCAATGTCCTAAAGAGGACGTAAACCTTCCTGTATTCTTTGTACATATAGGTAAGCCTAGAATAAGGCTTACCTATAGGTACTGTAAATATTTCCTAAACTTGCGCTGTTTAGGAGATATGCACTGTATACTGCGCCAATGATGTCGGCGCGTGTGCTCTGAAGGAACGGCCACCCGTCGCCGATTCTACGGAAGCCTGTGCGGTGATCGGCGGCTCCCACATGCATGCGTGCGGGAGTGACGTCGCGCGGCTTCAGCCAGTCATGCAGCTGGAGTCCGAAGATGGGTGCTGCCTCAAGCGAAGACGATTAGGGCTTAGTTTGCAGGGAAGTGGCACATTATGTCTTTACTTTGCAGGTAAGAAAAAAAAAACTGGTTTTCTTCCTCTTATGCCCATACACTTGGAAATCTGAATATTCAGCCTCAAATTTTATTAGATTTGCATCGAAATTGAAAGATTTTCATAAAAAAAAATTTCTTTGACCACTTGGCACTGGGGTTGAAAAAGTGAAATTTTTGGGAAGAAAAAACAATTATTTTTTACTTTCTGCTATAAAACGGATCCATTAAATAAAAATTTCTTCATAAATTTAAGCCAATATTTATTCTGTTATGTTTTTGGTTAAAATCCCAATAAGCGTATATTGGTTTGCGCAAAAGTTATACCGTCTACAAACCATTGGATAATTGTATGGATTTTTTTTTTTTTTACTGATAATGGCGGCGATCATTGACTTCTAGTGGGACTACAACATTGCGGTGGACGAAGACGCCAAGTGACCCTTTTTTGGAGACCAGTGACACCAATACAGTGATCAATGCTAAAAACATGCACTGTCACTGTACTAATGACACTGGCTGGGAAGGGGTTAACGGGGGCAATCAAAAAGTTAACTTGCCTAAAATGTGCTTAGTTACTGGGGGGGGGGGGGGGGGGGGGGTTGGCTTGTACTGTGCGAAGGCAGAGAGCTGTGTCTACTTAGCAGAATCGCTACCTTTTTTCTAATGACATACATAACGATGGTCTGCTTTGTTTACATCTGGCGACCGCCATTATGTTTTACCAAACGATTGCCAGGTTCCGGTGGACATAGTCTGCCGCACCTGCTGGGAGCGGATCACTGGTGGCGCATGCGCCTCAGACCCAGGAGTGACAGATCACCTACTTGGGTACATGATCTGGCGCAAAGCGGCCGCCCTGCCGCATGTGAGTGGGGCGGTCGCCAATCGGTTAAAGCAGAACTTGCCTCCCCCCCCCCCCCCCATTAGATCAGTGCTTAAATACACTGATGCTGTACAAATCACACTGGCTAGGAAGGGGTTAACATTTGGGGGCAATCAAAGGGTTAACTGTGTTCCTAGTAAGTGGTAATGTGTGCTGATTTTACTATGGGATCTTGTGTTTTCTCTGCTTGGCAGGGAATAAAAAAACAAGATTGCCTGTCACTGTACAGAGCTGTGTTTACCATCACTGAGCCAATCATTAGCTGAGCACCTGCTAATCAGCTTGTGCTGTAATGAATCGGAAGCGCTGATCACATACTAGGTACGTGATCCAGCACAGAAGAGCCGCTCAGGCACCATATATGTAAGTTGTGCGGTCGGCAAGAGGTTAATCAGCACTATTCTCAGGGAAGTGACTGGGTAACTTTCCATCTGACATTTCTGTTGACAAGAATAGTCAACAGAACTAGATAGGCTGCTCTATAATCTCTTTGAAGATGAGACTCCCTTTGCTTCTGTTGATCCTTATTCAATTTATTAAAAGCCAAGAAAATTGTTATAAAAGTAGATTCCTTATTTTCTTAATGAAAGAAACTGTCTGGTCACTGTATGTACCATATATACTCGAGTATAAGCCGACCCGATTATAAGCCGGGGGCACCTAATTTTACCACAAAAAACTGGGAAAACATTGGCTCGAGTATAAGCCTAGTGTGAGAAATGCGCAGCTACTATAAGTGGAAAAGAGGGTCAACAATGCCCATTTGCAGCCTCACGATGTCCATTTGCAGCCATAGGTCCCCTGAACTTCAAACTCTAGTTAAGGGTTTCTAGATGCCCCCTATCAGCCTGCAGCCAAAATTTGGGGTCTCTGGACCCAAAGGGTCCCAAAATAACATTGCTGCAGATGGACACAATTGACCAACTTTGGGGCCCCTTATCTCAGGGCCATTTGGTGCTAGGAACCCAGTGGTATCAGCACTACAAACTACCCAAAGATGGGGTTCCTAGCACCAAGTGGTCCCAAAGTCGGTTTGGAAAATGTCAAGCACTTTTCTGCAACAGAAAATGACATTTTCCAAACCAACTCTGGGGCCCCGTATCTCGGGCCACTTGGTGCTAGGAACCCCAGCTTTGGATATGTTGTGGCGCAGGTTCCACTGGGTTTGCACACCATTTTTGGGTTCCTAGCACCAAGTGGCCCCGAAATACGGGGCCCCAAACTCGGTTCGGAAAATGTAATTTTCTGCTGCAGAAAAATGCTTGACTCAAGTATAAGCCGAGGGGGGCATTTTCAGCACAAAAAATTTGCTTAAAAACTCGGCTTATATTCGAGTATATACGGTAACTGTTTTTGTGCTTTTTGTTTAATAAATTGGCCTGATAGTCTGTATGTTTAATTAGCCTGTGTTCTCTTGTTTTGCAGGCTTATTTGGAGTTGCCCAGTAGAAACTCTTTAGATTCAATGCTCAAGTTTTACAATGTGTTCCCAACTTGCCTTGCTGGAAATACACTGAACATCGCCATGGCTTCGGCATACAAGGATTTAAAGGATGAGGTGAGGAAGCGCTTCCAATTAATGGATTAAACGTTACTTGTATGGTTTGTTTTAACCAAGAACAAAATCAACTTAACTTTAACTTGGAGGAATGGAATTTTGGAGGATAACTCCCTCCTCAAATAAAAGGCAAGGCAGATGACTAAGGACTATAGTCGCTAGCATTGCTTGTAGTCTCCCTACAACTGAACTTTCCCCATTGCGGACTAGGAATGGGCTTGGGCGTGTTCGGATAGAACCCGCCAGGAAGCCACAACTGCACACCGCCAACCATAGGTAGCTTGTGTATATGCAGCTGCCGGGCGGGAAATGCCTCACTGCCTATGATTGGTGGTGTGCAGTGACGGCTTCCTGGCGGGTTAGATTGGAACATGCAGGTTTCAGCCCACATTCACATTGGGCAGATTTGGCATGCAATTTGCCATGGCAAATTCGAATCGGTGCGACAGACTGCGGCGCCACTCCGATTCCCAAAAGTAGTTTCTGCACTACTTTAGGTGATTTCAATAGACATCTGTGCATGAATCCGCACATATGTCTTTCAAATAGCCCACGAAGTCTAACTGAAATGCTCTTTTGAAATTGCATGATTTCAAACCTGCCCTCAGTGTGAACCTAGGCTTATTGTCAAAGCTTAATGGAACAAGCTAAAGTTAGAAGCTGGCTACCATGCACAGCTCCACCAGATTTTGCACTCTGGTTTTAGTAAATCAACCCCACAGGGCCTTATTTTGCAATGCAGCAATCCTGACGGTGCTTTGGCTTACTCATGTCTGAACTAGGCATGAGCTAAGATTCAGACCCATGTAGCTAAATCAGGTCAGTCAGTGATATCTCTATCATCCCCACCACCCCTTGGTTGTGTGTGGGTGCAGGATGGGGCATTTCCCAGTCACAGCTGATTGTGCCAAAGGCCTGCTATTATGTCACTATTATAGCTTGACAGGTTTGGGCCAGTGAGCAGTACAATTGAAGTGACATCAGGTCTTTTGAGACCAGCAGTCAGAAGCGGCAGTGCCTTAGATCTCAGTGCAGAAAAACAATTATGAGACTGGCCTTAAAGTGGTGTTGCACAGAAAAAAAAATTCATTAATATTCCTAAAAAAACAAAAAAACATTCTGGATTTTTTTTTCTTAACTCGCCTATAAATGCTGTTTGCTATGGGGTCCCTCAGTAGTCTGCCTCCTTCAGTGCCTGGGCTGGTGACATCACTTCCCCCTCGGTGCAGGAAGGGCTCAGCTCTGCCCCCTCCCTTCTGTCAGTCATCTGGGACACGTGACAGGTCCCAGATGACTGAACGCGGCGCCGCTCGCGCATGCGCAGTGCGTGGCCGGCGGTGAAGCCACAGCCGGGTGCCCACAGTTAGGCCTGGCTGCAGATTTACCTGCTAACCACTCATGCAGTGTGAGGTGTGCGGCAGCTGGGCTGTCTCTTCCTATTTATGAATTTGCAGTCAAGCTTCTATAAAACAAGTCTAGGATCTTCCTTCTGCTCCCCTTCCTTAGGTTAAATTTGATATTTCACTCAGTTAAAATAGTCTGAAATTACTGGTTTAATTGGATATTTATTTTCTTGTGCCAACATAGTGAGAAGTGTACAAAGGACACTGAGAAGTGTACAAAGGACACTGAGAAGTGTACAAAGGACACTGAGAAGTGTACAAAGGACACTGAGAAGTGTACAAAGGACACTGAGAAGTGTACAAAGGACACTGAGAAGTGTACAAAGGACACTGAGAAGTGTACAAAGGACACTGAGAAGTGTACAAAGGACACTGCACAATCTAATTAAAACCAGATTTAGTTTTAAATATTTCCTAAAAAGAAGGGCAAAATCAAAATTTTGTGTCCCTTTTTATAAGTGCTTCCAGCATTGGCAGCTATAATGCTGCTCATGTGGCCGCAGTATACTATAAATGGACTAGTCTGAATGTGTGTTATAAGGGGGCCTGATAATTGGAAAAATATGACTCTCTAAATATGAGACGGCAACCTACAGTTATCAGTTAAATTTATAGATGGGTGTTTGATCTCCAAGAATTGATGTATATGTGAATTCTCACTCCATACTATAATTTTATGTGTTTTTTTTTTTTTTCCTTAACAGAATCGAATCTTTGCTGAGATCATTGAACAAGCTTCATGCAAGGTAACACATTGCTGTGCATTTATTTGTACTAAAGTGTATTTCCACTTTTGCAGTCAGGTTTGCACCCACCCCAATATGTTGTGTTTCAATTCCCATAGCATACTTAAAAAGAATTAAGGATAGGTTCATCTTTTCTAGCATGTAACACCCTAATTCAGGGTGTTTTTTTTTTTTTTCTTATATATATATATATATATACATACATACATACATACATACATACATACATCAAATCCAGCCTTGAAGAGTTACCCATTCACAGTATTTTGTGAATGGGGAAACAAGTCCGACATCCTTTTGACTTGTAGTTCACAATGAATATATATATATATATATACACATTTTTTGTGAAAGATTTCTTTTGCTTTTCCAGCTGTTTCTTTACAGCATGTCTGTATGCAAAACTTGCATATATATATATATATATATATATATATATATATAGATATATATATATATATATATATATAATATATATATATACACACACAAATTAGTATCCCTAAGTCTTGATCTTTTAACACTTTAAGACAGAAACTTTGTTCACTGATGAGATTTGGCAGCACGGTGCAGACAAAGGGATAAATAACCTAACTCCAGCGTCCTTAATATTTTTATAGATGTATTTTTTATTTCTTAGGTTCTTTTAACAAATACAAAGGATAAGCAACTATTTTTAAATTTATGCTATGTTAATAGGAACACATTAAACAAGTATAAAGTCCAGGTTGTCCCAGTTTAGCAGCAGTGGTAGAAATGCACTTTTTAAGGGGTTGTCTACTGTACCTGTAGTTTTGAATGTGAGGCTTCACCGTTCTTTTTGTAATCATGTGATTGACTTTTCTTTTTTAGATCACGCCAACAATCTACGAAAAGTTTGTGCACCTCTCAAATCTGCCTGAAGGGGAAATAGAGGAGTTTGAGCTAACTCGTATCGGGCTTCGGTTTGGAAAAGTGGAGCATTATATAGTGATGAGCAATAGGCGAAAAGTGAGTGTTTTATTACTTCAATATGCATTTGGTGGCTGTAATGCATCATTTTTGTGTCCCTATATAAACAGTTTTTTCAGCAAGGCCTCAAATTCCTATCCTCCTATATGGCTGTCATTTTATGCTAGATATATATATATATATATATATATATATATAATATATATATATATATATATATATATATATATATATATATATAATTTCTATATATATGTGTGTGTGTTGTGTGTGTGTGTGTGTGTGTGTGTTTTAAGAACAATTTACAGGATTACAAGAGCCAACTCAGGAGAAATATGGAGCCTGTCATTGTTTTTGAATGCCAGTCATCCGTTCAGTCTTGCCTTTGTACCAACTCCTCTCCTGGACTGAAATGCCTTACCCTGATTTCACTGCAGTGTGAGCTTCTTAGTGTGCATTAGAAGCTGTAGCAAGTCAGACCAAGCCTGTCTCATTTCCTGGCTGCAGGATGTTCAGCATTGAAAAGTTATTTCAGACTAATGTCCGCCCATCAAGGCATTTTGTGTATTTGCATAAATACTTCCAAGAGCCAGGTAGCTGCTTGCATCATAGCTTGGGGTTCTGGCAAGAAATACTAAGGCAAGTGTGCTGAAAGATGTTCAGCACCCTTCCAGTTTCTACCACCCACCATGATCTTGCCTGCATTGCAAGAAGCAGAGATTCAGTGATGTCCCTGGGTCTAGAATTAAAACTTAGTGTTGCTAAACCCAGGCCCCTGAGAAGAGGAGGGTCTGGGCTGCTCTGTGCAAAACCGTTTCATAGAACAGGTAAGTATAACATGTTTGATTTTTTTAAACAAAATAAAATACTTTAATGTCACTTTACTAGCTGCTTGACTATTTCTGGTCTCTACTTGGTGATCTAGAACCAACCTACATATAGTGAAGTCAGAAAAAAGTCTAGGCAGTTTTTTTATTTTTTTTATTGTAAAAGTAAAGTTCAACAAATACAGCCAGAATAATTTTATGTGCACAGGTGTACTTTACCTTGGTAGCCACATCTTTTAGTTCAAGTTATATTAATGAACCTGTTTGCTCATCATACATTTGTCATTGACTATGCAGGCAATCCTTCACATGAACAGTTATAGTGCCGCCAAGAGTATGCATGCTGTCCTGTCCCGGTTTCCAGGCCGTATTGATGATACTGTACTAAAATGCTCTCTGGTTTTCAAGGCCAAGCTACCCGAGGTAAGACCAGCCAGAGGCATGAGATCTGACTAGCTGAACAACCACAGCTCAATATTCCATAGTGGTTCTGATTTGTGCGTTATGTAGGCTTGCACACATTTTATCTTTTTTACTTTTTTCCCTGTCTAGAATGAATATGAGACTTACTTGGAGGAGAAGAAAATAAGGTAATAAATAAAAAAAGTTTTATTGTTTTGATAGTGTTAACAGTTTTTGTTTAAATGTAAAATCTATTTTCTCTGGCTTAAAAATCTGAACTTTTAGCAAGGGTGACTTTTTTACATTAGCATAGTGTCATTAAACTCCAAAAATATAAGGGGTCCTACAAAAAGAGTGGGCTCCGTTATGAGTCCTGTCTATTAAACCCAGAAATATAGGGGCCTTACACAAAGGGCAGGCTCTGTTGGAGTCTGTCTGTTCAGCAGGGAATCTGTCTGCTGAGCCCGATTTTGCGAGTGGACACAACCTGTTCTCTACGGGCGGTCGGATGACATACGCCGGACAGATGGGAAACAATCCCCATCCGGCTGTTTTTAGTGGATAGGATCGAATGCTGGTGGGTGTCAATACACGTCCGTTGGCGACCACCGCTCCATAAGGGCGACTGGGGTCTGTCTGAAAAACTGAGGCGGACCCTATTTGGTCTGCCCATGTGAAAGGGCCCTTAGACCATCCTGCTGTTTACTTAATTTAGTCATTAGAGGAGATCCTATATGAAAGGAGACAGTTGTAGTATAAAATACTGTTTTGTACGTATCTCTCGTTGAAGGGGTATCCAACTTTAAATTGATACACTTTTTGTAATTGGGACCTGTCTGCATAGTGACACAAGGGGGAGCTCTTGTCCCCCAGAATTCCCTCAGGCAGGTCTGTCCCATCCACTTAATTTTGCAAGCAGGTTACTCAGTAGGTGAAACTTTTGTGTTTTGCAACTTTGGGACCCTGTAGCAGAGGACAGGCAACTAGGTGAAATTCAGTTTACTTGGACACTCACACAAGGAAAATAGACATCTTGGTCTGAGTGACCTAGTCTGAGGTAACCAGGAAGGGTGTTTTTAACATTTTATCATGTAACGCCTTCCAGCTCCGAGCCTGATCAAAACATATGTGAAGAAGTGGCCCCACCTCTTGATGAAGAGAGCCAGCCGGAGGAGCAACCTGTGTCTGACACCGACATTGCTGAGGCAGGTGTTGAAGCGGCAGCTGTGGAAGCGACAGTTGTAGAAGCGGCAGCTGTGGAAGCGACAGTTGTAGAAGCGGCAGCTGTGGAAGCGACAGTTGTAGAAGCGGCAGCTGTGGGTGTGTTTACTAACGTAGAAGTCGAGGAAGTGGAGGACGACGATGACTATGAGGAAGCTGCGGAGGCACCCGAAGCTCCAGAGGGGCCATCCACTTTTATCCAGCCACAGCCAGTAGAAGAACAGCCTAAATGTAGTTCGATTGCTCAGCCATATGTAACGGAAGAGTCCGACGTTCTGGTGTCTGTAGAATCTGATGAGGAAGAGTGCGACACGCAGTGTCCTGAAATCCTAAATGCAATACCAGTGATTGACAGTGCCAGTATGGAACACATGCTGACAGCAGAAGACTCCGAGTCTGATGGCAATGATATGGAGACATCTACCAATGAAATGTCGGGGGACTGCCGAAAACCTGTAGCCAAAGCCTCAGCTGTAGACAAACAAAATGCCTTTGCACTAGATCCGACGCCAGATGATGAATGGATAAGCGTTGAAGCATCTCAAGTTCCAGACACACTTTCTGAACCCACAAACAAGGAGTCTGAGGGTTCCACTGTGGTCTCCGGCCCTCTCTGTAAAGAGGAGACTTCTTCGGTCAGAGCTGAGGAGAGCAGCGATGCCAAACCTGAATCTGGTCGTAGTCCGAGGGATGCAAGGAGTAAACGTAGTGAAGAAAATGCCCATTCTAATGAGGATAAGTCTAGACAGAGGAGAGGAAGGAGCAGGCAGTCTTCTCATGGAAAAAACGGAGATGAGTCAGCCGCAGAAGTCATTGAAGAGCCCAGAGACTCAGAACAAGCAGCCGTGGCAGGTAAAGTACCTGCGGCCAGGACTGCGAAATTTAATCCTCAAAGGGGGGAACTGTCTGTAACACTCACAGTGGATAGCCAGAAGTCGTCTTCAAAGACACCGGACTCCAGAAAAAAGTATCCTGGGGACAGGGGATCTTCGGGAAGAGAGAGCAGCACCCCAAAATCGAGCAGTAATCGATCCAGTCCATCAGAGAGCATATCCAGTAACCCAAAAACTGCCACCGGGTCACACCAGACGAGGAGCGGTCACAGAGGCGTCGGCACTCAGGACAGAGACTCAAAAGTCCCCTCCAGATCACGGGACATCGACTTCAGGTCAAACAGGAAGGACGACCGATCAAAGGATAGTGTAAGTTTATTTTATCATATTCTTCTGTCCTGTTGCCCAATTTTGGGGCTCCTTGTATTTGCTAGTTTTACACACACATCTCCTACATTTTATGTTGAGCCATGCAAAGTTGTACACAGTTGTTAAAGAGGAACTGCATTCTGCTCACATAATTTGTAATAAAAACATCTTTGCCATTCTGAAGCTTCCCTCCAAGCATATTTAATATATACTGTGATTCTGTAATTGCCAAATGTGCTGCAGAAATCTCCCTCCACTGAGTCTGGCTGCATCCATTTTAACTGTGGGCAGCTGAAGCTGCTACTGCCTGTTCACTTCCTGGATTTACACAGGCACACAGAAGCACACCTGCAGCTCTCATTGGCCCTTGTGACTCATCTCCTCCTCCCTTCCTGGCAAACTCTCACAAGAGTGAGAGCTGTGCATGTCATAATCCTAGGCTAATGACGAATCAGGAAGTGGGCTGTATAAGGTATTTACTGGCAGAAAAAAAAAATGTTTTACTATCCAAAGTTAAACCAATGAGGGCAGAAGATTTAATGGATGGAAAGATGAAACAATTACTGAAGGTTCCTCTTTAACTGATCCAACTTTGTCTCCTGGTCATATTACTTTTTAAAGCGAGATGCTGAGGAGTTATGATAATGCTTTCCTTAGGTTACTTGATGCAGTTGAAGTTTGAATTCCTATATTATGCAGATTTGCAAACTTCCCTGTAGCGGCTAAAGCGGCTGAACCCAGCCAAATTTCAATCCATGTGTGGCCACTGTAGTTGAACAGAAGCCTTTCTAATGTTTGACTTCTGTTCAACCACATTGTCGGATACTGCTCCATCCGCGGCTGCAGCGCTGATCTGTGTATTCTGACAGCAGGCGAGTTTCTCCGCAGTCAGAATGCAATGGTGGACCAGGGGGGAGGATTCCCCATCCACCTTTTGGATGGGGGAATCTTCTTCTTCTTCTTCTTTTTCTTTTTTTTTTCTTTTCTTCTTCTTCCTTCTTCTTCTTCTTCTTCTTCTTCTTCTTCTTCTTCTTCTTCTTCTTCTTCTTCTTCTTCTTTTTTTTTCCCCCATTCAGCTTACCTGGCTGATTGAAAAACTGAACCTATGTATGACCAACTTAAGTATTTAAGTAAAGCCTCGGCCTCCCTGTTTGACAGCTGCTCAGATGTAATCACAACTACGAGTCCATTATTTTCAACTTATTTTCAGTCAGACAGACCTGACTGTTAGAATTACATTGCGATCAAGAAAGAGAACACAGTGCAGCACTTCTAAGTAAAAAAAAAAACAGGAAAAAGATTGCTGCAGTCCTGTGTATCTGAGGGGTTAATATACTAAACCTGGAGAGTGCAAAATCCGGTACAGCTGTATGTGGTAGCCAGTCGGCTTCTTTTTTTTTTTTTTTTTCTTTGTCAAAGCGGAGCTCCACCCGACTTTTAATCATTAGCTCATATTTTATTATTTATGTTGATTAGATCTAAATCTGACAATTTAATAAATGTACCTCCCCTCCCCCCCCCCCCCATTTTCGGGTTCGGGGGATTGCGGGTATGGGAGGGGTTGTGGCGGCTATTACGCCACTTCCTTAGTGCCGCACTGTCTCCTGGGATTCTTTTTCTCTTGTTCCCAGGAGTCTGTGCGGCGAGTTGTTGCGCGATTTCGAAGCCTCAAGTGACGTCATTACGACAGTCACTTTGAGATGGCACTCTGTCTGCCATCACAACGGGGCGGGACTTATGACGACGCCAGTTGTGATGGCAACTGCTGACGGCGCTCCTATGTTGCATTATGGGAAATGCACGTCACTGCATCCCGGAAGAGAATGCCTGTGGGCTTCACATGCCCACAGGCAAGATGAAAACGATGGCAAAGAATTTTATAAAGTGTTCCTTCAAGATAAAAAAACAATGGGAAACCTTCTAAAAATGGGAGTAACACATGTCCAAAGGAATTTGTTTAAAAATGTCACTTAAAAAAAGTCGGAGGCAGTGGAGCCCCACTTTAATTGAACAAGCTGAAGTTAAAAAGCTGATTGGCTACCATGCACAGCTGCACCAGATTTTGCGCACTCCGGTTTTAGTAAATCAACCCCTAAGTTTTTTGCTACATAGAAACCAGGTCATTAATGGCCCACACACGCGACCTGAAATTCAGAAGACAGATCAGATCGTGTGTTTTTTTCTTTTCATGATAGTCTCGTATGGAAAAGGAGTTTACGAAAAATTCTCGTACGACAGAATAAAAAAAAAATTGGAAGTGATGTCATGTGTCGTAGTGTATTTGTATTTTTGGACGACAACTGTACTGATTAAACGAAAATTGTACGATCTGGTATCGTACGAGATTTACGTGTTTGTCCGGTTTGGATAGTGGAAGAACTGTCAAGATTGGCTCTCGAAAGCTCTGTACCAAAGATCTGATTATCGTACGATTGCTTTGAAAGCATTATTTTTTTTTTTTTGGATTGTTTGTACTACTCTTAACATGTTGGAGAAACACCTACACCATCTGGTTTTCATGCGTATTTCTAAGCAGATCACTCTCAAATCTGAGATTTTTCAGCAACCACGAAGTGTGATCAGCAATCATTTTTTTCTAATCAAGCAGGCCTCTCAAATTTTGCCTAACAGCTCAAATCTAGGTAAAATCCATATGTTTTGCAAATTAACTCAAACTATAATTTCTGTGTAAATGGCAGCCTATAATTCTGCTGATGGCCTTTAAAGGCTAGGACAATGTTCCTGCATGCCTAGGATTTGTAAGCAATTTGATCATCCTACAAAAAGCTTTTCACCAGTGATTTTCTTAAAGGATAAGTTCACCTTTTAGGCCACACAGCCGCATCATTCATTCACTGCTCTGTTTGAATGAACTCCAAGCCCCGATATCCTTTGCGGCTGTTGACTTGTAGTTCTCGGTGAACTGTCACAACGAGTGCTGTGGTAGTTCATTGAGTCTTCCTGTCGGTGTGAACCTGACTATATACTATGTACGGGAAGATGGCTCACACCGACAGTCTGCTAGAGACTTGCATGCTGCAATGCTTTCCAGACTCCTGAAAAAAAACAAAAAAAAAATTGTAAATGCATATTTTATTTTTACCTGTAAAAAAAGTGCAGCATTTTTTTAAAAGTAAACTCCTTTTAAACGTTTATAAATTGCTTCCTGGTCAGATTAGACCTCAGTGTGAAAGTGCATGCAGTGTTTGCAATTCTGGCATTTAGGGCCTCGTCCACATGGGCATACTTAAGCATTTGCCTTTGTGAGAGCCATGTTTGCTTTCATTGGGATGCCCGGGTGTTCCATGCATCCCCGTGCAGGCAGTCCCATTCATGCCATTAGGACACAGCAGCTGCTCCCTAGTTTGACAGCTGTCAACGAACGGTCGGAGCCATGCACTCACACGGAGTCGGGGGCTGCTTCCCTATTGCCATGAATGGGACTGCCTGCGTGGTGATGCCCCAGACAATTGTGCATCCCTGTACAGGGAGACATGGACCTTGTTCAGGCATACACCTAAATATTCCTGTGTATCCCTGTACAGGGAGACATGGACCTTGTTCAGGCATACACATACATATTCCTGTGTATCCCTGTGCAGGGAGACATGGACCTTGTTCAGGCATACACATACATATTCCTGTGTATCCCTGTGCAGGGAGACATGGACCTTGTTCAGGCATACACATAAATATCCCTGTGCAGGGAGACATGGAGTTCCACCTGGGAACATTTTTTAAAAGTCAGGAGCTACAAATACTGCAGCTGCTGACTTTTACAATAAGGACACTTACCTGTCCCAGGGTGTTCGCAATGTCCTCACCCGAAGCCGACCCATCCCTCGGCTCCGGGGGGAGGTGTCGGCGTTGCTAGTAAGGGAATCTGGAAGTGAAGCCTTGCGGCTTCACAGCCTGGATCCCTACTACGCAAGTTGCACTGCACGTTTTGAGTGGTCCCTGCTGCGGATACTGCTGCGATCTTTTTAGACGGGTATCTGCTCCCCCCAACCACCCCCCTCCTCCCTGAAAGGTGCCAAATGTGACACCGGAGGGGTTGAATCCGCACAGCTCCGCTTTAAAAACTCTGCTTTAACCAGGCGGAACCATATTGCAGACTTGTAAAGTGGCCCTGAAACCTTAACCTACAAGGTGAATTTGAATTAAAATATAGTTACTCTGATTTTTCACAAGTGTCTCAAAGAAAATCCTACAGAATTTGTATAGGCAAGAGATTTCAAGGTAAGCTGTAGGTTATATAGTGGACTAGGATGCATTCTAAAACGGATTCTGTGGTGACAGAATTTCAGCCATGCTGTGTCTCATCTAACTGGTGACTTTATACAGACTTAAACAAGGGGGTACTGATGAAAAGGACTATACAGCTGTCATTTATTTTATTAAAAAAAAAATCTTGTGGTAGTGTGTTTATAAACTGGCAATGCCTCTAATGCGGGTTTAAGCACTTTCAAGTGCACTAGGTCATTCACCACAATGTACACTGTAATTGAATTCTGTACTTTATTACTTATAAGAATACATCTTTAAATCCGACCTAAACTGTTACATTAACCTATAATGTGCATTCCAGATGTTCTGTAACCTAAATCATTAAAGTCTTTAGTTTTTTATTTTTTATAGCTAAAAAAAAAAAAAGAAAAGATCAGCACAAGGAAGTTAGTGTGATGTGTCCTTCCTTGTGTTATTATTCCAGTAGAAATCTTCATCTGTCAATCATTTGCCTGGCCCCCATTCAAAGAAGCCATCCTACATATCTTAATCTTGATGTTCCTGATATGGTTACAGGGTCTCTTTAATTCATTTTGTGCTACATAGCTTGTTATGCAGCCCTTAGCCAGATGTGCGCTTTCCAGACGTTTGGGTATATAGCAAATAGATTTATATCTAATGGTAATTGCAGTACTGATTATTTTTGCAGCCGGTTTGCTTTGAATCTGTTGGTGATGGCATAGGGGAGTCTAATCAGAGTACAGGTGACACGTCCAGCTCTCAGAGTTTAATAAAGGTACATATATTTGAATCCTGTGTGCTGAATTCCTAGATAAGATATTTAGAAGTCTGCTGAATTTACACTAAGGGCTCGTTCACACGTGTGTCAATACCCAGTGTTTATACAGTGTTTTGGAAGCGTCCTAACTACCGTTCAATGCCTGCCAGGGAGTATTACAATGGACATTACACAGTGTGGTACACACAGATTGCCTTAAAAATGAAGCAGCATGATGCTTTTATAAGGCATCAATGCTCATCAGTTGTCTCCATTTAGTTCAGTGGTAACGCACCTTAATGCACCTATAGCATTTATGGCGCAGTAGTGTAGCTTTTATAAAATGTTAGCTGGGTGCTGGGGGAGAGGCCGTGGAGGTTCCTGTGTCCCAGAATGCACTGGGAAATAGAGAACTCTGATGGCACAGCTCCAACAACTTCCTGTTTGTAACAAAGCAGCCTTGTGGTAAATCCATTTGCTTCTGTGTCCAGGCAAAAGCCTCAAGCCAGCCAGCAATACTGGCAGTGCCAGGCTGGAGCGGGGGGGGGGGGGGGGGGGGGGGGCAATAAGCATTGTCAGTGGCAAAGCTTTGTGTCAGTGCCTGCAAGTGGCCGTGACAATCTTTTCACGATTATCTTCACCTGGGCCAAGCCAAATGTTAAAACATACAGATTCAACTTGCAGAGAAATCCCAAAAATGCCTCATCGCAACCTAACCACGCCTCAAAGCAGATTTCCTCTTCATCACTTTCCCTCAACATTGATTTATTTTTAATCCTCGTGCTGCTCCATTGGTAAAGAGGAAAATTATTTATTTGGCTAAAACTTTATTTTTTCAGTCCCCTCCTGATTTTATTTTTTTGCCTAGGCAATTGGTGTCATACATAGTCTCCAGGCGAAGAGGTGGCGTTTTCTCAGCTAAGCTCTCTCTCCTGTGTGCATGCCTGAGCCAAGGGCAGATGGATTCTAGGAAGTAAATGCCACCTGAATCATCTGCCCTTATTCAACATGGCCACAGCCAGAAATGCTTTTTTTTTTTTCATTTTTTTTTTTTTTTTTGTAGTTTCTCAATACAATAAAGCATGGAGACGTGGATGGGTGGGGGGAGTTTGCTTTGAATATTAAAAATTAATTCAATTATTTTTGGTTTGTGGAGCTCAGGTGAAGTGAAGATCCACTTTAAGCACTTTAACCACTTTAAGCACTAGAAAATCAACAATTTCATGGACATTCAACAAGCAATCTTGACGCTTTTTCAAAACAAAATGCGTCGGTAAAGCACATCATCAATGCTATAGGTGCATTCATTAGCATTGCTTTCACTCTTTATAATCCACACACACGTGTGACTGAGCCCTTCAAGAGGTTTTCTGCTTTTGGTGACCTATGAAAACACGTTCTGCTTCTTTACAAAAAAAGTCTTCATCTGTTCAGCAGTATGAACTTGACAGACTTTTTTTTTTTTTTTTTTTTTCTTCATTATTTCAGATAAAGTAGGGGAAGGTTATAACCTCCCCGCATCCTCTGTGTCCCATTGGGGAGATTTACCTCCACTTCCTGTCCCATAGCCAAAACAGGAAGTGAAAGGAAACCCATGCAAGTTGAGGGAATCCTGTGTGCACCGCGCCCGAGGCGAGGTCCGACTAAAGTGGGGACAGGTAGCTGCTCCCCATACCCCCCCCCCCCCCCCCCCCCCCCCCCCCCCCCCCCCCCCCCCCCCCCCCCCCCCCCCCCCGGCCCCCCCCCCCCCCCCCCCCCCCCCCGCCCCCCCCCCCCCCCCCCCCCCCCCCCGCACCCCCCCCCCCCCCACCCCCCCCCCCCCCCCCCCCCCCCCCCCCCCCCCCCACCCCCCCCCCCCCCCCCCCCCCCCCCCCCCCCCCCCCCCCCCCCCCCCCCCCCCCCCCCCCCCCCCCCCCCCCCACCCCCGCCCCCCCCCCCCCCCCCACCCCCCCCCCCCCCCCACCCCCACCCCCCCCCCCCCCCCCCCCCCCCACCCCCCCCGCCCCCCCCCCCCCCCCCTGAAAGGTGGCAAATGTGGCACCAACATTTTGGGTGCTTTTAAAGTAGAACTATAGGCACATTGCTGTCCCTATTGGAAGTTTCCCCTGTGTTCCTGTTCTGTGGACGACCCAAAATATGGGATTTTCATTTTTTACTTTCACTTTTGATAATCTGTAAGCAGGACAAATGGAGAGGGGGGGGGGGGGATTTCCCTAAAGAGGACACGGGCAGCAATAAAAACTCACAGGTATTCTAATCCCTCGCCAATCTATCCAAATAAAATTGCCTTTAGTTATACTTTAAAACCCTCTAAGGCCCCTTTCACACTGGGGCGGGGGCGACGGTAAAGCAGCGCCATATTTAGCGCAGCTTTACCGTCGTTTTAGCCGCTGTATTCGGCCGCTAGCGGTGCGGTTTTAACCCTCGCTATCGGCCGACAAAGGGTTAAAATCCCCCGCAAAGCGGTGCTTTGGCGGCGGTATTGCCGCGGTGTCCCATTGAAATAAATAGGTAGGAGCGGTGAATACACCGCTCCTATACCGCTCCAAAGATGCTGCTAGCAGGACTTTTTTGACCGTCCTGCTAGCGCACTGCTCCATTGTGAAAGCCCGCCGGCTTTCACACGAGTGAATGGGGCCGGATTTTTTCAGGCGCTGTACAGGCGCTATTTTTAGCGATGTACCGCCTCAAAAACGCCCCAGTGTGAAAGGGGCCTTACAGTTTCCTCTTTGGAAGGCCTTATAGATGAGATCCCCTTCAATAGGCGCACACACTCCCAGCTGGATTTTTTACGTTATGGAGAATACACATTCAAAACTTTGTCAAAGAATGACCTCCTAATGAACCGAGGAACATGTGCATCTATAGGACAGGCAAAACAAGACCTATAGCTAAGTAATGTGTCAGCTTAAAGTGTTGCTAAACCCAGTAATATGAAAATAGTTCATCCCCCCCCCCCCACAGTGCCCACCGCTTGTAAATCTTATTTTTACATTAAAATACTGCCACTATATACCTGTTTGGTTGATCTGTATATCACGGTTACATCATAAACTGTAGAGTTTCTTCAGTGCTGAGAGTTCAGGAGGTGGAGATTTCCTCACTACAGCCTGTAATCACTACAGCCTGCATACACGCCCACATGTGTGATGTCAATATCATGTGACCTGGCTAGCTCTGAGAACAAGAAGCTGTTCTCTCCAGCATAAAAGACACAACTGAGCATGTGCAGGTTAGCTATTGCCTGTGTGTTGGCTGGCTTTCCCAAGCTACACATTGCAGGGGACGATCTGTGCCTACAGGATAAAACTGCTTTTTTTACACAATGCAGAGCATTAAACTCCAAAGTTCCACAGGGAGTATAAAGCATGCTATGCTGCATACTTCTTTTTTTTTTCTTTTCAGAATTTGCAGTGTTGGGGAGGATTTGTCCAGCCCTGTAGTATAAACAATGCAGATTTCTTCAGAAAGAGTTGAGGTAGAAATGCTGTGTGTGTTTTTGGGGGGAATTGACACAACAGTTTG
Organism: Lithobates sylvaticus; assembly: GCA_028564925.1. Lineage (NCBI taxonomy): Eukaryota > Metazoa > Chordata > Amphibia > Anura > Ranidae > Lithobates > Lithobates sylvaticus. The sequence goes on along the minus strand of CM053026.1, from coordinate 751,812,277 downwards.
AAATGTAGTCCCTAAAAGTCTTATAGTTTTAGGGACTACTCTGTCTTTGGCCATGCAGGTGTATCTCAGACAGTGCAGTCGGCACCAATTACGGTAATATAGCAGTAAAAATCTGAGTAGTACAGGAGCCCCCCCACGCCAAAAAAGATTGTCAGCAACAAATACTGTAGCTGCGGACTTTTAATATAAGAACACTTACCTGTCTTCAGCCCGCTTTGGGTGCAAGCGCTCTCATCTTGGGTAAGAGAAACTGGCAGAAAGCCAGTTTCGTATTGTGCATGCGCAAGCTGAGCTCCGCTTTGTGTGATTGCAAAGACAATCTGACTAGGAGTGGGTACCTGTCAATACCAGGTACCCCCCCCCCCCCCAAAGTGCTAGCTATGGCAGTGTAAAGGGGGGGGGGGTAGAATGCAAACAAGTGGAACTGCCCCCATTTGGTTGAAGTTCTGCTTTATTTTGTCCTGATGTAGGTTTACCTGACAGGTGTCCTATTTCTATACACTGGAATACTTTTTTCACGTATTTAATTTTGGAGAGTAAAAATATGAATCTCTGGAGGATTTATATTTTTGTTCAAAAAGGGACCGGCTAGCAAATGTCTGGTGTAACATCACTCTCGTTAAGAATTAGCATACAGTCTGAAACCTCACTCCAGACTTTTCAGTAGATTCCCTTTAGGAACAGCAGGTGGCAGTGTTGCCATTCATTTTTTTATTTCCTTGTGCAGCCATAAATGAGATTTTCGCTGCACCAGAAAGTCATTGGTCTTGTCATATTAATACAGAATAACATTAACTGTGATTTATTCCTGGCAATGTCCCTCTCATTTGTAAGAACAGTAAACACAGTGCTAAGTGTTTTAACAGCGGTGGTGATGTTATCCAATGAGCTTATTAACCACCTGTTAAAGGGGACCTGTTTTGAGACAATATGTGGACTGCCTCTACTGAAATCTCCATTTGATGAAAGGGTTAATTTCCAAGCTGTCACGTACCCCCAAAAGCTTCAGTGCTTACTAGCCGCATGCTTGCTCTGATTGAAAGTATAGAGCGCATAAATATCCAGACAAGTAATGGCCTCCATACGCAATTCCTTTAAGAATGGACTCGCACCTATGTATTGGAAATTGGATGGCAAGCTGATGCAAGCCTTCAAATCTCAGCGCAGGTCATTATGTGTTTTTTTGAAATAACAGGAATGTTTGATGCATTTTTGACATACGATTTATTTTCTTTGTGCAGAATTCATCGGGAAGGTGGGTACGCAACTCCACTAGAAAGAATCGGGAAGAGAGATCAAAAGAGGTGAGACTTGTGTCTGAGCGGCTTTTCTTGGGCCGCTCCATTCAAAAAAGTTTTTAAGTTGTCTTGTTGTGTAAGGCTGTAAAAGATTTGAAGCCTGATGAAGTCGCGCCTTTCAGGTCCAACAGATCATTTCCAATGTGCCCGGGAGGTCTCAATCCTGGGTGAGGACTGGCCATATAGAGCTAAAGAAAAAATGGCAGTGTTCCATCAGTATAAAAGCTAGGTTCAACTTTAGGTAGTATTTAAGGTGGAACATGTAACGCTCCTGCAGCCTCTTTTCCCTCTCGGCGTGACAGCAGACGGGGACTAACCATTGTTGGAATACAAAAACAGTGTGGCCGTGTGGGACTTCTTCCACACAGCTGCATCATTCATTCAGTTGTCTGTGATTGAATAGACTATAAAAATCATCAGGACATTGCACCCTTGGTCCACTGATCACAAATGCAATGCTTTCCAGGCAAAAAATAAATGCACTTTTTTTTTTTTTTTTTCCCTGCAAAAATATGTGCATTTTATTTTTTTAATAAAGATGCACTTACCCTTGTAATCCTTTTTTATTTCCAGAGCGTTTTTTTGGTGCACACCTGTTTAAAAAATCATTCTAGGTCTGGAGATTGCATAAAACTCCCAAAACATAATTTCTGAAAGCAGACACCTTAGAACAGAGGTGTTAAATTACATTTCATTGTGGGCTGCATCAGCATTATGGTTATCACCTTCCAAAAAGGGTTGGTTGTATCTGTTGGACTCGATGTCAAGAGCCCCCCCCCCTCCCTTAAAAGTGAAATCCCCTTATCTTATGCTGCAGCCAAGAAGAAGCTGGGGGTGAAGCTGGGAAACAAAGTGCAGAGGCTAAATGTGGTAACAAAGGGGTGCTGCAGCTGCACAGAGGCACAGGATCTGTAAGAAAATTTTAATCTTCCTCTTTGCTGCCGAGCCAAAGTGATGGCGGAGACTAGGGGTGTGCCACAGCTGGCAGGATAGGTGCGAGGGCCGGACTTGGCCTGCGGGCCTTGTGTTTGACGCATGCCTTAGAGCCAGTAGTTCTCAACCCTGTCCTTGTACCCCCAACAGGCCATGTTTGCAGGTTTTCCTTTATCTTGCACATGTGCTTTAAATCTGAGTCAATGGCTTGGTATTTTGGACAGATATTTTATCTAAGAGAAATTCCCAAAACATGGCCTGTTGGGGGTACTTGAGGACAAGGTTGGGAACCACTGCCCTAGAGCAGTATTTCTCAACTCCAGTCCTCAAGGCGCCCCAACAAATCATGTTTTCGGGATTTCCCTCAGAGGAACCCAGCTGTGGTAATTACTAAGGCCGTGAAACTGATCAAATCACCTGTACAAAATAATGGAAAACATGACCTGTTGGGGCGCCTTGAGGACTGAAGTTGAGAAACGCTGCCCTAGAGAATAGTGGTAGGTTCCAATTTTGTTCACGATATTTCCACAAAGACAATAAATTACCCAATTTTTTGGTAAAATATAAAGATGAGGTTGCACCGCTGCTGCCGGGCTGCTTTCCTTTGACAGGCGACAGTCTGCTTGTTAGATTTGCACACCATTCTGGTGGCTGCAGCCATCGGGTGCAACGTTATAAATGATTGTAACTTCATGTATTTCTCACTGCCCAGATCTATTTATTTGATAAGACCTCCACTGATCAGTTTGTTTTGCGTCTTTATAGGAAGGAGAAGAACCTTTCCCGTTCAATCTTGATGAGTTTGTTACAGTGGATGAAATTGTAGAAGATAATCCAGAAAAGCAGAAAGAGGACGAGGCAAAGTCTGATACTGGTGCCACCAAGAGAGGAGAAAAGAGGAAGGAAAATCATCCTCCTCCATCTTCCGACACGAAGAAACCCAAGGAGGCAAGCGGAGAGGCTCAGGAGCTTTCTTTTGTCACTTTGGATGAGGTTGGTGATGAGGAGGATATGGCAACCACCTCAGAAAGTGCCCAGCATGAGGAAGCCCCATCCCTAAAGACAGACAAAGTCAACTCCAAAGTACAGGCAGTAGACAAAGTCCATGCAGGCAACGGCCCCCCTCCTAGCACAAAGGAGTCAAGCGTGTTGATGACATTAGATGAAGTTAGTGATGACGAGGAGCCAAATAATCCTGCCATGCCGAGCGGCTCTTCCACCATCCTTGACAAAGACCAGCTCCTGACTCTTGATGAGGTCAGCGGTGAAGATGAAGAACAGACTTCACATTCTGAGCCATCCACCCATGAGACTGAGAACAAGAGTGCGAACCCGGAAACCAAGGAGAATCCTAAAGTTGCAGATGTCCCCGAGCCAGACCAAGAGAGCCATGCAGAGCAACCTATGCTCACGCTGGATGAGGTAAAGGCAGACGAGGAGGATGATGATGATTCCATAGATGATATGGAACACCAATTCTTAACGGTTGATGAAGTTGGTGAAGAGGAGGAAGATTCAGAGGTTAAAGAGGAGGCTGTAGCAACGTCCCAGCCTAAATCCTTAAGTAGACCGGGACAATCCAAAAGTAAAGCAAGTTCTAACTTATCACAACCAGGTTCGTTTCATTGTATTATGTTATTGTGTTTTTCAAAGAAACTGTAGACTTTTTACAGTTTTATATGTTCTAATGATCAGCAGTGCGTTTTTGTTTTCTAAAAACGGGTTGGAGCCAGTCGAACATTCACACACCGATTTAAAATGATTACTACTTTGTAGTTAATGTATCTCTGTATAATGGTATGTTCCTACACATATGAATTGGAAATTTTTTTATTTTTTTTTACCTTTTTAATATTAGAACCCCCAAACCTTATATATTTTTAAAGCAGAGGCCCCAGAGCAGGGATCTCCAAACTACGGCAACTCCAGCTTTTGCGGAACTACACGTCCCATGAGGCATTGTAAAACTGACATTGGCAAGGCATGGTGGGAATTGTAGTTCCTGAACAACTGGAGGGCCATAGTTTGGAGACCCCTGCCCTAGAGAATAAGTTGGTGGGTTTTGCAATTTGTCACACAAAAAAAAAAAAAAAACAATACATAATCCATTTTTTTTTTTTTTTAGTAAAATATAAAATGTTACGCCGCGTAAATGGATACCTAACATGTATGTGCTGCGGCAACAAACAATGTACATTTTACACTCCATAGGCGACGCTTTAAAAAACCTTTTACAGTTACCAAATTAGATTTACACAGGTGGTCCGGTTCTAGAATTACTGCCCATGATCTGAAGTTCATGGTGATGCCTCACGTGTGGAACAATCGCTATTTGCATGCAAGGCTGTCGCGTGCATTTGCCTTTGCGACGGCGGCACTTAAAATTATTTTTATTTTATTTTTTACACACTTTAATTTTGTTTACTTTTATGTAATGTAAACATCACTTGTGCCAGCAATATGCATGTAACAGGTACTCTTTATGGAGTGATCTGGGGTCTATAAGACCCCAAATTAAAAGCATTTGATCTCACCAAGACCGGTGTGATCAAATGCTTTTTATTTTCTGAAATTGCACCATTTACATCCGGTTAAACTGGAACAGATGTAAGGTCATTGCTTCCAGTTGCTTATATTATAGAGACGAACAAAGCAGTTTCGGTCTTTGTTTCTATGATCAGCCGGCAGAGGCACTGACTGGTCAATTGGGTGTCCTGTTGGGACGGGACAGCCCGTTGAAATGGTGTGAAAGGGGGACATACCCTCCCCCACCTTGTAAAAGCATATCCGGCAGGTAGTTAGCTGCTAGGATTGCTTTTACATGAGTTGACCAACAGTCTGCTCTAAAAAAAAAAAAAAAGAAAGGAAAAAAAGTACCGGAAGATGCCTGCAGCTGCAATAACCACTTGAAGTCCAGCACCATATGGGTACATCACTGGTCATCAAGTGGTTAATGTTTCCATTCTGAAACTGATCATTACACAGGTAGCATTTCCGAAAAACAAAGTAGTTAGATTTTCTTAACTTTGCTTTCTCATTTAGATTTATGATCAGCTCAGATTTTGCACAGTCAACTTTTACAGAGGTACAGAAGATATTGTTTGGATATTCAAACCCATTTTTCTTTTTCTTTTTTATTATAGAATCCAAAACGCCAGCTGGGCGAAGAGGCAGGCCCAGAAAACGTCCTATATCTGAATCCGCTGAGGACGCCAAGGACACATCACTGCAGACTTCTGCTGATTCCAGTATGGTCAGTGAGCCTGATAAGACCCCTTCTAAGACTAAACCGAAGACGGCTACTAAAGGCGCTGACCATGGCAAAGCAGGGGGCAACACTATTGCCACCCCAGAAAAGCCTTCAGCTGGTAGGTTGTGTGTGTGTGTGTGTGTTTTGCAAAAGTGGAATTCTGTAATTTCCCATGCTTTTTTGTAAATAAATTTCTAACAATCGTATGGATATAGAAAGGTTGTAACACGGAAGGGCCTGGCAGCGCTTCAACCCTATTTTAAGTAAGGTGCCAGCAATCTAATACCCCATTGTAAACCCAAGCTGCAGCTAGATTGGTTTTGGATAGTGCAGAAAGGGGTTAGTCTGTTTCAGGTTTTCATTGCCATATTATGGGCTAGCCATAAATTATACAATTTTCCTTTTTAGTTTTACCTAAACCATATAATTTGAGGTCACACCTAAACACTTTCAATTTGTATGCCATCAGGCAGGCCCCGATAAGTTATCTCACGGCGAATCCGCCAGCTGAGACTGCTTTTATCTGAAAGAGAAACTCACGCCGTTGCTGAAAATACCGGGGTTATAGCGGATAGCTGCTGCCATAACAACTGTATTAAGTATCAAAGAAAAGACGTACCACTATGGCGATTTGCGTGACGTGATTATTATAATGCTCAGGGCTCTGGAAAGGAGATCCAAGGTAGGGGTACTGGTGACATCTACAGGATCCTGCATCATCCCCGCCCCCAACCGCAATCTTATTGCAGCGCAAAGGCCAGTAGAAGAACTCAGCAATTTAAGTCACTGGGTCTCAGGAGTTATTACTTGAAAAATTGCATGTTAATCTGGGGGGGGACAAGGGAAGGTATTAAATGCCCTTTTATGTTTATAAACCTTATACTGCTAGTGGCTTTTCAGGAAGATTTGGGGAAATATTGTTCTCCAGTGTATCGTAGGTGACTGTGGCACAAAATGATTGCTCATTATTCCCTCTTGTTTTATAAGGGGATTGGGAGATCAGGGCTAGGTCTCTGGAAACTAAATTGTCCTTGGGGGGGGGGGGGGGGGGGGTGACCCAAGGGCTGGTTCAGGGTTGATATGTCGGCGTGGGTGAAGATAATGTGACGTGTCGCCCCCTTTCTTTTCCAGCGATGTTATAGCTGGTTTAGAAAATTGTAGCAGTCTAGCATCCAAATGAAGCTGGTGTAGGAACTGCTGTCTCTCTACCTTCGATCAGTAGGAAAAAGACAAATTGGTAACTGAAACAATCGCTGTACTGCAACTTACATGAACTCCAACCTCTCGTGTTTTTGTTTCAGGAACACCTAAAGCTTCTGAAACTCCAGCAAAGAAAACAAAACTGGAATCTCCTTCCCCAGGGAAGACCAAATTGGGCCCATTTAATGCTACCGTGCCAGTGGGTGAGTGTTCATGTTACAGGATAGACCAATTGTAGATCAGCTAATCCTCTTGACAATTTTGTGACCATAATACCACTACAGCTTTTCATTACAATTTGTGTTGACAAAACCGAAACTTTACCTAAAAATGGTGCAGGGAGAAACCTATTTTGAAGTCGTGTACACAGGTCGGGTGTTCCAGATCAGTCTAGCATGGCAATCCTCATTCTCTAGTACTTGCCGGCAACAGAGTTCAGACTACATTCACACATGCGCGTTTACATGGATTTTGGAAACCTTTTGTCTGTGTATGTTTTTTCCAGGCGTATTTAGGCTTGAGCGTTTGTTTTTTCCAATGGAAGGCTAGATTCTAGGAGGAGATGATGGTTTATGCCTAAAAAAAAAAACATTAGTAATTTATAAGTATTCACAAGACTGTACTTCAATGCATGAAGCACAAAAAGCTACAGTGTGAACTGGAGCTTCAAGCTATGAAATTCTGAGGTGTGAATCGGGGCTTATAGACTGGATCTCAAACACTTTGGCAATGTGTCACAGTCCAGCTATTCTAGAGCCCTTTCACAGTGATCATTTTTTTTCTTACATTTTGCACTGCCAAGAGCAGAATAAAAAAAAATGCATGACCATTAACCACTTGCCGAAGGCTATAGAGATAGATCTATCTATGAGATAGATAAATATAGAGAGCGCTATGGAGATAGATGGATATAGAGAGAGCTATAGAGATAGATGGATATAGAGAGAGCTATAGAGATAGATGGATATAGAGAGAGCTATAGAGATAGATGGATATAGAGAGAGCTATAGAGATAGATGGATATAGAGAGAGCTATAGAGATAGATGGATATAGCGAGAGCTATAGAGATATCTCACACGTTACTTTACCTGTTATAGCCCCGGTATTTTATATTTTTCTGTGACAAAAGTGATCCCAGCAGCGTACTCGCTATCCCGTCTTCGAGCTTACCAGAGCAGTTGGTAAGCCCCGAACAATGCAGCCGATGTCTAGGCAGGAAGTCTCGTGAGTGCAAGATGGCCCCCCACTCGGGTCTATGCCCTTAAAGTCTGTGTCAAAATATTTTTTTCTGCTTTTAAGGGTAAATGAGAAATCTGGGGTCTTTGACCCCAGATTTCTCCATAAAGAGGACCTGTCATGCTTATTTCTATTACATGGATGTTTACATTCCTTGTAATAGGAATAAAAGTGAAAAAAAAAAAAAGGGCCGTGTTAAAATAAAAAATCTAAAGCGCGAGCTTGCACGCAGAAGCGAACGCATACGTAAGCCGCGCCCGCATATGTAAACTGTGTTCAAACCACACGTGAGGTATCACCGTGATCATTAGAGCGAGAGCAATAATTTTAGCAAAAGACCGCCTTTAACTCCAAACAGGTAACCTGTAAAAAAAATTTAAAAATTTAAGTGTCGCCTATGGAGATTTTTAAGTACTGTAGTTTGTTCCCATTCCACGAGTGTGTGCAATTTTAAATCTTGACATGTTAGGCATCTATTTACTCCGTGTAACATCTCTATCTCTCTATCTCTACATATATACACACACGCACTGTTTGGGGGTTCCAAGTAATTTTCTAGCAAAAAATACAGATTTAAACTTGTGAACACAAAGTTCCAGAAAAGGCCTGGTGTCAGCAAGTGGTTAAATCCTATGGAACTTTTCACACACCCGTCAGTTGCGGGTCAGTTACATTTTTAAAAGTCCTGAATGCTGCATGTTTAGTGCGGTAAAAAACCTGCCCCAAAAGCGCACCTCTCCATTGAAATGCGCACACACAATTGTGGTTTTGGTGTGTGTTTTTGGGGGTGGTCACACTTCCTTTTTTTTTTCCCCCCTTTTTTGAAAACGCAGCAAAAACGCATGCGTTTTACCATAGAGCAGTAATAAAGAAGTCTAAGACTGGGCAAAGTGACTTTCAGTATTGTTATCAATACAAAGTTGGCAGTTATGACTCCTGGCGCCAATGGCAGGGAAAGGTGAATGTGGGTGGGGAGGGGGGTGAACCTCAAGAGATCCTTTAGCATGTGTGTCTCATTATCTGCAACATCAGATTTGCACAAAGTGCCTGAAAGGTCTTTCTAACGCTACTTTTTCTTTTTTTCTTTGCAGGTCTAGAGTTTCTTATTCCTAAGACTGGATATTTTTGTGAGCTGTGTTCACTCTTTTACATGGATGAGGCATCAAAGCTGAAACACTGCAAGACTCTGCGCCATTACCAGGCAGTGCAGGTACTGAAATGTTATTAAAGTGTGTTGTATGCATTTTAGCCACTAGGTGGTGGTATGCGATCACATTGTGCCATCTTCTAGATATTATCATTGCATTAGATTGCAGAGGTCATACCTCACTTTGTTTATGGACCAGATTTTTTACACTTCCTTTCGCAATATTTTTATTGGAAAAAAAGTTTTAAAACAAGAAAACCATTAACATACAAAAGAGTCATACATGAGGATTGCCAATAAATCAGACCATCAACATCACAGTAAAATAAGGCTATAGAAAACATCTGGCATCAGAGTTTAATATCCAATACAGACGTTCACTCCACTGAGCAGGATGAAAAGAGTATGACTATAAACAATTGAATACATAAGTATATACTTCAAGACCCCAAGGGGTTATAAGGTTAAAGTATAAATAAAGGCAAAACTTTTTTTCTTAGTTTTGGATAGAGTGAAGATAGATTGGGACGCCGGCCCTTACACGCTCATGAACTTTAATGGCATCCCAGTCTTAGTCCGTAGGGTTTAATATTGAGTTGGCCCACCCTTTGCAGCTATAACAATAATACTTTTAACAATATAGTGTACGTTCTAGCACTGAACACGTATATTTATATTAACCACCCTGTTGTATAGTATATACTATAGTCCGTGCTGGCTGCTAGTTTTATACTTTTTTCCCTTTTAGCGCAGCTTTTTTCTGTTGTCTTTAGAAATAATAAATACCCTTTTCTTTCTAGAAATACTTTGCCAAGGAGGAGACTACGACGACAAAAGGGAAATCTCCCAGCACATGAGATCACTGAACCTCACTAACAACTATACAAGCTCCGGGATGTGAAGTAGAACTATAGGGATCATTGTGTAAATTTCTTTTCCATTTCTAACAGGTTTAATTATTTAAACAGATGTTTATGTTGTACACTCTGTAGACTGGTATACATGTAATAGTAATTTTTCAGGAAATCTTTATTGCTAGTCTTTTACATTGTACTAATGTTACAGTACAGACAATGATTTGATCACTGGTTTTGAGAACTGTACATGGTCCTGGATCAGAGTTTGCACCCACAACAGCTCCCCTGTGATTCTCTCATTGCCTCAAATCCCTAAGGCATACTTGTGTGAGGAAGACAGCAATGGGACACACATTTCTGGTATATATGTTATAGGGACAGCCTTGTTGCTTGTTTTCAGCGGCATTGTCTTATGTGAATTCCTCAGTTTTAAACTTATTTTGTTGGCAAATGCTCTTACAATGTTTTCCAGTTTATTTTTTATTTCTTTTATTTTTATTTTTGTTGAGGCAGGAAGACTAGCTTAATGCTATTTAAAGAGAGGGCCTCAGTATCATTGCACAAAAGGGTGCCATTGTTAAAGATGTTTTTTTTTTTGAATGGTATTATCTTGGTTTTGCCAAATAAATCTTGGCATATCTAATGTATATTTTTTTTCCAAAATGAAAACTAGAAAGTGTTTGTAAATAAAATATAAACTGTATCACAGTCCTGTTTTCGTGGTGTTTTATGTGTCCATTTAAAGCTGATGTGAATTTAACACCAGCATATGCTGTTGCACTTTAAAGGAAAATTACTTGTCTCTACACAGAAGGAATTTATACTTTTTTTTTTTTTCCAATTAACTGTTTATTAATTATAAAGGCAAATAAATGAACATAACATAAGTACCGTGTTACATTTGTTTCGGCATTACCGTGGTCGTACCAGTACATGTCTGTTAGTATAAAACATTTAAGTAGCAAGCAAGTAGTCAATTTTAGCCATATACACTAACTATTATGCATCAAATAGAACATGTTACAGATTGTTCTAGTAACCGAGAGGGAGAAAAGATGAATTAGATGGGAGAGGGAGGGGATGGTGTGGCTCGGCCATCGACTCAGGGCGGATCTTCATGTCTGTGCCAATCTTCCTAGACTTTATCATGTGCTTCAAGTCTATCCTGTATTTTGGCTGTCATTTTTTCCATCTACTCTATATCCTTTATTCTAGTGTATAGATCTGCTCGGGAGTGCGGAGTCTGACGTTTCCAATGGAGAGCAATCAGGCAGGACATGACTAAGTCGTTTTTTGGAGTGTTTAGGTAACTGTGGGGGTAGTAGTCCCAGTAAGAATGTTTTGGGGGTTTTAGGGATCTGGGTTCCCATGAGGTTCGAAAGTAGTTGCTGCGTTTCCCCCCAGAAGGGTGTTATCTTGGGGCATGTCCAGTAAATATGGTATAGGTTGCCTTTCTCCACCAAGCAGCGCCAGCACCTATCCGAGCTGGAGGGGTATATGGCATGAAGTTTATCTGGTGTCGGGTACCAAAAGTACAGTATCTTGTAGGTGTTCTCTTTATAGAGCGTACAAAAGGAACTTTTTGCCGCCTGCGACCAGATCGTTTGCCAAGTGGTCTCTGAGATTTCCTCTCCTAATGTCTTCTCCCAGCGAAGCATATACGCATGCTTACCTTGGCTGGAGAAGGAGTATTCATTTAATATCCGGTATATGTCTGAGATGAGACCTCGGCGTGCTGATCCCTCCAGTATTATGGTCTCAAATGGCGTTGGCGCTGAAAATTGGAGAGTTGGGGCAAAGGTCTGGGCATAGTGTCTAATTTGTAAATATCCGTAGAACACCTGGCGGGGCAGGTCAAAATTTCGTTTGGAGTTCGAACGAGTGCATTCTGCGAGTACAGGGATGCACCAGGTGACCAAAATGAAATACATTTCGTGATGCCCAGGGCGCGGACATCTGGTTCGTGAGACCTGCAGGCATTCTGGGGTTATACAGGAAGGAGGTCAAAGGTGACCTCTCAGAGCACAGTTTATGTGTACGGGCGAGCCTTCTCCACAGCTTTTTAAGATGGAGCATAGGGCCTAGGTGTCTGGTTAGTTCTAATTCAACGCTTGCGTTCCAAAGGAGGCTATTGGGGTGTATGGGGGCAATCCAGAGTTTTTCAATTTCAGTCCATCTATTGTATGATCTTTGGGGGAACCAGGAGGTCAAGGCTCATAATTGAGCAGCTTCATAATATTTAGTCAGGTCTGGGAACGCTAGTCCTCCGGCTGTTCGGGCTGCTATTAGTACTGTACGTGGGATTCTATGTTTTTTGTAGATCCACACAAAACGTATCAGGTCAGCTTGGAGTTTTCGCAGATCTGCATAGGGGATTGGTATAGGTAACGTTTGGAAAAGGTATAGGAGTTTCGGGACGATGGCCATCTTAATAGACGCCACCCTCCCCAAAAGGGAAATGTGGTGAGCTTTCCATTTCCGTATAAGGTCCCTTACAGATCGGAACGGGGGGGGGGTTTAGTTGACTCGGTATAGGACTGGGTTATTTGGACCCCTAGGTATTTTAGAGCCGTGGTTCTCCAGTGATAGGGGAAGCAGTTCTGTAAATGCTGTACCTCTGCCCTTGGGATATTGATGGGGAGGGCTTCTGACTTAGCTGCATTTATTTTATAGCCCGATAGGGACTTGTATAGATCAAGTTCGGCATGTAGGTTGGGAAGTGAGGTTCTGGGCTGGGTCAGAGTTAATGACGTCTGCGAAGAGAGCAATTTTAAATTTCCGGTCATGTATCGGGATTCCCCGGATGTCTGGGTTTCTACGGATGGATGCCGCCAGGGGGAATTTCTACTTTTAAGAGGAAGTAAACCCTAATGGGTTTTACTTTTTATTTCCCTGCAAAGGTAAAGCACAACGGGCTACTATGCACCGCATAGTAGCCCATTATGTGTCACTTACCTGAAACCGAAGCCTGCGATGTCACCGCTGCCCCCACTAGCAGCGAGCGTCCATCTTCACCCCTCTCCCTTCCTGCTCTGTGACTGGCTGGGGTTGCGTGACGTCACTCCCACACAGGACCTGCCAGTCTCGGCATGACCCCTTTAGAAACGGCACAAGCTGCCCTTTATACAGTGCGCATGCGCCGTAGACATTGGCGCATGGCTTTATTGTAAATATCTCCTAATTTCCAGCACCTACAGGTAAGCCTTAATATAGGCTTTACCTGTAGGTAAAAGTGGTTGTACGGGGGGTGTACAACCACTTTTAGTGTCCCCACCACAGTGTCGCACACTATTCTGCAGTGGCAAGCAAACCTTTCCCAGCACACTTACTCACAGCTAGCCTGCAAAAGCACCTAATTGCCCCTGGCTAACAATTCACATTAAAAACAGTATTTTGTTTGCACACATTTGCAAATATATGTGTACGCTGCAGTGCCTACTTCAATGGTTCTTTGTGTACTGCAGTCCTTAACTTTCACAGTCTCCTAAGTAACTGCTTTCCGCCCACGTTGTAAAAGGACAGATGTGCAGGAACCGTATTGTTCTGGGAGAACGTCGTATGTTGTCGTCCTAAAAGCGCGTCCCAGAGCAATCTCCATCCAGCAGATGACTGATCACATGACACTGGCAGCAGGCCGGTATAGTGATCACTGTGACCAATCATAGCAGACCACTTGACAGTTGTAAACAATGAATGGCTTCCTTTTCGTGCCATTCGTTGTATACAATTGTGTTGCTAGCTGTGATTGGTCACAGTGATCACATGGTACAAACGGGGCCAATCGCAGCCCATTTTTACCATGTTTGCATGTTTTTTTTTCCCCCAAACTTTGGCATTTTCTTTGTTTAGCAAAAAATAAATACAGCAGTGATTACCACCAAAAGAAAGCTCTATTTGTATTAAAAAAAAATTTAGTTGTGGTAGTGTTTCTAAAGCTGTCTTGCGGCGCACCAAAGATCTAAAAAAAATTCACGGCACACATGAAAAGATTTAGCAGTTTTTGTGGTGAAGATCATGCTGTCCCCTCAAAATAACTCAACACACAGAAATTAATTTCTAAACTGCTGACAACAAAAGTGAGTACACCCCTAAGTGAAAATGTCCAAATTGGGCCCAATTAGCCATGTTCCCTCCCCGGTGTCATGTGACTCGTAAGGTACCTGTAACCTTGTGTGCTGGGGGTTCAGGTGAAAACAGGCAGATCAGGCAACGCGGTACACAATCGAAATCCAGAGATTGGTCACGCAAGCGAAGGTCATACACAAGCTGGTGGTGAAGTACAAAATCAGCAGGCTAGAGAGTAGTCAGGAATCAGGCAGAAGTTCAAACACGGTATTCAGAGTCAAAAAGCAGTCAAAACACCCAGGAAGCTAGTCCAAACAAACAGGCACTGAGAGATAGGAAGTGCTTCTATTTATGGGCTGCTTTAATTGTAGATTGTCCACAGCTGGCAGCAGGTGGGGCTAGTGAGTCCAATGCAATGCATCAAACCAAGAGAACATAGATATAACTCCAGAGCTCCTCTGTGGCACAACAAGCAAGACTGCAGCCATGGGACCAGGAACATTCCGGTTCAAATACACCCAGGTACATGGCAGGGCCCCCTCCCCAGTGGGGCCTAGCAGGGTTTAGTGGGAAAGGAGGCATGGAAGTCTCGAATAAGAGGCAGGAGCATACAAATCTTTGGCTGGGACGGGATATTCTTTCCAATGAGCCAGATACTGTAGGCTACGACCCTCTTCTAGAATCAAGAATTTTAGAAACTTATTTTGTCCAACAAGAACAGGAGGTAGCAGCTGTTGCGTCCTGAAGCAGCCATTGAAAATTGCCTTTTTGAGGAGGGAAACATGAAATACGGGGTGAATCCGGAGAGAGGAGGGCAATTTCACCGGCACCGATATGAGACTGGCCCGAGATAATGGCGCGCCATGCGTGGTGCAGATGCAGCTATGTATTTAATATTATACCGTCAAAAAGAAAGAGTAGACCCTTTCAAAATCATCCTGACAACACAAAACACCGGAAAAGACCAGAAGCACTTACTGAAAACGGGGGGGGGGGGGGGGGGTCTCACCCCAAACTGAATGGAAAGAGGAGAAAAAGAGAATCCGATTAGAATGTGGCATCAACCACATATCCATTGATAACGATATCTCCTATGATGTTAAAAATGATCTATATTCGATGTCATAATCATATACTGCTTCCCACAAATGGCGTATAAAACTATATAGCCTATGGGGGCGCACGCCCGCAAGGTAACCCTCCGGGGACCCCAGAAGTCATGGATTGGGGCCACGCTGTGCAAAACGAACTGCACAGTGGAGATAAGTATGACGTGTGTTATTAAAAAAAAAAAAAAAAAAAAACGTAGCTTTACAATCACTTTAAGTATCTGTGTTTGGCGCCAAAAGAAACGGCACCTAATGATTACATCTGTGTCAAGCAATTCTGTCCTACGTGAGTGTGGGAGGTCCGCCCTCCCACATCAACCAAATGCCTGCAATCAGGGATGCCAATTGGAAACTCCATTTTCACTGATGGGCATGACCGCAACACCGTGTCCCTCTTCTCGTGCGTCATCACAACTACAATGAGTTTAGATGAAACCAAAGAACGCGCATGCGCGGTGAGTGCCGCTTCCCGACCATAATCAACAGGAGAATGTCTCCTATTAAAATCCAAGCTGAGCACACTCCCGGCCATGGATGGAGGAACAGTTTTCCTCATTATGTGGGGCAAAAAGCCACAAGACAGTCCATCAGTCTCTTAACATGGCAAAAAATCAAAGCATCATCCGTCCTAGAGCAGCATTCATTTGTGTATACTGGTCGTGACCACATATGCAATTTCCCAGCAAAACGCAAACAAAACTGAGAATTTGGGACCCAGAACTAGGTAATAAAGGACCACAGATGTAGGGGGGGACCCCATATATCCAACCACCTCCACTTGGCCAGGCGGAGACCTGTGAACAGACCCTCCGCCCCCAGCTCAATATCAAATATGGGGTCCCATATAATTAGATGAATCTGCAGCACCCAGAAGGTGCATGCTGTGTCACTCATCCACTCCAAAACAAGAAGGCATCATTGGTCCCCCCTAACAATTATATACTGCTACATTACATATTACAATGTAACAATGGAAATTGTTCCTCCTATGTAACTTTTCCATGGCCGGTTGATTATGGTCAGGAAGCGGCACTCACCGCGCATGCGCGTACCTTCACTTCAGCGCCCCCCTCCTTAACTGTACCGGGCCGCATGCCCTCAACATGGGGGGGTGCTTTGCGCCCCCCCACCCCAAAGCACCTTGTCCCCATGTTGATGAGGACAAGGGCCTCTTCCCGACAAACCTGGCCGTTGGTTGTCGGGGTCTGTGGGCGGGTGGGCTTATCGGAATCTGGAAGCTCCCTTTAACAAGGGGGCTCCCAGATCCCGGCCCCCCACCCTATGTGAATGAGTATGGGGTACATTGTACCTTTTACCCATTCATCTAAAAAATAAAATGCAGTACACAGGTTTTTAAAGTAATTTATTAAGACATTTATTTCCGATGTCTTCTAGCCCTCTCCGGTTCTTCTCCCTCTCCGCTGTCTTCTGCCACTGCCCGGGTCTTCTCCACTGTCTTCTGCATCTGCCGGGTCTTCTCGGCTATCTTCTCCCTCTGTTCTTCCAATTTTGATGCAACGCTCTCTCCCGCTCTAATGCTGGGTGCGAGGTGTGCCACTACTTATATTGGTATGGGGCGGGGTCACCAGCTGACGTAATCTGGAGGCCCCACCCCTTATGATGCTGCATGATGGGCGGTGATGTCATAAGGGGTGGGGCATCCGGGTGACCACGCCCCATGCCAATATTAGTAGTGGCACACCGTGCACCCAGCATTAGAGCAAGAGAGAGCGTTGAGTCAAAATTGGAAGAACAGAGGGAGAAGAACCGGAGAGGGGAGAAGAACCAGCAGAGGCAGAAGACATCAGCGGAGGAGCCAGAAGAGCCAGAGAGGGGAGAAGAAATCGGAAAAGCGATGCCGGAGTGGCCGTAATAAATTACTTTAAAAACCTTTGTTTTTGTGTACTTTATTTTTGACACTTTTTTTTTTTTTTAAGGTAAATGTGTAGGGGTACAATGTACTACATACTCATTCACAAAGGGTCAAGTCTTTTTGAGTATGATGCTACAAGCTTGGCATACCTATTTTCTCTTATATTCACCCACCGACACAGCTCCTCTCTGTAACAAATGGGTTGTTAGCCTTATCACTAGGAGAATACTGGGCATAGTTGTAATACAACACTCAGAACTCCTAGTTCCGCCCAGGGGGCGGTCCCTTGGGTAACAACCCTCCCATCTGCAGACAGACCTCAGTTTTATTTTGCCTAGTGAAGGAGAAAGACCTAGGAACCCTGCGGGCCCATCGGTCCATGCTTTTTTATGCAGAAGCTTGGCTTTTTGCGCAAGATGAATGATCCTGTGATGTACTATCAACAGCCGGCTTGGGTGACAGGCTGGATACCCTTATCCTTGTAGTCTCCCCAGTCCGGCCATCGAGCGTGTGCAGGTCGCAGCTACGGCTCGGCAGGCCACGACGAAACCTCAGCTCCAGAGGTGGTCGGTGAGCTTTTATGCTCTGGGTCATACATACGACCGGGCTACTGATGTCTGCGTCACAGTATGCCGGGCCAGCAGCTACGCTGTACTGATCAGTGAGTAGTTCTGCAATGGAATGTCTCCCAGCTCTTCAGGACTGGTAAGTACCGTACTCCCTGCCTCGGTGGGGCTGAGCAGCTGGGCATTCCCTGGGAGGTCGATTCGTGGCTCCCTCTCTTCTCTCCCCAGTCCCTATCTTCCCTCCCCCCCTTCCTGGTGGGATGCTGCATGTGGCTGCTGAGCGGTGTATGTCTGCATATACAGGGATCTCTGGGGGCTCTCACCTGAGATGCTGGCTGGGGGTGTCCTGGGTCCTGTGTGTTATGCTCCCGGAAGGTGCCTGTGAGGATCTGCTGTGGTCTGGTGCGGCGCTGTGTCTCTGCTATCATCTTTTCTTTCTGTACCTCATGGAGCTGCTGGCGGCCATTTTAGGTGTGGGCAAGGGCAGCATGCCTTCCTTGGCTTCAGCGACCATTTTCCAAGTGATCTCCTATTCAGGACACTGGCGGACATTTTCTGGAAGCCTGAACACGTTCTCAGTGTTCTCTAGCAGCAGCATGACTCGTGCTCTCACAGCCATTTTCCCTGTGTTTCCTGTCTGTGTACTGGATGCTGGGCGGCCATTTTATTGAAGCCTGAGCACACTTCTAGAACTTTTTAGCGCTCATTCGGGTGGCTGCAACCAACACAGCTTGCCCCCCCGTCCTCTGGGGAGAGCACTGACGCAGACTCGGGTCCTGCTGAGGCTGGTGACCCCTGCTCTGTCTAGTCAGATGACGCTGACCAGGACCGCTCGGACAGAGTCTGGGTCCGGGCGCGAAAAGCGCTTGTTGGAGCACTTATCACAGCTGTGTGTGATACCCTGAAGATTCAGGAGCCAGCAGATTCCTCTGCTGATGTACCAGTCCCTTTTGGGTCCCGCAAGCCAGCACGTTCACCTAAGGTGTTCCTGTATCTGACTTATTTTGACAAGTTCATTTACAAGGAATGGGATCGCCCGCAACGGACCTTTCGGTCCCCAAATACATGACGGTGCGTTACCCTTTTGGGGAGAGCCTTCTCAAAAAATGGTCGTGGACCCCCCAGTATCCAGGTTAAATAAAGTAACCATGATCACGGTTGAGGGGACTCCTGCATTCAAGGATCCCACGGACAGGAAGGCCGAGGCAGTGTCTCGTTCCTTGTTTTATGGTGGTGGGGTCAGCCGTGCGACCAGTACTGGCATCCGCACTTGTGTCGCAGACACTGATTGAGTGGGCAAAACGTTTGCACCGCGAATTGGGAGAGCAACAGGCTTCTCCTGTCTGTGTGGAACTAGCAGACCAACTAGTGCAAGGCCTTAAGTATGTCTGTGACGCGGCCCTGGATACTCTCCCTCTGTTATCCAGGGCTTCAGTGTCAGCTGTGGTGCTGAGGCGCCTGATTTGGCTAAAGTGCTGGTCTGCTGACCAGGCATCCAAAAAAGCCCTGACGGATCTCCCCTTCCTTGGCGGCCGGCTCTTTGGAGCCTCATTAGATGACATTGTTAAAAATGCCACCGGTGGTAAGAGTACACTACTCCCACAGGCCAGGAAGGCTAAGGAGCCACGCCGTAGGCAAGGGCCCTCCTTTTCCGCTCACAAACTGCTTTTTTGTCCGCCCGGAGCTTCGACAAAACGTCCCAGCCCGACAGGACATCCACGGACTATCAAAAACGTCCCTGGAACCGCAAGCCTAACAAGCCTGCGAATAAAAGTGCTACCGCATGAAGGTTTGCCCCCACCCATGTCTCGGGCGGGGGGTCGTCTTCCAGAGTTTGCAGCCCGGTGGTCCTCCCGGTTATCCGACCAATGGGTCTGCGATCCGATTTCCACAGGCTACAAGATGGAGTTTCTCTCTTGGCCGCCAAACAGTTTCTTCCCCTCCAGCATGCCCGTATCCCCGGCTTGCCAGGAGACCCTCTTGGGGGCGGTAAGGGATTTGCTGAAGCGCGGGGTGATTGTACCAGTTCCGGAATCGGAATGCTTTCAGGGATTCTACTCAAATCTGTTTGTGGTTCCCAAGAAGGAAGGGGTATGTCCGATCTTGGACCTAAAAGCCCTCAATCACTTTGTAAAAGTGCAGAGGTTCAGAATGGAATCAGTTCGCTGAGTAGTCGCTCCACTCCATCAAGGGGACTCCCTGGCATCCTTAGACATCCAGGATGCGTACCTGCACATACCCATATGGCGTCTGCATCAAAAGTTACTGCGGTTTACAGTCGGGGAAGCCCACTACCAGTTTGTGGCTTGTCCCTTTTGGTCTGGCTTCAGCCCCCCCGAGTCTTTATCAAGTTATTGGCTCCAGTTTTGGCGTTGCTACGGCAACGTGGGATCGCGATCGTGGGATACCTAGACGATCTCCTCCTGAGGTCATCTTCCGCCTCAGAATTAGAGGAGGATGTGGCGATCACCGTACAGACCCTGCAAGAATTTGGGTGGCTGTTGAACCTAAAGAAGTCGCAGATTGTGCCGCCCCAGCGTATGGAGTACCTAGGCTTGCGGCTGGACTCCAGGGAAGCGAGAGTGTTTCTCCCTTTATACAAATTGCAGACTCTCAGATCCATGGTAAAACGGCTGATGAACCTCAAGTGGTCGTCGCTTCGCTTTTGCATGCGAGTACTGGGACTCATAGTAGCCTCCTTCGAGGCAGTACCTTATGCCCAGTTCCAGTCTTGCAGAAGGAGATTTTGACAAAATGGGAAAATCTCAGTTGTCCCTGGATCGATAGGAATCGGCCTCTCCACATGGTCGATGAGACTGCAAGGGCGTCCGATAAGGATCCAGTCAGACAACGCCACGACGGTGGCATACGTCAATCACCAAGGGGGAACAAGAAGCTCAGCCGCTGCACGGGAGGTCGCTCACATACTTCGGTGGGCAGAGCGACACGTACCGGCCCTGTCGGCCATTTACATCCCGGGAGTGGAGAACTGGCAGGCGGACTATTTGAGCCGACGGATGCGATGCTGGACCCAGGGGAATGGTAATTGCATCCGGAGACATTCAGGTTACTGTGCCTGAGGTGGGGAACACAAGACGTGGATCTGCTGGCCTCCCGTATCAATCAGAAGGTGCCAAGATTCGTGTCCAGGACAAGAGATCCGTGGACCGACGCGTCAGACGTGCTGGTGGCTCCGTGGGATCAGTACCAGCTGATCTACGCCTTTCCTCCACTGAAACTGTTACCACGTCTGCTTCGCAGAGTGGAAGCTGAGGGGATTCCAGTGATACTGGCTGCCCCAGATTGGCCGCAGCATCCCTGGTACGCAGACCCGGTGCGTCTGGTGACAGACACTCCCTTGCGACTGCCGCTGCGAGAGGACCTTCTGTCTCAAGGTCCGATTCTTTATCCTGCTTTGCCATTGCTGGCTTTAACGACATGGCTATTGAGAGCCAGGTGTTGAGGAACCGGGGTCTGTCAGACTCTGTGATCCCAACTATGTTGAGAGCACGTAAATCTTCTTCTCGGAAGATATACCATCGTACCTGGAAGGCCTACATCTCCATGTGTGAGGAGAAAGGATGGCAACCGCTCCTTTTCCATATCCAGGATCCTACTGTTTCTTCAGCAAGGAGTAGACCAGAAATTGGCATTAAGTACCATTAAAGGGAAAATTTCAGCCTTAGCTGTCTTTTTTTCAGCGATTCCCCCTGATGTCTCACTCCTTAGTGAGTACCTTCATTCAGGGAGTTCAACATGTAGTCCCTCCAGTGCGTCCACCGTTACCCCCTTGGTATCTGAACCGGGTGTTGTCGGCGCTTCAAAAACCGCCATTTGAAAATATTGGGGAGATTCCCCTGTTGACTCTTTCCCAGAAAGGTCTTCCTAGTGGCCATCTCATCGGCCATTAGGGTTTCGGAACTGGCGGCCTTGTCTTGCAAGTCGCCCTATCTGATTATCCACAAGGATAAGGTGGTGTTGCGTCCGCAACCGTCTTTTCTACCGAAAGTGGTCTTGGCTTTTCATATCAATGAGGACATTGGATTGCCATCTCTGTGTCCTAAGCCGAAGCACCCTAAGGAGGTGGCCCTTCACGCTCTAGATGTGCTTTGGGCTTTTGAGGTGTATTTGTCTGCCACGGCTCCCTTTCGGAAGTCAGACTCACTGTTTGGTTTGGTGGCTGGTCCAAAGAAAGGCATGGCGGTCTCGTCGGCCACCATTTCCAGGTGGATCAGACAGATTGTAGTACAAGCCTACGCCTTGAAGGGGCAGGTGCCCCCCTTTCCGGTCACGGCCCACTCCACAAGGGCAATCGGAACATCTTGGGCTTTCAGACACCAAGCGTCTGCCGCTCAGGTGTGTAAAGCGACAACCTGGTCGTCTGTCCACACGTTTACCAAGTTCTACAAGGTAGACGTCGGTGCATCGGCTGATGCCTGTTTTGGCCGCAAAGTTTTGCAGGCGGCCGTGTAGTTGCAATTGAATATGCAATATATATTTTCTGTTTTTCCTGTTTTTTTTTTCAATTAAAAACACAGTACTGTTATGTTGATGCACTGTTGCATTACTTCCGCAGTTTGATGCGGTTTTGGGTGATCACTCCTGTTGAGGATACCCTGATTTTTGTGGTGGTTTTTCCACGCACTGTTGTTTTTTGTAGGTAAAGTTTCACTAGTTCCCACTTGCCATGGTGGATGAAGTTTTTATGCTGTTTTTCCACCCCTCGTTTGGCACTGCTTGGGGACGTCCCATTTGTTACAGAGAGGAGCTGTGTCGGTCGGTGAATATAAGAGAAAATAGAATTTTTTGTACTCACCGTAAAATCCTTTTCTCTGTAATTCACCGACCGACACAGCACCCGCCCCTCCTTTTATCTTTGCGTTATACTGCTTGTTGACGTACTGAGGTCTGTCTGCAGACGGGAGGGTTGTTACCCAAGGGACCGCCCCCTGGGCGGAACTAAGAGTTCTGAGTGTTGTATTACAACTATGCCTAGTATTCTCCTAGTGATAAGTTACAGAGAGGAGCTGTGTCAGTCGGTGAATTACAGAGAAAAGGATTTTACGGTGAGTACAAAAAATCCTGTTTTTGGGGCAGTTTCTCCCATTCTTCTTTGCAGGACCTCTCAAGCTCCATCAGGTTGGATGGGGAGTGTCGGTGCACAGCCATTTTCAGATCTCTCCAGAAATGTTCAATCGGGTTGAAGTCTGGGCTCTGGCTGGGCCACTCAAGGACATTCACAGAGTGTCCCGTAGCCACTCCTTTGTTATCTTGGCTGTGTGCTTAGGATCATTGTCCTGTTGGAAGATGAACCCCCCCCCCCCCCACTCTGAGGTCCAGAACGCTCTGGAGCAAGTTTTCATAAAGGATGTCTCTGTACATTGCTGAATTAATCTTGCCTTCAATCCTGACTAGTCTCCTAGTTCCCTTGCCGCTGAAAAATATCCCCACAGCATGATGCTGCCATCACCATTACTCACCGTAGAGATGGTATTGACCAGGTGATGAGCGATGCCTGGTTTCCTCCAGACAAGAGACTTGTCATTCAGACCAAAGAGTTCAATCTTTGTTTCATCAGACCAGAGAATTTTGTTTCTCATGGTCAGAGTCCTTCAGGTGCCTTTTGGCAAACTCCAAGGGGCATGTCATGTGCCTTTTACTGAGGAGTGTCTTTCGTCTGGCCACTCTACTATACCGGCCTGATTGGTGGAGTGCTGCAGAGTTGGTTGTTCTTCTGAAAGGTTCTCCTCTCTCCACAGAGAAACGCTGGAGTTCTGTCAGAGTCACCATCAGGTTCTTGGTCACCTCCCTGACTAAGGCCCTTCTTCCCCTGACCGCTCAGTTTGGGCGGTTCCAAGCTTCTTCTATTTACAGATGATGGAGGCCACTGTGCATATTGGGACCTTCAATGCTTCATAAATGTTTCTGTACCCTTCCCCAGATCTGTGCCTCCATACAATCCTGTCTTGGAGGTCTACAGACAATTCCTTGGACTTCATGGCTTGGTTTGTGCTCTGACATGCACTGGTAACTGTGGGACCTTTATATAGACAGGTGTGTGCCTTTCCAAATCATGTCCAATCAACTGAATTTATCACAGGTGGACTCCAATCAAGTTGTAGAAACATCTCAAGGATGATCAGTGAAGGAGGCACCTGAGCTCAATGTTGAGTGTCATGGCAAAGGCAGTGAATACTTTATGTTCATGGGATTTTTTTTTCGTTTTCCATTTTTAATAAATTTGCAAAGATTTCAAACAAACTACTTTCCCGTTGTCATTATGGGGTACTGTTTGTAGAATGTTGAGGAAAATAATGAATTTAATCCATGGAATAAGGCTGTAACATAAAAAAACATTTGGAAAAAGTGAAGTGCTGTGAATACTTTCCGGATGCACGGTATGCCGCGACATTAGAAAGGTGGAAGGTCATGCAGTTGACCTTGAAAGGACTGTTTGTGTCGGATGTGGCGATTTGTGGTGAATTTTCACATATTGCAGTCTACAGTTTACAGAGAATTCTGCGAAAGATTAACATCCAGTAGAAGAGTAAAATGATCTTGCTAATGACAGGTCAGAAAAGAATGGCCGGGCTTCTTCCCTCTGGCAGGAAGTCACAGCTGCTCAAATAAATGCACTACACAGCGGTGGTTTACACAAGGTCATCACACCAAACCTTGAAAAGGGATGGGCTACAGCCACAGAAAGACTGGGTCAGGTTCAACTCTCTCAGCGAATAACAGGGAAAAAAGGGCTCACAGTGGGCATGGAATCACCAGTGTTGAAGCTACTGAGTTGGCATGAACAAAAATCTCTAATGCTGCGTACACACGAGCGGTTTTGCTGCCGGAATAAACTCTGAATGTTTCTCCGACGGAATTCTGAACGCCGTCTTGAATGCACACGGTCACACCAAAGTCCGACCGCCAAGAATGCGGTGACGTACAACACGTACGACGGGACTAGCAAACGGAAGTTCAATAGCCAGTAGCCAATAGCTTCCGTCTCGTACTTGCTTCAGAGCATGCGTCGTTTTTGGTACGGCGGAACAGCATACAGACGAGCGGTTTATCCGATAGGAATTAGTTCCGTCGGAAAAATATAGAACATGTTCTCTATCTAATGGAACAGTCCGATGGGAGCTTTTCATCGGATTTTCCGACCGTGTGTACGCCCATCGGTCTTTTTCTGTCGGAATTTCCGACGGACTTTGGATTGAGAACCTGTTCTTAATTTTTCCGACGGAAAACCTTTCTATCGGATTTTCCGATCGTGTGTATGCAATTCTGACACGCAAAATTCCGACACATGCTCGGAAACAATTCGATGCATGCTCGGAAGCATTAAACTTCCCTTTTATAGTGCAGTCGAAAGTTTTTTAAGGCGTGGTGTTATTGACCATCGGAATTTGGTGTGACCGTGTGTAGGCAAGACAGTTTGAGCGAAATTCCGTCGGAATTCCGACGGGAAAACCATCAGAGCTTTTTCTGACGAGAATTCCGACCCGTGTGTACGCGGCATAAGTCCGTCTGAATTTTCTACAGAAAAAGTCAGATGGGGCATACACACAGTCGGAATATGCGATGAAAAGCTCCAATCTGACTTTTTCTGTCGGCATGTCCGACCGTGAGTACGCGGCATTAGGGCCCGGTTCACACCAGATGAGGGTGTGGGAAATGTGTATTCTGTGTGTGTTTCCAGCTCTGCAGGTGGCTGCGTTGCCCATGTGATCTGCATGCTGGTTCTAGTCTATTGTTAACACCCCAAACACATATCACAAACCAAAGATGGGGACACTGTAGTCATAAAGGGATTGACATGGTCAGTAACAATGCTCAGGTAGGCTGCGGTGTTCAACCACTTGCCGACCAGCCAAAGAATGGCACAGCTGGGCGAAACAACGTTATGTTGCGTCGCTTGGCCCTGTGGCCACTAGGGGCGCGCTGCTCGCCCCCGGAGCCGATGCGTGTGCCCGGTGGTCGCGGTCACCGCCGGGCTCCCGGGATCGCTGCTGACACACCGAGAACCGGGATCTGTGTGTTTCCAGTTCTCTGAGGGGAGAAGAGACACATCATCTGTTCATATAGAGTATGAACAGCGATCTGTCATCTCCCCTACACAGTCCCCTCCCCCTTCAGTTAGAACACTCACTAGGGAACACAGTTAACCCCTTTGATCGCCCCCTAGTGTTAACCCCTTCCCTGCGAGTGACATTTTTACAGTAATCAGTGCATTTTTATAGCACTGATCGCTGTATAAATGCCAATGGTCCCAAAAATGTGTCAAAAGTTTCCGATGTGTCCGCCATAATGTCGCAGTCCAAATAAAAATCGCAGATTGCCGCCATTACTAGTAAAAAATAATAAAAAATGCCATAAAACTATGCCCTATTTTGTAGACGCTATAACTTTTGCGCAACCCAATCAATATACACTTATTGCAATTTTTTTTTACCAAAAACATGTAGAAGAATACGTATCGGCCTAAACTGAGGTCGTTTTTTATATATGTTTTTGGGGGGATATTTATTATAGCAAAAAGTAAAAAATATTGCGTTTTTTTTTTCAAAATTGTCGCTCTTTTTTGTTTATAGCGCAAAAAATAAGAAGCGCAGAGGTGATCAAATAACACCAAAAGAAAGCTGTATTTGTGGGGGAAAAAAGGACGTCAATTTTGTTTGGGTGAAACAATGCACGACCGCGCAATTGTCAGTTAAAGCGACGCAGTGCCGAATCGCAAAAAGTGCTCTGGTCAGGAAGGGGGTAACATTTTCTAGGGCTGAAGCGGTTAAAAAGAGTCCTGTGCGTTTTTTGTAGTACTGCGATGCAATTCAAATGCGAATACCAAGCTCATTGAGTCCTATGTGGATGCATCTAATAGATGCCAGATGTTTCAATACAGAGTACCTGTCACTGCCCTGGTTGTTGTTCACCCCTTGTGACTGCAATAAAGTTGATCCAAAAAAAAAAATTAAAGAGACCGTGTACCTTTTTTTTTATTAAATAACCGCTTCCCTACTTTCGGTGGTTATACTAGGATGACATCCGCAGCCGCAGGCATCACCCCAGTACTGCCTGTCATTGATTGGCTGTTCCCGGTCATCTGGAAAGCCGATCAATGACGTCAGACGTCAGTCCCGCCCCCTAATGTAAAAAAACACACACACGTCACAGCCCATAACCCCTCCCCTCCCCCTAGTGGTTAACTCTTTCACTGCCACTGTCATTTATACAGGAAAAGAAAGCTCTATTTGTGGGAAAAAAAGGACGCCAATTTTGTTTGGGAGCCACGTCGCACGACCGCGCAATTGTCAGTTAAATCGACGCAGTGCCGAATCGCAAAAAGGGGCCTGGTCCTTTGGCTGCCAATTGGTCCGGGCAGGGCCGGACTGGCCTACCGGGATACCGGGATATTTCCCGGTAGGCTGCCTGCCCTGGGGCCGCTTTGCGGCTGCGGTGCTCCCCTTAATCCCCTTTCTTCTGCTCCTGTGATCACGGAGCTGGCCGAGTCTGTGTTCTGCGGCCGCGCACCGCGCTGTAACACGGTCCCGCCCCCCTAGACCGGCTCATGTGATAGTAGAGAATCAGTGTTCCACCTATCACACGAGCCGGTCTATGGGGGCGGGACCGTGTTACAGCGCGGTGCGCGGCCGCAGAATACAGACCCGGCCAGCTCCGAGATCACAGGAGGAGAGATGGCTGTGAGTACAGCCATATATGTGTGCCTGGATAGGGGATCGGCAGGGGGCGGCATAAAGAGCAAATGAGCTTTCTATATTCCTCCATGCAGCCGCTGAATGCTTGGAGGAGGGAGAGGAGGAGAATCAGCGGCTGCATGGAGGATGTAGAGAATATAGAAAGCTCATCTCCTCTATATGCAGCCCCACTGCTTCTCCTCCTATCCAACTTCTTTTACAGCCTACCCTTCTCCTTGTGCTCCCCCCAGTGCTCTCCTCCCCCACCACACTCTCTAGCCCCCCCCCCACAGTTCTCTCAATCCTTGTTCTTTCTGCCTCCCCTGCTCTCTAGCGCTCCCCATCCCTCTCCAGCCCCCCCTCCCCTGCTTCCCACCCACCACAGTGCTCTCCAGCCCCCCCTGCTTCCCACCCACCACAGTGCTCTCCAGCCCCCCCCCCCCTGCTTCCCACCCACCACAGTGCTCTCCAGCCCCCCCCCCCTGCTTCCCACCCACCACAGTGCTCTCCAGCCCCCCCCTGCTTCCCACCCACCACAGTGCTCTCCAGCCTCCCCCCCCTGCTTCCCACCCACCACAGTGCTCTCCAGCCCCCCCCCCTGCTTCCCACCCACCACAGTGCTCTCCAGCCTCCCCCCCCCCTGCTTCCCACCCACCACAGTGCTCTCCAGCCTCCCCCCTGCTTCCCACCCACCACAGTGCTCTCCAGCCTCCCCCCTCATGCTTCCCACCCACCACAGTGCTCTCCAGCCTCCCCCCCTGCTTCCCACCCACCACAGTGCTCTCCAGCCTCCCCCCTGCTTCCCACCCACCACAGTGCTCTCCAGCCTCCCCCCCTGCTTCCCACCCACCACAGTGCTCTCCAGCCTCCCCCCCTGCTTCCCACCCACCCACCACAGTGCTCTCCAGCCTCCCCCCCTGCTTCCCACCCACCACAGTGCTCTCCAGCCTCCCCCCTGCTTCCCACCCACCACAGTGCTCTCCAGCCTCCCCCCCTGCTTCCCACCCACCACAGTGCTCTCCAGCCTCCCCCCCTGCTTCCCACCCACCACAGTGCTCTCCAGCCTCCCCCCCTGCTTCCCACCCACCACAGTGCTCTCCAGCCTCCCCCCCCTGCTTCCCACCCACCACAGTGCTCTCCAGCCCCCCCCCCCTGCTTCCCACCCACCACAGTGCTTCCCACCCCCACCCACCACAGTGCTCTCCAGCCTCCCCCTCCTGCTTCCCACCCACCACAGTGCTCTCCAGCCCCCCCCCCCCTGCTTCCCACCCACCACAGTGCTCTCCAGCCCCCCCTCTGCTTCCCACCCACCACAGTGCTCTCCAGCCCCCCCCCCCTGCTCCCCCCTCCCACCCACCACAGTGCTCTCCAGCCTCCCCCCCCTGCTTCCCACCCACCACAGTGCTCTCCAGCCCTCCCCCCCTGCTTCCCACCCACCACAGTGCTCTCCAGCCCCCCCCCCCCCCCTTCCCACCCACCACAGTGCTCTCCAGCCTCCCCCCTCCTGCTTCCCACCCACCACAGTGCTCTCCAGCCTCCCCCCTGCTTCCCACCCACCACAGTGCTCTCCAGCCTCCCCCCCTGCTTCCCACCCACCACAGTGCTCTCCAGCCTCCCCCCCTGCTTCCCACCCACCACAGTGCTCTCCAGCCTCCCCCCCTGCTTCCCACCCACCACAGTGCTCTCCAGCCCCCCCCTGCTTCCCACCCACCACAGTGCTCTGCAGCCCCCCCTGCTTCCCACCCCCCACAGTGCTCTCCAGCCCCCCCCCCCTGCTTCCCACCCACCACAGTGCTCTCCAGCCTCCCCCCTGCTTCCCACCCACCACAGTGCTCTCCAGCCTCCCCCCTCCTGCTTCCCACCCACCACAGTGCTCTCCAGCCCCCCCTGCTTCCCACCCACCACAGTGCTCTCCAGCCCCCCCCTGCTTCCCACCCACCACAGTGCTCTCCAGCCCCCCCCCCTGCTTCCCACCCCCCACAGTGCTCTCCAGCTCTCCCCATCAGTCTCCAGCTCCCACCCCAGTGCTCTTCACCCCCACAGTGCTCTCCAGCCCCCGTGCTCCACACCCCAACAGTGCTCTCCAGCCCCCCCCTGTGCTCTCCACCCCTGTTCTTTCTGCCCCCGGTGCTCTCCAGCTCTCCCATGAGTCTCCAGCCCCCACCCCAGTGCTCTCCCACCCCCCCACAGTGCTGTTCAGCCCCCCCGTGCTCCCCACCCCTGTTCTTTCTGCCCCCGGTGCTCTCCAGCCCCCCCCCCACGTGCTCCCCACCCCTGTTCTTTCTGCCCCCGGTGCTCTCCAGCTCCCACCCCCGTGCTCCCCACCCCCCACAGTGCTCTCTAGCCCCCCGTGCTCCCCACCCCCACAGTGCTGTCCAGCCCCCCGTGCTTCCCACCCCTGTTCTTTCTGCCCCCGGTGCTCTCCAGCCCCCACCCCAGTGCTCTCCACCCCTGTTCTTTCTGCCCCCGGTGCTCTCCAGCCCCCCCCCCACAGTGCTGTCCAGCCCCCCGTGCTCCCCACCCCTGTTCTTTCTGCCCCGGTGCTCTCCAGCTCCCCCCACAGTGCTCTCCAGCCCCCCCGTGCTCCCCACCCCCCCACAGTGCTGTCCAGCCCCCCGTGCTTCCCACCCCTGTTCTTTCTGCCCCCGGTGCTCTCCAGCCCCCACCCCAGTGCTCTCCACCCCTGTTCTTTCTGCCCCCGGGGCTCTCCAGGCCCCACCCCAGTGCTCTCCAGCCCCCCCACAGTGCTGTCCAGCCCCCCGTGCTCCCCACCCCTGTTCTTTCTGCCCCCGGTGCTCTCCAGCCCCCACCGCAGTGCTCTCCACCCCTGTTCTTTTTGGCTCCCACACCAGTGCTCTCTTAAGCTCCCCCCAGCTCTCTCTCTCTCTCTCTCTAATCTCTAATCTCTAATCTCTCTCTTCAAATGTGCTTTAAAATGTATAGTTTTCCCTTTCATGAACCAGGAAATAATGACGTTATGCTGTTGCGCTGGTATAATAATGCTGTGGGGCTGGTATGAAATTTTTTCCAGGGCTGAATTTTATTCCCAGTCCGGCCCTGGGTCCGGGGCTGAAGTGGTTAACCACTATAGCTACGGAAGGATTTACCCCCTTGCTGACCAGGCCACTTTTTGCGATGCGGCACTGCGTCGCTTTAACTGACAATTGCGCGGTCATGTGAGGATGTACCCAAACAAAATTGATGTCCTTTTTTTCCCACAAATAGATCTTTCTTTTGGTGGTATTTGATCACCTCTGTGTTTTTTTTATAATAAATATATAAAAACAACAAATTTATTCATCTGTTTAGGCCAATATGTATTCTTTTACATATTTTTGGTAAAAAAATGTAATAAGCTATAGCATCTACAAAATAGGGGAAAGATTTAGGGACTTTTTTTTTTTTCATTATTGTTTTTACTGGTAATGGCAGCGATCTGCGATTTTTAGCGGGAATGCGACATTGCGGCTGACAGATCTGACCCTAATTGACACTTTTTGGGGACCAGTAATCACTGATCACTGTATAAATGGCAGGGAAAGGGTTAACACTAGGGGGCGATCAAGGGGTTCACTGGGAGGTGTTTCTAACTGTATGGGGGGATGGGCTGCCTGGGAGAAGAGAGAGATCGCTGTTCCTGATCACTAAGAACAGCAGATCTCTCTCTCCTCCCCTGTCAGAACGGGGATCTGTTTGTTTACATTGACAGATGGCTGTTCTGGCTCTCTTTCGTGCGATCGCGGGTGGCCGGTCGGACATGGAGTCCGCTGGACCCGCGGGCGAGCGGGCACACGCCTCCGTCAGTGGGCGGGCACGCAACCCTCCGCAAAAGCCAGTGCATGAACCAACGTACCAGTACATTGATTTGCGCAGCCGAGCCAACTTGCCGCAGTACAACTGCGGCGGCTGGTTGGCAACTTGTTGAAAAAAGAGTATTTTTCCCCCAAAAAATTACGTTTGGAAAACTACTGCGCAAATACCGCGTGACATAAAAAGTTGCATCACCCACCAATTTATTCTCTAGGGCAAGGGTCTCCAAACTACAGCCCTTTGCTAGCCTTTATCCGGCCCTTGGGGCACTATTCTGCCATATGATATGAGATACTATTCCTCCCACTAACACCAACAATGGGGCACTATTCCTCCCACTAACACCAACAATGGGGCATTATTCCTCCCACTGACACCAACAAGGGGGCATTATTCCTCCCACTGACACCAACAATGGGGCATTATTTATTTCACTGACACCAACAATGGGGCATTATTTATTTTACTGACACCAACAATGGGGCATTATTTCTTCCACTGATACCAATGATGGGGCACTATTCCTCCCACTGACACCACCAATGGGGCATTATTTCTTCCACTGACACCAACAATGGGACACTATTTCTTCCACTGATACCAATGATGGGGCACTATTCCCCCAACTGACACCAACAATGGGGCATTATTTCTTCCACTGACACCAACAATGGGGCATTATTTCTTCCACTGAAACCAACAATGGGGAACTCTTTCTTTCACTGGTACCAATAAAGGGGCACTATTCCTCCTCCTATTGATCACTAACATTGAAGCCATGTTTCCCCTTACTGATGTTGGGCCGAGGACGTTTTCTACCCTCAATGGCCACAATCCGGCCCCCGTAAAGTCTGAAGGACAGTAAACTGGCCCCTTTGTATGAAAAGTTTTGGAGACCCCTGATCTAGGGCCTCTGGTTTAAAACAATATATAATGTTTGGGGGTTCAGGCCTGGTGCTAAAGTGGATAAAATAAATAATAAATAAATAATTAAATATTTAAAAAAGCACCCCCCCCCCCCAGCCTGTACGTGATTTTGTGCACACGGTGTAGGGGACGTGCACGTGCTGCTCCTGCTGTGATTGGACAATCAGCAGGTTGGGGGGCCGCAATGGCTGCTGCCATCGCTTGGTGGAGAGACGGAGCAGCGGTCTGCCTATGTGAACAAGGCAAACCCCAGATCTGTCAGAGAGCAAAAGAGAGATCCGTGTTTCAGCTAAGCTGAAACACTGATCTCTTTTTTTTTTTCTCCAGTGTATCCATCCCCCCACAAAGTTAGAAAGCACCTCTCAGGGACACACTTACTGTAACTCTTTGATCGCCCCTGATGTTAACCCCTTTCCCTGCCCATGTCATTGGTACAGTGACAGTGCATTTTTTTTAGCACTGACCATTGTAGTGGTGTCACTGGTCCCCAAAAAGTGTCACTTAGTGTCCAATTTGTCCGCCGCAATGTCGCAGTCCTGCTAAAAATCACTGCCGCCATTACTAGTAAAAAATAAAAATGACATAAATCTATCCCATAGTTTGTAGACGCAATAACTTTTTGCGCATACCAATATAAGCTTATTGAGATTTTTTTTTTAACCAAAAATATGTAGAAGAATACATATTGGCCTAAATTGAGGAAGAAATTTGATTTTTTTAAATTATTTTATTGGGAAAGTTTTATAGCAGAAAGAAAAAAATATATAGTTTTTTCATTTAAATTTGTCTGCCTTTTTTTTTGTTTATAGCGCAAAAAATAAGGACCTCAATTTTATTTGGGTACAGCGTTGCACACGACCGCGCAATTGTCAGTTAAAACAAAGCAGGGCCGTATCGCAAAAAATTATATTCATACACTATAAAATTCATTAACGTGTATTTTAAAAAAAAAAAAAAAAAACGCTGCACAAATATCGTGTGACATAAAAAAAAAAATTGTAAAATCCACAATTTTATTCTCTGGGGGCCTCTGCTAAAAAATATATGTTTGGGGGGGGGGGGGGGGGGGGGTTCTAAGCAATTTTCTATTAAAAAAAAAAAAGATAATTTTTTTACATGTGGGAGAGAAATGTCAGAGTTGTCCTGGGTGGGAAGTAGTTAAAAAAAAAAAAAAGTAAAAAATAAATCCTGGACTGTATTGCTGTCTGCAGATCAAATACCACCAAAAATAAAGCTCTATTTGTGGGGGAAAAAAAAGGACGTCAATTTTAATTTTGGTACAGCGTCGCACACGACCGCGCAATTGTCAGTTAAAATGATGCAGTGCTGTATCGCAAAAAAAAAAATGGCCTGGTCAGAAATTGGGTAAAACCTTTCCGGAGCTGAAGTGGTTAGGTACCGTTGTTTGGTGCTGTTCCATAGGGGCATGTGATTTTTAAAGCTGACATGTTTGATATCTATTTACTCGGTGTAATATCATCTTTTATATGTTAAAAAAAAAATTTTTTACAAAAAAACACACACAAATATCACGTATCATGTGACATTTTTTTTTTTCAAAAAACACACTATTTTATTCTCTGGGGGCCTCTGCTAAAAATATAAGTTTGGGGGGGTTCTAAGCAATTTTCTATTAAAAAATAAATTAATTAATTAAAAAAGGGGACTTTACTGTGTTTGCGTGCACTAAAATTCATTAAAGTGTATTTTTTTCTAACAAAAAAAAAAAAAAAAGCACAAATATTGTGTGACATAAAAAAAAATTGCAAAAAAAAAAAAACACTATTTTATTCTCTGGGGCTGCTAAAAATGTATGTTCAATTTTCTATTAAAAAAAAAGAAATTTTTTTACATGTGGGAGAGAAATGTCAGAGTTGTCCTGGGTGGGAAGTAGTTAAATAAAAAATAAATCCTGGACTGTGTTGGTGTCTGCAGATCGGGCGATTCTACATGCAGATATTCAGGGGAATCCGAGAGCGACGAGATTCTCCTGATCCAATCAATGTCTTGCATTCTTTTTTTTATTTTATTATTATTATTTTTTTTTTTTTTTTTAACAGTAGATTTTATTGGAGAATTTAGCATTACAGAACAATCCGTTTGCAGTGTTAACATTCTGCCAGTAAGAAGGGCTCTGCTGTCCAATGAGTGGGCAGACCTGAGTGTGACTCGCCCATGTGTCATTGCTCTGTCAGTGGGCAGGTTGGGGCTTTGAATAGCCGCTGTGTCTCTGTGTGTGTCAGCAGCACTCAGTGCAGAGAGCTCAGCTGTCCGGGAGGAGAGGAGAGGAGAGGGTGCTGCCAGCAACTTGCAGCCAGGGAGTGTGCTACACCCAACCGCAGCAATGCTTCGCGTCTTCATTCTCCATGCAGAGAATGTGCAGACCCCTGACACCGACATCAGTGACACCTACTGCTCGGTGGTCTTCCAGGGTAAGTTGTGCTGAGTGGGGGGGGAGCATGCTTTGTACTCAGGCCGGGGTGGGGGCAGCCAATGCAGGCATGACAGTGCGATGACAGCTGCTGGTATTTTGGGAAAGGACAGGAATATCCTTTACAAGACCCCCCCCCCCCCCCCGGGCCTTATACTCTGTGAACACGTTAGAATTCATCTTATGAAAAAAGTCTGGGGGGTTCCCAGGATTTCACTATGCCCCCCCCCCCCGGCGCTGCAAGGGTTAAATGATCGTTTTGCCTACTGCAGGAGTACCGGGGGCCACATCCTATATCTCTCTAATCTTTGTGGACCAAAAATTATTGAAATAAATTAACAAATCAAATTTAAATAAATGAAACATTTTTTTTGTTGTTGTAATCAGCATGATAGGATTACATATAACAGATAGAGGATCACAGGGTCCCCATCAGAGTCCCCATTAAACTGCCTCTTATGTGGTAGTCCCTTTACATGAGAGTTCCCATCAGAGTACCCCTTTACATCAGGGTCCCCTTCAGAGACCCCATCAAAGTCCCTCTTACATGGTAATCCCCTTTACATGAGAGTTGCCATCAGAGTCCCCCCTTACATGAGAGTCCCCATCAAAGTCCTTCCTACATGGTAGTCCCCTTTACATGAGAGTCTTCCCTTACAAAAGAGTCCCCCATCAGAATCCCCCTTACATCAGGGTCCCCGTTAGAGTTTCCCTTTACATCAGGGTCCTCATCAGAGTCTCCCCTTACATCAGGGTCCCCATCAGAATCCCCCTTACATCAGGGTCCCCATCAGAGTCTCCCCTTACATCAGGGTCCCCATCAGAGTCTCCCCTTACATCAGGGTCCCCATCAGAGTCTCCCTTTACATCAGGGTCCTCATCAGAGTCTCCCTTACATCAGGGTCCTCATCAGAGTCTCCCCTTACATCAGGGTCCTCATCAGAGTCTCCCCTTACATCAGGGTCCTCATCAGAGACCCCCCTTGCATAGGAGTCCCCATCAGAAGCCCCCCTTACATCAGGGTCCTCATCAGAGTCTCCCCTTACATCAGGGTCCTCATCAGAGTCTCCCCTTACATCAGGGTCCTCATCAGAGTCTCCCCTTACATCAGGGTCCTCATCAGAGACCCCCCTTGCATAGGAGTCCCCATCAGAAGCCCCCCTTACATCAGGGTCCTCATCAGAGTCTCCCCTTACATCAGGGTCCATCAGAGTCTCACCTTACATCAGGGTCCCCATCAGAGTCTCCCCTTACATCAGGGTCCATCAGAGTCTCACCTTACATCAGGGTCCATCAGAGTCTCACCTTACATCAGGATCCTCATCGGAGTCTCCCGACTTTCGTAGTAAATAAAGAATAATAATCTTATGCTTGCTTTTCTAATAAGTCCTGTACTGACTCCAGTCCACTCCCTCAGTCACCAGACTTGACCCCGTCTCCTCCTCAACTGAATCTAAAAAGATTCAGGAATGCTGTGTGACACAAAAGGGATAAGCTGATTGGCTAAAGATATTAAAGCGAAGCTCCACCCGCACCAAAAATATTAAAAGTCAGCAGCTACAAATACTGCAGCTGCTGACTTTTAATAAATGGACACTTACCTGTTCCTGGTTCCAGCGATGTCGGCAGAATGTGAAGAGCGACCGCTCGTCTCTCGGCTGCCCCGCCGCCATCCTCTGTCAGGGAATCAGGAAGTGAAGACGCAACGTCTTCACTGCCCGGTTTCCTACTGCGCATGCGCGAGTCGCACTGCGCGTCTCTATTGGTCCCCGTTGTGTCCTGGGAACTGTGTTTCCCAAGACACAACGGGGCATGCTCGGATATGGGCGGGGCAGCTCCGGATATCTCGTCCCGGAAGTGGGTGCAGATACCTGTATTATACAGGTATCTGCACCCCCCTCCCCCCCTGAAAGGTGCCAATTATGGCACCGGAGGGGGGGAGGAATCCGATAAGCGGAAGTTCCACTTTAGGGTGGAGCTCCGCTTTAAGTAACATACATCACTCACTAACACACTGCCCAAAGGGCTGGTTCAAGGATTTTTGACACCCTAGGCAAAACCTTGTGCAAAACCTGCCCCCCCCCCCCCCCGGCTGACTCCACCTCCTTTTCCCTGCCCATGTAAATCCCACCTTTTTAATAAAGCACCCATCAAATGCAGCCTCACCAGCACCCATCAAATGCAGCCTCACCAGCACCCATCAAATGCAGCCTCACCAGCACCCCTCAAATGCAGCCTCACCAGCGCCTATCAAATGCAGCCTCACCAGCGCCTATCAAATGCAGCCTCACCAGCACCCCTCAAATGCAGCCTCACCAGCGCCTATCAAATGCAGCCTCACCAGCACCTATCAAATGCAGCCTCACCAGCGCCTATCAAATGTAGCCTCACCAGCCCCCAACAAATGCAGGCTACCAGCGCCCTTCAATGCAGCCTACCAGTGTCCATCAATGAATGTTTGGTTGCTGCGGGAGTCAGGACACAGACACAGGCCTCCACCACTGCTGCGCCTCTGACACTATGTGTGAACGGAGAGGCGGCTGCCTGCTGATGCTGAGAGTTAGTTGCTTGCTGCAGAGAGAAGAGAGTAGGTAAACCAGTGGCCGGGCGCCCTAGGCAGCAGGGCGCCCTAGGCGGCCGCCTAGTTTGCCTAGTGGTAGCACCGGCCCTGACTGCCCATTCGAAAGAAAAATTTGAGAACGCAAAATTACTAAACATACGAATGAAAATACGAACAATGTGAAATTACAAACATACATATTAAAATACACTTACACTGTCCATTCAAAAGAACAATTCGAGAACACGAAAAAACAAAATTACGAACAGACGAATGAAAATATGAACATACGAAATTATGAACAGACAAAGGATTGAAAATACGCGATGTAAATCATTCGTTATAGATGTCATTTTCTTTCTTTTACTGTTTCGGAGTTTTGTATTTTCGTAAGTTTGTCCGTTCGTATTTTCACGCGTTCGTTATTTTGCTTATTCGTAATTTTTTAATTTTTGTATTTTGGTTCTTTCAGCTATTCGGATGTCCAAATTAATTCTTAATGTACGAATAACAAATTCGTACAAAAATCTAATCGTTACGAACTGAATTGCACATGTCTAGCCCAAAGGGTGGCGCTCAAGAGCTGAAATTCCTCGTAGTACGTCACTACGTTTGTGTTTGTGGCACGACAATTGTGTACCGGTTGGCCAACAATCGTACCGTGTGTACGAGGCTTTAGGGGTAGATTTGTTAAACCTGGAGAGTGCAAAATCTGGTGCAGCTCTAAATAGTAACCAATCAGCTTTCAGGTTTTTTTGTCAAAGCTTAACCACTTCAGCCCTGGAAGATTTGGCTGCTCAATGACCAGGCCATTTTTTGAGCGGTCGTGCGATGTTGCGCCCAAACAAAATTGACGTCCTTTTTTCCCCACAAATAGAGCTTTCTTTTGGTGGTACTTGATCACCCCTGCGGTTTTTATTTTTTGCGCTATAACCCAAAAGCGCAACAATTTTGAAAAAAACACAATGGGGTTTATTTACTAAAGGCAAATCCACTTTGCACTGCAAGTGCACTTGGAAGTGCAGTCGCTCTAAATCTGAGGGGTAGATCTGAAATGAGTGGAAGCTCTGCTGATTTTATCATCCAATCATGTGCAAGCTAAAATGCTGTTTGTTATTTTTCTTGCATGTCCCCCTCGGATCCACAGCGATCTTACTTCCTAGTGCACTTGCAGTGCAAAGTGGATTTGCCTTTCGTAAATAACCCTCAATATCTTTTACTTTTTTCTATAATAAATATCCCACATTTTTTATCAAAAAAATATTTTTTTCCTCAGTTTAGGTGATATGTATTCTTCTACATATTTTTGGTTAAAAAAAATTGCAATAAGCGTATATTGATTGGTTTGCCCAAAAGTTATAGCGTCTACAAAATAGTGGATAGATTATTGCCATTTTTATTATTATTATAATTTTTTTAGTAGTAATGGCGGAGATCAGCGATTTTTATCGGGACTGCGACATCGCGGTGGACAGATCGGACACTTTTGACACATTTTTGGGACCATTGACAATTATACAGCGATCAGAGCTATAAAAATGCACTGATTACTGTATAAATGTCACTGGCAGGGAAGGGGTTAAACACTAGGGGGCGATCAAGAGGTTAAATGTATTCCCTGGGTGTGTTCTAACTGTGGAGGGGGAGGGGACTGTCTAGGAGGAGAGAGAGATCGGTGTTCATACATAGTATGAACACACGATCTGTCTCTACTTTCCTGAAAGAACGGGGATCTGCGTGTTTACACACACAGATCACGGTTCTCGCTCTGTCACGAGCCCGACGGTCATCGCGCCCGCCGGGCACTCGAATTGGCCCTGGGCGCACTCTGCGGGCGCGTGCCCCTAGTGGCAAAGTAAGGTAACGTCGTTTCGCCCAGCCGTGCCATTCTGCCGCAGTAAAACTGAAAATTGAACAAGCTAAAGTTAGAAGCTGATTGGCTACCACGCAGAGCGGCACCAGATTTTGCACTCTCTGGTTGTAGTAAATCAACCCCAGTGTCCCGCCTCCCTTTTGCACAAAATGCTAAATGTTTTTATTCAGTTTTTCTACCACTTCTGGTTTTCCAGCCTAGGCCGGGCCCTGCTGGCTCCTGGGATTGCTACATCACAGCTATCGCAGGAGGCAGTGTGTTACTAAACCGCAAGTTTGTGGCGCATGTGTGAACCCACAGAGGATGTCCACGCACACACACACACTGATGCCCCGTACACATGGTCGGAATTTCCGACGGAAAATGTCCTATCGGACCATGTTGTCGGAAAATCCGACCGTGTGTGGGTGCCATCGGACTTTTTCCGTCGGAAAAAAATTGAGATCCTGCTCTCAAATTTTCCGACAACAAAGTCCGATCGGACTTTTTCCGATCGTGTGTAGCGAATTCCGAAGGACAAAGTGCCACGCATGCTCAGATCAAATTACAAGACCAAAGCTATTGGCTACTAGCCTCTACGTAGTTCCGTCGTAGGCAACGAACGTCACCACGTTCAGAATGATCGGATTTTCCGACAACTTTTTCCGACCGTGTGTATGCAACACCAGTGTCGGACAAAATCCGTCGGAAAATTCCGACGGATTTTGTGGTTGGAATTTCCGACCGTGTGTATGGGGCATTAAAGTGGTTGTAAACCCTTTTACTACCACTTTTACCCACAGGTATGCCTATAATAAGGCTTACTTGTAGGTACCGTGAATATCTCCTAAACCTGCACCGTTTAGGCGATATCCCCTGTATCCGCATGTGCCAACGTCAGCACATGCGCACTGAAGAAACGGCTCGCTCGTGCCGTTTCTTCAGTAGCTGTGCCTTGACCGGCGGCCCCTGCGCGAATGCGTGGGAGTGATGTCATCGTGGCTCTGGCCAATCACAGAGCCTGCGAACCCGGAAATAACTCCGGGAGACATGTCACCGGTCACAGCGGACTGCTGCAACAGCTTCATTCTAGGCAGCCTTTTTCAACAAGGAGGAACCCTTGAAGTAACTTTTCGGTATGAGGGAACCCCCTGCTAAAAATGACTATATCTACAACGCATGATACATTAGTGTGATGGTCAGTGGGATGAATGCTCCTTACACTTGTGGTCATTGAGAAGAATTATCCCCTTACAGATAGCTAAAAAGATCTGTGGTGTCAGTGGGAACTTATATGAGTGGCAGAAACTGCTCATTGCTCAAGGAACCCCATAGCAACCACTGGAGGAACCCCTAGGGTCCCATGGAACCCTGGTTGAGAAACTCTCCTCTAAACCGAAGGTAGGATCTTGGAACAGGTGGTCCCGGGGCGCAGTTCAGCAAAGAAAGTGCGCCTGGGACCACCTGTTCCAAGATCCTGGCTTGGGTTTAGAGCAGGGTTTCTCAACCAGGGTTCCATGGGACCCTAGGGGTTCCTCCAGTGGTTGCTATGGGGTTCCTTGAGCAATGAGCACAAATGGTTCATTTGTAAAGTGGGATTGCTCTAAACCAGCCTTTTTCAACCTTTTCAACAAGGAGGAACCCTTGAAGTAACTTTTTGGTATGAGGGAACCCCCTGCTAAAAATGACTATATCTACAACTCATGATACACTAATGCGATGTTCAGTGGGAAGAATGTTCCTCACACTTGTGGTCATTGAGAAGAATTATCCCCTTACAGATAGCTAAAAAGATCTGTGGTGTCAGTGGGAACATATCTGAGTGGCAGAAATTGCTCATTGCTCAAGGAACCCCCTAGCAACCACTGGAGGAACCCTTGGGTCCCATGGAACCCTGGTTGAGAAACTCTCCTCTTAACTGAGGGTAGGATCTTGGAACAGGTGGTCCCGGGGCGCAGTTCAGCCCCTTGGGCTGGTTCATTTGTAAAGTGGGATTGCTCTAAACCAGCCTTTTTCAACCTTTTCAACAAGGAGGAACCCTTGAAGTAACTTTTCGGTATGAGGGAACCCCCTGCTAAAAATGACTATATCTACAACGCATGATACATTAGTGTGATGGTCAGTGGGGTGAATGCTCCTTACACTTGTGGTCATTGAGAAGAATTATCCCCTTACAGATAGCTAAAAAGATCTGTGGTGTCAGTGGGAACTTATATGAGTGGCAGAAACTGCTCATTGCTCAAGGAACCCCTAGCAACCACTGGAGGAACCCTTGGGTCCCATGAAACCCTGGTTGAGAAACCCTCCTCTAAACCGAGGGTAGGATCTTGGAACAGGTGGTCCCGGGGCGCAGTTCTGCCCCTTGGGCTGGTTCATTTGTAAAGTGGGATTGCCCTAACCAGCCTTTTTCAACTTTTTCAACAAGGAGGAACCCTTGAAGTAACTTTTCGGTATGAGGGAACCCCCTGCTAAAAATTACTATATCTACAACTCATGATACACTAATGTGATGGTCAGTGGGAAGAATGCTCCTTACACTTCTGGTCATTGACAAGAATTATCTCCTTACAGATAAACAGATCTGTGGTGTCAGTGGGAACTTATATGAGAGGCAGAGCCTGCTCATTGCTCAAGGAACCCCATAGCAACCACTGGAGGAACCCGTAGGGTCCCATGAAACCCTGGTTGAGAAACCCTCCTCTAAACCGAGGGTAGGATCTTGGAACAGGTGGTCCCGGGGCGCAGTTCAGCCCCTTGGGCTGGTTCATTTGTAAAGTGGGATTGCCCTAACCAGCCTTTTTCAACTTTTTCAACAAGGAAGAACCCTTGAAGTAACTTTTCGGTATGAGGGAACCCCCTGCTAAAAATGACTATATCTACAACGCATGATACATTAGTGTGATGGTCAGTGGGATGAATGCTCCTTACACTTGTGGTCATTGAGAAGAATTATCCCCTTACAGATAGCTAAAAAGATCTGTGGTGTCAGTGGGAACTTATATGAGAGGCAGAACCTGCTCATTGCTCTAGGAACCCCATAGCAACCTCTGAAGGAACCCCTAGGGTCCCATGGAACCCTGGTTGAGAAACCCTGCTCTAAACCGAGGCCAGGATCTTGGAACAGGTGGTCCCGGGGCGCAGTTCACTTGCTGTAGTGTGAGCGCAAACCGGGTTTAAAATTCCTTAATACAACACTAGGAGGCGATAACCCCTCATTTAGTACTCATCCTAATAGATTTTAGCAAGTGCACTGGAATGGTCTTTCTCCTGATCTCCAGCACAGAAGCAAGTTAGGGTCTGCAAAAGGGATTTTTTTTTTTTTTTTTTTGCTACACCCTGCAATAAAAAGCTGATTCGCATTGAATTTTTTTTTTCTTCTTCTTTCCATTGTCTCCTCTTATATATATATATATCCCCCCCCCCCCTGTAAAACTGCAGGTTCACTTTAAAACACTCTGGCAGCAAGCAGTAATATAACCTTCATCCAGCTGAACCACCAAGCCGCCAACGCACAGAGCCATATAATGTGACCGTGGTCGGTGGTATTCTCTACAGTCTTTTCCAGGCAGAGTCATGGTGTGGAGGAGGGGGGAGGATATTTATAACACAAGGTGCATCAGCTGCATTCAGATCATTGCTGAGCAGTACAGTCACCGGCTGGGCAAACCCCCCCCCCCCACACTCCAGTATAACACTAAAGGAGGGCACAGATCTACAATATATTTCATTTTCCATTTAGGGCCCATTTAGACTTGTTAGCTGTGTTACTGCAACACGAGGCAATGCCGGCTTCACACGTTGCTGGAC
This sequence comes from Lithobates sylvaticus, assembly GCA_028564925.1. Taxonomy (NCBI): domain Eukaryota; kingdom Metazoa; phylum Chordata; class Amphibia; order Anura; family Ranidae; genus Lithobates; species Lithobates sylvaticus. The sequence continues at coordinate 751,769,663 of CM053026.1, read as the reverse complement.
CATTCAGTTTTGGATAAAGACGGATACTAGACATGTGCACTGCCGAAAAATTTGTTATGCCGCGTACACACGACCGGACTTTCCGGCAGACTAGGTCCGATGGTCTTCCCGACGGACTTTCGACTGCGTTCCAAAGGACTTCCGAATGAATGGACTTGCCCACATACGAACAGACTGATGCCCCGTACACACGGGCGGACATTCCGACCACAAAATCCGTCTGATTTTTTCCTACGGATTTTGTTGTCGGAAAATCCGATCGTTCCGAACGAGGTGACGTACAAAACGTACAACGGGACTACGTACAGGGCAGTAGCCAATAGCTTTCGTCTCCAAATTTCTTCTGAGCATGCGTGGCACTTTGTGCGTCGGAATTTTAGATCCTGCTCTCAAATTTCGGAAATTCCGACGGAAAAAGCCAGCTAGAGCCCACACACGATCGGATTTTCCGACAACATAATCCGATCAGACTTTTTCCATCGGAATATCCAACCGTGTGTACGGGGCATTAGTCCGTTCGAAAGTCCGTTCATTTTGTGAGTGATGACGTAAGACGGGACTAAAAAAGGAAGTTTAATAGCCAGTAGCCAATAGCTGCCCTTGCGTCGTATTTGCTCCGTCGGACCAGCATACAGACGTACAGTTTTCCCGATAGGAATTGAGTCCGTCGGACAGATTTGAAACAAGTTCTATTACTAGGTCCATCTGATTTCTTTTAAGAAAAATGATCAGATTATCCGACACATGATCGGAATGTCCGACGGACTGATCCCGTTGGACCTAGTCTGCCGGAAAGTCCGGTCGTGTGTACGCGGCATTAGTTTTTGTTTCATTTGGGGTTTTTTTTTTTTCGCTTTTCGGGTAAATTGTTATGATCGCAATTCGCAAATTCGAAAACTCATAATTCGCAAGATTCAAAAAATTTGGAAAATCCGAAAATAAGAATGAAAATCCAAAAATTCTAAAAGAACGGAAATCCGAAAATTCAAAATAATACCTAACTTCTCTGTTGAGAAGGCAGCAAGCAGACATCTTGTTACACCCACCGGAGGTTTGCATTTCACACTTATTTTTAACAGTAAACAGAGCTTATATGGTGAAATACAGTATTTAGAAATCCGTCTGAATGTTTAGTAGACATGTGCATTCGTTTTCGTCCGAATGCATTTTCGTCCGAATTTCAGGTATTTTCGTTATCGTTTTAACAAACGATAACGAAAGTGCAGAATCCGAAAAACGAAAGATCCGACATAAACAAATGCTTTATTTTCGTTGTGACAACAGTTCAATATAGATAGGAGATTCGACGCTGACGATAACAATCTGTGTCCATTGAACCTGTGGTCGAATGTGCCTAAACTTAACTCTATTAGTCCAAGATTATTCTACATAGAGAGAAAATATTCGACGTAGAAAGGAAAGATTCGACGTAGAAAGGAAAGATTCGACGCAGAGAGGAAAGATTCGACGTAGAGAGGAAAGATTGCTGCTGGAATTGGGTGGAATTGCAGCTAAACTATACAGAGTCATACAGTTTAGCTGCTCCGTCGAATCTTCTTTGAACTTTCGACAGACACCATAAGCCTTCAATGACAGATTCGACCTTAATTCATTTTGATTTTCGGACTAATGCAATTTTTAACGAAAAACAAAATAAATAAAAACGAATTTCGTGAGTAACTAAATAAATTAATTTTTCGGACGAAAACGAAATTCCAAAACAAAATATTTCAGTTTGCACATGTCTAATGTTTAGATGTTAAATTATAAAAGCAGTGTCCAATGGTACCCGCCAAGGTTGCCCCCTATCCCCCTTAATATTTGTCCTCACGCTTGAACCATTACTCCAACGTCTCCGTGCTAACCCTGACATCAAAGGCGTGACGATAAGAAATGACGTGTATAAACTTTCTGCCTTCGCAGACGACATTCTCCTTTTCCTCACCGACCCTCACACCTCCCTTCCTAACCTACTTAAGGACTTCCAAACCTTTTACACACTCTCGAATCTCCAAATAAACTTTTCTAAATCGGAAGCCCTGAACGTTTCTCTGCCCCTAGACACACTATCACTCTGCCAAGCGAACTATCCCTTCAAATGGAACCGCGACGCCATCACCTACCTGGGCATCTCCCTCCCCGCCCATTTATCTGACCTATACGTCAAAAACTATGTCCCCATTCTCCAACACATCCAAAAAGATCTCAAAGCTTGGTCAACGGGCATTTTTTCATGGTTCGGCAGGGCAGCCATCATTAAAATGAACGTTCTCCCCCGAATCCTTTACGTCCTGCAAACGATCCCTATACAATTACCTCAAGCTTTCTTTTCCTCTTACCGGACGGCGTGCACTAACTTCATATGGGGTAAGGACCGCCCTAGACTCAGCCTGGCCAGGCTCACTACACCTAAACTAAAAGGAGGGATAGGTCTCCCAGATATCAACAAATATCATTGGGCATGCCAGCTGACGAGAATAGTGGATTGGAACGCACACACTCATTCCAAAGCATGGGTGAGCATTGAAAACACGTTTACACCAACCCCGATCCGCCACCTACCCTGGATTGACACGAAAGACATTCCCCAACCATGCAGAACACATCCACTTATTGCCTGTACCCTAAAAACATTAAGGAACGTAAGCAAATCTCATCTCATTTCCACGATACCTGGCCCACTGACGCCCGTCAAACACAACCCGAGTTTTCCAACTGGCGCAACAAATTAGTTTCTGGCCGCATACCGATATGCAAGCCAGACACTTCTTCGCCAACGCCTCTTTTATTGACCGATCCACAATCCCCAGACGAGACACTGAACAACCTTTTCCGCTTTGGACTTATCTACAAATTAGACATTTTCTGAATGACTCGACCAAACGCCCAGACTTTAGCAGACAATTGACTCCGTTTGAGACGCTATGTACTAAAACGGAACCGCAGCGTCACATGATTTCAGAAATTTACGCGTTGCTTTTCTCTGACACAGACGCAAAGTCGAATATCGCCACACAAAGATGGGAAAGAGACCTATCTTTAAACCTCTCAATATCGGACTGGGAACGTATCTACACTTATACCCATAAGGGGTCCATAAACGTCACCGCACAAGAAAATAGCTTCAAAATTCTAGCAAGATGGTACAAAACCCCTTCCAGACTCCACAAATTCTCCCCGGCCATATCACAGGAGTGCTGGAGATGTGCTTCCGAGGTTGGCACCATGCTGCACATATGGTGCGCATGTCCTTCGCTTCAACCCTTCTGGAAGGAAGTACATCGCCTCACTTCTCAGATAACGACTTATCACTTAGAATTCACCCCGGAGCAAATGCTTCTCCATCATTCTACCATATCTTTTAAGCACTACCATAAATCCCTTGCGCTTCATTTATTGAACGCAGCCAAGATGTGCATACCCACGCGGTGGAAAACGTCCTCTCCACCGAGCATTGCGGACTGGCTACGACGGGTCTCCAAGATCGCTGAACTAGAAAACTTAATACACCAATCGAGAGACTCCCCCGCTACATTTAACAATGTATGGTCCTGTTGGCATCACTTCACTACTACTGACGAATATAAAAACATAATGTCCCCCGAGTCTACCACACCTCCATGCCCATGAGTGCTACACTAAGATCCCGCCCTTGCCCCACCCCATTTTGTATGCTCTTCCCTGGTACCGATAACACCGGATCCCACCCCCGGCCAACTTTGACAGTTTAACTTTAGCCCAGGGTTTGTAACTTAACAGCGCTTTCCTCCCTCTCCCCATTCACTTGGCCCCCCCTACTGCCTCTTTAACCTGTCCATTACCGTTCCAGTGTGTCTCCCAAGAGTTGGAACTCCGTGGATGCCAGTGGTCCGTGACCGCATCCACGGAACTCTCGCATCATCCTTGCAAGATTTGCGACACAGGGAATGTCCTCTATGTGTTTAAATGTCCAGTAATTCTAGACATTATAGTTCGCTTTTTTCAGTTTCTGATTCGTATGTCTGTTTGTTAGACGCAGGGCAGCTGGCCCTATTCTTAGCAATACTTTCTTAAGTCTATGCTTAATGCCATAGTCCTTACGAGCAGCCACTATATCGATGGCCTGCCTCTTCAATGTAACAACTATTGCTTCTCGTTAGCATTCTACCAGTTGGTCGATGAATACTTGTTTTACTGTTTATGTTACAATGTTAATTCTGGCATACTGTACATTGCATACTGAATGCTCCGTTTACTATTTTCAATAAACGCTTTTTTGGAAAAAAAAAAAAAAAAATTATAAAAGCAGCGGTGTTCTGTCAGATTTGCAAACCTGTGAGACCAGCAAGTTTGCCGCTGCTTTTAAAATTCAACATCAAGACAGTCCGTCGGATGTCTAAATACTGTATTTCATGATATAAGCTCCGTTTACTGTTACAAATAAGTGTGAAATGCAAAACTCCGGTGGGTGTAACAAGTTGTCTGCTTGCTGCCTTCTCACTGTATCCTAATGCCATACACACGAAGGGACTATCCCGCGGGATTATCCACTGGACTCAAGTCCACCGGACAATCCCCTCGTGTGTGAGCCTTCGACTGACTTTTTTCCCCAAAAGTCCGGCGGACTAGGTTTTAAGTTTTGTTTTAAAATTATCCTCTGGACTTGGCAGTCCGGCAGACAATACGGCAGTCTGTAGTATGGTCCAGCGGACCAAAAAGGACGCATGCACAGTAGCAAGTATTTTTCGTTTTCTAGTCCCATCGTACGTGCTGTACGTCATCGCGTGAACCGCCGGACTTTTAGCGTGATCGTGTGTGGTCAAGTCCGTTCGCTTTCAAGTCCGCCGAAGCTCTGCTGAAAAGTCCCGCGGATTGTCCACTGGACTAGGTCTGGCGGACAAAGTCCCTTCGTGTGTACGCGGCATTACTGTATCCTTACTGTGGAGGAGTGTGGGGTGTAGCAAGATTTTTTTTGTTCAATATCTTTTTTATTAAAGAAAAGAAAGAACATACAACAACATAGCATTTTGACACGCCAGGGTGTCGGAAATTCACAACTTACATGGTATGAATGAACATAGGGCTCCTGAGTTCCCATCTCGTGACCTCAGCTATACGGGCCACGTTTTCAGATGGGAGCAAAGGAGGCCCTTACAAACTTAACGAGTTAACCGTAGAGTAACCTGGCAGGTCACCTCTTATCATACTATAGTATAGAACCGTGTTGTAGAAAAGCAGCAGAATAGACAGAAAGGAGAAAAGGAGGGGGGAAGAGGGCAGAAGGAAGAGAGAGGCAGAAAGAGAGAGGTCGGAGTGGGATTAGGTAGGGTGGGGGGGGGGGGCTGGCTCGTATGGCTATTATTATAAAAGAATATAGACTCTAAACATAAGAGAATATGCGTTCCTGGAATGGCCTTCTTATAAAGAGTCCGACACACGGAAATCTATTAGAGTGAGGAGAGATGGGTACAAGAAGGGGGGATCCCCTTAACTTTTACTTAGCATGGACTTGGGAGACGATAATCTCTTTGTAGCATGTTGAGGTAATGAATGAGGACCACTGGGCCCGCGTAAGGTTGTGACGGTCGGAGGATCCTCTTGTGATGTGTGTTAATTCTTCCATGAGGCATATTTAATTTACCTTTGTAATCTAAAGTTTCATAGTTGGGATTGAGGGCTTTCCCCAAAAGGCAGGAATGAGGGCTTTGGCCGCGTTCAGCAGGTGTGGAATCGGAGATCTTTTGTATTTGCCAATGGGTCTTTGAGTGGCATGGAAGAGGATAGTCCAGGGTTCTAGAGGAAGGTTAGTCTCCGTGATATGGTGGATGAGATCCACTATGGCAATCCAGTATGGTCTTATATGAGGGCAGAACCACCAGATGTGGGCGTGTGTGGCCACGTCTCCGCAGTTTCTCCAGCAATGTGGTGAGTTTGAGGGGTACATACGATGGAGTTTTGCTGGCGTGTGATGCCATCTGGTGAGGAGTTTGTAGTTTATTTCCGCTATTGAAGTTGACAAAGAGGATATGTGCGTAAGTTGTAATATTTTATCTTTTCTTTTGTCCGGAATCGGAGAGTCAAGGTCTTCCTCCCATTTGGACAGAAAGGATGGGTATCGAGGACTTTGAAGTTCGATTAAGACTCTGTAGAATTATGACACTGCGTGATCAGGTGGGTCTGTGTGGCTCAGGATTTCCTCTATCTCATTGAGGTCCTGTAGGGATCTCAGAGGTTGGGGGAGGGATTGTAAAAAGCTTTGAAGTTGGGCATACCTCCATTTGTCCATAAAGGTAATGGTCCCAGACCCAAGAATATCGGGCAGAGGCTTGATAACGTTAGGTGACAAAACCTGGTGAAGAGTTAGAGGACCGTCTTGGGCCCAGGATTGAAAACCTGGGTCAAGCTTGCCAGAAGTAAAGTAGTTGTACTGTAGGAGTGGCATTAAAGGAGAGTTGTAGGCCCATTGCCATTTCTTATGGAGGTTGTCCCACATGTCTAGAGATGAGATGGTAAGGGGTGAGGTGTGGCTTGAGAGTGTCCTTGATGAACGGGGTATCCAAGGAGCTGTGGCAAGGTTCGAGTCACTTAGGTGATGTTCCAGCTGGACCCATAGTTTAGTCCTGAGGGCATATTTCCAGTCTGCCAGCCGGGTTATCACCACAGCTTGATAGTATGCCCTAAAATTCGGTAGGGCCAATCCTCCCGTATGCTTGGAGCGGAAAAGAACCGATTTCGCAATTCTAGCATGCCTATTCTTTCATACAAAGCGGGCGATCATGGTCTGGATATCAGAGGCGTACTTACCAAGACCGAGATGCCGAGAGCAGTTCACCCTTACGACCCGGCGCAATCCGCCCCCTGGTGATGGGACAGGGAGCAAACGGCACCAGGAGGCACAGGTCACCTCCTTCAGGTAGGCGGAACTGGTGTGGAGCTTGGAGGAGATGAAGACCTGGCCCGAGCATACTGGCAGATGGCAGGAAAAGGAGGCAGGAGCCCAAACACCCGGCTGGGGGTCAAACACCGGGGCAGCTTGGAAGTCCGTGTAGGCCGGGACAGGGGATGAGGCAACCACAACTTGCAACTAGGTTCACCAGGGTGAGGGGAACTAGCGCGGCAGACAGGTCCACAGATCCGGCCGGGGGTCTAGCACAAGTCACTGAGCAGCATGATGCTAAGCAAGTCCAGGTCACAGGCCGAGGGTCAAACACAGGAGAAGGTAGCAGAGTCCTTTGAGCAGGCCAGGGGGTCAAACACAGGAGAAGGTAGCAAGTCCGTTGAGCAAGCCAGGGGTCAAACACAGGAGAAGGTAGCAAGTCCGTTGAGCAGGCCAGGGGTCAAACACAGGAGAAGGTCAGCAATGTCAGGCAATCCGGGTCAAATACAAGGAGGCAGATCAGGTATATTTCTTGGGGTAATACAGGAACACACAGGCACTAAGCTGGAAAGACAGACCAGCAAAGTGCCTGTGCGTCAGACAGCTTTTATAAGCGCCGGAGGGCCGGGCCCCCGCGCATGCGCACTGGAGAGCGGGCCGTTCATCCGGCGCCGCTGTCCTGACACTGGAGAACATTGAAAAAGCCTATTGGGATTCCCAGTGGGATCATTTGGAACATAAACAGAATGCGCGGTAGGATATTCATTTTGACTATGTTGGCCTTCCCTAGCCAGGAGTGTGGAATGGAGGACCATTTTCTAAGATCAGCTCTGATGTTGTTTAAAAGGGGAATGTAATTATGTTTGAAGAGGGAATGGATTTTTGGGGTAATGTAGATTCCTAAATATTTCATGCACACGTTCTCCCATCGAAATGGGAAAAGAGGTTTCAGTTGGTCTGCTACTCTCTTGGGGATCGTTAAATTCAGGATTTCTGATTTGGATAGGTTAATTTTGAAGTTCCACAAGGTTTGAAAGTCAGAGAACGCCGACATGAGGTTAGGTAGTGTAATTCTGGGTTGTTGGACAAAGAACAGGATGTCATCAGCGTAAGCTGCATATTTATGAGTCCTGGGGTCAATTTGAATACCATGTATGCTCGCGTTCTGTCTAATTATGGCAAGGAAGGGTTCAAGAGATATAGCGAAGAGAAGAGGGGAGAGGGGACACCCTTGTCTAGTCCCATTATACAGGGAGAAGGGTTCACTAAGTGATCCATTTATGCGTACCTGTGAGGTGGGGTTGGAGTAAAGAGCGGAAATACAATGCCACATTTTAGGTCCTAATCCAAAAAAGCGGAGAGTCCATTTAAGGTACTCCCAGTCCACCCTATCAAATGCCTTCTCTGCATCTGTTGAAAGAAGGAGGGTGGGCTGGGAGCACCTGCGGACATAGTGGATCAAAGAGAGGGCCCATAAAGAGTTATCTCTTGCTTCTCTATGTGGAATGAAACCTGTTTGTTCGGGTGTTATCCATTGTGGGAGGAGGGGTAAAAGTCTATTGGCTAATACTTTGGCATAGAGTTTAATGTGGGTGTTTAGGAGAGATATGGGACGGTAGCTAGTACAAAGGGTGGGGTCTTTGTCAGGTTTAGGGATGACAGTGATGTGGGCGGTGAGGGATTCTGGTCTCAAGGTAGTGGTGGGAGAAATATAGTTGGCATACGTCGTTAATCTGGGTAGTAAAACGTTACTAAAGGTTTTATAGTATAAGGTAGTGAAGCCGTCAGGGCCTGGGGCTTTGCCAGTAGGGGTGGATTTCAGGGATAATTGAAACTCTTCGGTCGTGAATTCGGTTTCCATAGCTTTTAGGGCCGTTCTAGACAGCTTGGGGAGATTAGCCTCTCTCAGGTATTTGAGAATATTTTTTTTTTATCAGTCAGAGATGGTGGGGGGGGGGGGGGGGGAATTACCTTGTACGTTGTATAATTCTGCATAAAAATTCCTAAAGGCCTTAGTTATGGCGGGGGTGGAGTGGACTAATTCGCCCGAGTTAAGTTTGACCTTAGGGATAAACAAGAGGGTTTTTTTTTCTTTCAGTGATCTAGCTAGTTGTTGCCCTGGTTTGTTTCCCCATTCATAGATTTTCTGTGAGATATAGTGAAATCTCTTCTTGGATTCGAGATCCAGGAGGGCTTTAAGTTCCTCTTTTTTAAGAGTGAGGGCTTCTAAGTGCTTAGCTTGTAAGGATAGTTTATGTTGTTTTTCCAGCTCCGAAATCTGACCAAGGACCCGTGTAAGGCGTTGTGCGTGCTCCTTTTTTTCCCTCGTCCCTAGTTCAATAAGGCAGCCCCGCATGGTAGACTTATGAGCCTCCCATAGGGTTGCAGGAGACACTTCAGGGGAAGCATTTTCTCTGAAGTATTGGGATATTGAAGCAGAGAGCATGTTAACTTCTGCTTCATTAGAGAGCAAGGAATCGTTTAATTTCCAGTTGCAGGAGCGATTAGGTAAGGAAGGCAGGGACAAGCACATGGACACAGGCCCGTGGTCAGAAATGGTGGCTGAGTGAATCGTAGCTGAGCGCAAATGTGGGAGATGAAAATGGTCCAGAAAGATATTGTCTATCCTGGAGTAGGAAAGATGGGATTTGGAGAAGTGGGAGTAGTCCCTATCTTTGGGGTGTAGGATGCGCCAAACGTCTATGAGCTGTAGTTCAATACGTTTTTTCTTTACCCGACTTATTCTCTTGAACGGGATATTAGAACAGCCCGTGGAGGTGTCAACATTGGGGTCAAGGGGCATGTTTAAGTCACCCGCTAAAATAATCATGCCTTCGGCAAAATTAGATAGTTTGGAAAGAATTTCGAGCAGGAATGCTGGCTGATTATGATTTGGGCTATATATGTTCGCCAGAGTGCACGGAATGTTACCTAGATGACCTCTAAGGAGTAAGTATCGACCATGATCGTCCGCTATCATATTAGACAGGCGGAAGGACGCACTAGAACTGAATCCAATGGCCACCCCTTTCGCTTTGTTAATGTCTGAGAGACTATAAAACCAGGTAGGATAGTGCCGTGAATATAATTTTGTTCTTGTGGAATGTGTCAAGTGGGTTTCCTGTAGGAAAGCCACAGAGCAGCGTAGGCGATGCAGTTCACGTAGTACTTGGTGTCTTCTAGCTGCGACATTTAAGCCCCTAACATTGTATGATGCGATTTGTAGGGTAGCCATTACATCAGAGGTGAGTGCGTCCCTATAACATATAGCCATACGAGCCAGAGTGGGTGGGAGACAGCCAGGGTAAGTTTAAGGGGGGGTAGGGGTAGAAAGAGGATAGAGTAGAAGAGGTATAGTGAAGAGAAGGAGGGTGAACGTAACTCAATGAATGTTATATGTAAGTCACCCTTATCAGCATTAGGGGAAACATTGCAATCACGCAGAAATCTGCAGTGGTCCCATAGGGGGAGGGAGAACCAGAGGTCTTCATGGACTCAGTAAAGTGAGCCATGAATACGGTATGTATGCCGACAGTTCTCACCCACCCCAAGAGGAGGGGGGTAGGGGGTATACGCATGTCAGAGGCCGTGAGCTGGGAGCAGGATAGCCATCCGCGCGCACGGCCTGTGATTAATGTCATGTACCACAGTGGGAGCAATAATAAAAGGAAAAAATAAAATAAAAAATCACATCAAAAAATGAGGAAAGAAAAATCAACTTAACGTTAATAAACACATTGCCAGCTTAAGGCCAAACTTAGCTGTATGGATGTGGGAGGGTTGTTCTTCGTGCCCAAGTACCAAGACAGGGCAGGCAGTTCAACGCTTGGGCACATATTCTAGGCAGCCTTAAGCCCCATACACACGCGCGGATTATCCGAGGACCAGGTCCGTCGGATCATGTCCGTCGTACTTTGTCCGATGTTGGTGTTGCATACACACGGTCGGACAAAGTTGTCGGAAAATCCGATCATTCTGAACGTGGTGACGTTTGTTGCCTACGACGGGACTACGTAGAGACTAGTAGCCAATAGCTTTGGTCTTGTAATATGATCTGAGCATGCGTGGCACTTTGTCCGTCGGACTACGCTACACACGATCGGATTTGGTGTGATCGGACTTTGTTGTCAAAAAATCTATCCAGCAGGAGATAGGACTTTGTCCGTCGGACAATCCGACGTACACTGTCCGATGGTGCCTACACACGGTCGGATTTTACGACAACATTATCCGATAGGACAGAATCCATGGAAAAATCCGACCGTGTGTATGGGGCTTTAGACCAATTATGTTGGAGGTAGCAGTTAATCACCCATTCTTTTGGGAGGAACCGGGAGTTGCTGTCTTCTTAGATTTGGAAGGTGTCTTCCGCCAGTGTGGCTCGTGCAAGGTTGAGAAGGTGGGTATGCTGTTCTGCCACCCCGGAAGGTCAACCGGGGGGAGATTCAAGTCCCAAAGAAATGTAGGGAGCTCCTCCGGAAAGCAGAGCGTATAGGAGCGACCGTTCTTGGTCGCTATGAGACTAGCTGGGAAGCCCCACCTGTATGTGATACCTTCGTTTCTGAGCACATCCAGCAGAGGTCTCATTGCCCTGCGGTGGTCGAGCGTTTTTTCTTGGAGATGTCAGGATAAATGTTAAGGTTAGCCCCATCAAAATCAATTTCAGGGGTGTTGCACAGTTTAAGTATCACAGCATTTTTGTCTTCAAAATAATGCAAACGACATATGACGTCCCTTGGCAAGTCAGAGGCAGCATTGCGTGGTCGCAGGGCTCTGTGTACACGATCAAAGCGCAGGGGGGATGTAGGAGAATGGCCCAGTATGTTATTAAGGACACCTCTAATGGAGGGCTCTAGATCATTGTCCCTGGTTGCTTCTGGCAATCCTCTGATGCGTAGATTGTTCCTACGGTTACGATTCCCGAGGTCTTCGAGTTTGTACAATGAGGCCCTGTGTGCAAATGCTAGCTGGGTGACCGTGTCTTGGAGCTCTCTAATGGCGGTTGCCTGCGTGTCTTGGCGCTGCTCTGTCTCCTCTATTCTGCCCAGGAGATGTGATACGTCTGTTCTTACTGCAGATATGTCCTTTTTAATGGACTTTTCCATGCTGGGGAACATACCTGCCATCTCTTTCTTGATCTCACATACCAGTGAGGACATCTCGGAGCCCGCTGGTGAACCGGGATCATCAAGTAGTTCGGAGCCGCAGGAGGAGGCTGGCGAGCTCTTACGTGGTGAGGCGGCGTGTGAGCTTGGGGAGATAATCGACCTCGAGGCTCTGGCCTGTCTGCTCCGCGTGCTAGGCCTTTCTTTCCCCGCCGCTAAGAAGCGCTTAATGGAGCCCACTGCTGCTTGGTGTGAGGCCGATGACTTTGCGGTCCTCTTACCGAGGGATGAGCGCGATCCCGGTGTTTTGGCTGGCATGTTAAGTGCAATTAGGCCGGCGGCTAGACGGAGCTCCTCTCAAACACGTCCAGTCAGCGCCATGCGTAAGCCACGCCCCAGGTGTAGCAAGATGGCGGCGACAGAACGTAATTTCTGTTACAAAATCTGATGGGTCGCCAAATCTAACGAAACACCGGCTCTGGGAGCAGGGCCATCTTTAAGGCAGGGCAAAAGGGGCACAATTTTTAGCAGGGGTTCCTTTGAGACCCGAGAACTATTTCAAGGGTTCCTCTGTGTTGAAAAGGTTGAGAAAGGCTGGTGTAACAAGATGTCCGCTTGCCGCCTTCTCACTGTATCCTTACTATGGACGAGTGCGGGGTGTAGCAAGATGGCTGCGACGGAACGTCACTTCCATTACAAATTCTGACGAAACACCGGCTCTGGGAAAGTGTGATCTGTGAGGCGGGACTTGAGAGGTTTAGGCTCCTCCTGTAGGTGTGACTGGACGGGACTGAAATCTAGTTAGGATGTATTCCATCCCACCCACCATCAGAGCTGTGAAGGAAGTTACATCCTTTGCAGAGTCTAAAAGACTATACAGAGGGGTGTGTTCTTGGCTAGAGATTGAGTAGGAAGTGGCTATGGAAGGCATTCTGTCTACATACAGACTATACAGGATGTCAAATGGTACAAAGCCACAACTAAACCCAGAATACCAGAGGATCTGCAGACAACAGAGCAACATGGTACAGAGGTATACATACCTCAATACTCTTTGAGATGGTAATGAGGGACACCTATTAGCAAAAGTATGTAGGCATAGAACGTCACTTCCATTACAAATTCTGACGGGTCGCTGAATCTGACGAAACATCTGAACGCTCCCTGAAACTACAGAGGCTCAAAGCATGATGGGACATGTAGTATCGGGACTGGTAAAGGAAGGAAACAGGAAGTCAGAGAACTTTGAAATTCAGCCAGGAGGAGGAGTGACATCACAGACACAGAAACCTGCTGTATTCAGCTAAAGGAGGGAAGGAACAGATAAAATGACACGGGGGTTGTATATCATTTACATGCGCAATGAAATCTGTTGTTGTGGGAAAGGAAAAGCTGGAGTTCTGCTTTAAATGGCACCCTAGCACACTAGGGTTGCATTGTATTACACATCTTGTGGTACATTTTTGAGACTTTGTGGTGAGTTATTGATTTCAATGGGCGGTCCTAACATAATGTGCAATAACGCATGTGGCCCTGATGGACAGCGAGAATGTAAATGGGCTCTTCAAGCAAATACTTATGCCGCGTACACACGAGCGGATTTTCCGACGTAAAAATCTTGGATGGTTTTTCCGAAAATCCGCTCAAGCTTGGCTTGCATACACACCGTCACACAAAAGTTCTTTGAACTTTCGACCGTCAAGAACGCAGTGACGTACAACACTACGACGAGCCGAGAAAAAGAAGTTCAGTGCTTCCGAGAATGCGTCTAATTGTTTCCGAGCATGCGTGATTTTTTGCCCATCCAAATTGCATACAGACGATCGCATTTTCGGATAGGAATTTTTCCCAACTGAAAAATAGAGAACATGCTTTCAATCTTTTGCTGGCTGGAATTCAGCAAAAGACCGATGGAGCATACACACGGTCGCATTTTCAGACAAAAAGCTCTCATCAGAGTTTTGCTGGCGGCATTTCCGATCGTGTGTACGCGGCATAAGAAGATGCTGAAGCAGACCGTTAACTTCTTCAATAAGTATCTGCAATTTTCTACTTCCCCCTTCCTATGTTACACAATCGGATATTTAAAGTGATACTAAATAGACATTGTATAATTTACATCGTCCCTTCTATTTGTGTATATGGATGATGCCTCTGAAATTATTTTAATAATCAAAAAAACCTACCCTTTTCCTAATGGATATACAGCTGTCACATGACCCAGATCTTCCCCAGCCTGTCTGCAGGGAAGAGCTTCTAGTCCTCTGCTGCTGGTCAAAAAAATGTTCAAAAAAATGTTCATAAAAAAATAAACAGCCTTTGGAATACAGAATAATAATAATAAAAAAAAATAATAGCAATAAACTGTTTTAAATTGTCATGCAAATATATATTTGAAATCAAATCTTTATTATTTTTTGGGCAATAACATGGTGTGGGTGGATTTCTGCCAGTCACAGGCTGTGTCACGCTCCTCTAGCCTGTGCCTTAAAATAACAGGCAGGCGAAGCCTCCATCAATCTACATGTAATATTCCACCCTCATTGTGTTTAGTTGGTTAGTGGGCATGGAGGAGGAAGGGAGGGAGTTGGCTGTCATTTAGCACTGTGTATACACAGCTCCCAACTGTCCCTGAATTCGAGGGACTGTCCCTGATTTGGAGCAATGTCCCTCTGTCCCTCATTCCTCCTCATTTGTCCCTCATTTTGGCCTGGTCTATATAGTTATATATAAAATTCACTTTTTATCTTTCAAAAGGTGTTTCCCAGTGCTAAACCTTTCATCTAAATTGCTGCATTTGTACATTTAAAAAGCCAATATAAAGGAATAGTAGTGGTAAAAAAAAGCCCTTGTGGATTTAATTAACCTTTTTTTTTGTTAATTCTCCTTTAAGGGGGTGTGGCAGGGGGCGTGTCCTATGCCTACATACGTTTAGTAGTAGGTGTCCCTCATTCCCATCTCAAAATGTTGGAAGGTATGTGTATATGCCCACATGTGTGACTCTATAGCAGTGATGGCGAACCTTGGCACCCCAGATGTTTTGGAACTACATTTCCCATGATGCTCAACTACACTGCAGAGTGCATGAGCATCATGGGAAATGTAGTTCCAAACCACCTGGGGTGCCAAGGTTCTCCATCACTGCTCTATAGTCATATGGGCTGCTCAGATGTGATATTGAGGAAATGCTTAGCATAGAAACTCACTGAAAACTGAGCATGTGCAGAGTTGCCACAACAGCTGCAGAAAACCCCAAGCTGCATTGAGGACATGACCAGAAGGGGGAGGTAGAGAGCAGCAGGATCAACCAGGTGTTTTGCAGAATACAGAAAACTAATCTCATAGTCACTGAGCGAGTGAGAACAGCATGTAATACACCATTTATTGATAGTTTTTTATGATGTGGGTTTAATGACACTTGAACATTTTAGCAGGATCCTTCCCCACACTTTCGGCTTTGTGGCCCAGAGAAAAATGGCTCTATATCCTCTACAAAAGCCTCCTTGGATACTCATAGTCCTGGGAGCCCTCATAGTTAGCTGCTAGGCTGTCAGGTAAATTTAGTTCTTTTGTGTTCTCCTCTGTAATCAGTGGAGCAGCTGCTGATTGTTTTGGTCTGATCAGGTTCCCACAGGCTGCACATCTGATTGCTTCTCCCTGCTTTATGGAAAGCTACTGACAATTTCACTTGAAAATAGAGCTTTCTTTTGGTGGTATTTAATCACCGCTGGGTTTTTAATTTTTTGAGCTATAAATCAAAAAATACTGAAAATTCAGTAAAAAAAAAAAAAAAAAAAATTCCTTGTTTCTATTAAAAATGATTGCAGAGTATTGGCGCGTATTGGCAGAGTATTGGCAGAGTATTGGCGAGTATTGGCAGAGTATTGGCAGAGTATTGGCAGAGTATTGGCAGAGTATTGCAGTGTTGCACAGTATTGGTAGAGTATTGCACAGTGGTGGCAGAGTATTGCACAGTGGTGGCAGAGCATTGCACAGTGGTGGCAGAGTATTGCACAGTGGTGGCAGAGCATTGCACAGTGGTTGCAGAGTATTGCACAGTGGTGGCAGATCATTGCACAGTGGTGGCAGAGCATTGCACAGTGGTTGCAGAGCATTGCAGTGGTGGCAGAGCATTGCACAGTGGTGGCAGAGCATTGCACAGTGGTGGCAGAGCATTGCAGTGTGGGGGCATAGCATTGCACAGTGGTTGCAGAGTATTGCACAGTGGTTGCAGAGCATTGCAGTGGTGGCAGAGCATTGCAGTGTTGGCAGAGTATTGCACAGTGGGGGCAGAGCATTGCACAGTGGTGGCAGAGTATTGCACAGTGGTGGCAGAGTATTGCACATTGCAGGCACTGTCACTGACCAGCGCTGTGGGCACTACCCATCCAGCCCACAGCGCTGGTCCAGTCTCTCCCCCTTTCCGCTTCTCCCCTCTCACTGTACCGATCGGTACAGAGAGGGGAGGGAGGAACCGGCGTCATGAAGTGATGTCGGTTTGTGTACATGTGATCGCTCCGTCATTTGACGGAGCGATCACGTGGTAAACGGATGCTATCAGCGGCCGTTTACCGTGATCCGTGATGCACCGGGTCCTCGGGACCCGGCGGTCACGGATGTTCGAGAGTGCGCGCCCCAGGGGGCGCACGGGAGCAAGTTTCTGGGAGGACGTCCGTAGGACATCCACCCAAGATAAGCCGACCGCGATGTAGCCGTCTTTCGGCTATGGCCCGGTCGGCATGTGGTTAAATTATAGGTTTTGCAATTTCCTTTTTAAATGTGGCTGTTAGTGAACGTAACGAATCTATCTGAAGTTACGAATTATCCAAAATAACGAATGTTGCATCTAAACGAATGGAAAGAATTAATAATAATAAATAATGATTATAATAATAATAAAAACTCAAAAAATTTGGAAATCCGAAGATTCAAAAATTCTAAATTTGAAAATTCAAAAATTCAAGACAACGAAAATCCGAAATAATAACTAACTAATAATAATAACTATTACTAACTATTAAATTATAGGTTTTGGAATTTTCTTTTTTAAATTTGGCTGTTGGTGAACGTAACGAATACGAATTTATCTGAAGTTATGAGTTATCCAAAATAACGAATGTCGCATCTAAACGAATGGAACGAATTAATAATAATAAATAATGATTATAATAATAATAAAAACTCGAAAAATTTGGAAATCTGAAGATTCAAAAATTGTAAATTCGAAAATTAAAAAATTCAAGACAACGAAAATCCGAAATAATAAATAACTAATAATAATAACTATTACTAACTATTAAATTATAGGTTTTAGAATTTACTTTCAAATTTGGCTGTTGGTGAACGTAACGAATACGAATTTATCTGAAGTTACGAATTATCCAAAATAACGAATGCCGCATCTAAACTAATGGAACTTTCTGTTTGTTAAGAAAAATAAAAAGTTTTTCAAAAAAAATAAACTAATTAATAATAATAAATAATGATTATAATAATAATAAAAACTTTATTAGAAATAATGGAACGATACAAATTATTAATAATAAATAATAATAAAAACTTTTTATAATAATATTTATTATTATTAATTCATTACGTTCTATTCTTTTAGATGCGGGATTCGTTATTTTGGATATTTTGTAACTTTGGATAAATTCATATTCATTACGTTCACTAACAGCCAAATTTGAACGGGAATTCCAATACCTATAATTTAATAGTTAGCTATTATTAGTTAGTTAGTTATTATTTTGGATTTTCAAATTTCGGACTTTCGGATGTTCGTTCTTTTTTTTTTTTTTTTTCCACTTCAGACAGAGTATTCGTGGGTGAATGTCAGCTGTGCACGCATCTCCATCCCTCTAATTGTCTTGGCATCATTAGTGGATTGTTTAATTCTCCCCCTTTTTTTTTTTTTTCCCCTAGAGTTGGGGGGGGGGATAGGGGTCCTGGATCGGGCATCCATAAGATTTACAAAACTAAGAAAACACACATACATCTGAAATCCCATCGAGCCTCCACTACCCCTCCACTTCCTCTATCCTGAATCCCGTTCCATCTCAGTTCCGATTTACCCCCCCAGGTTCCCCCTCCCCCCTCCCCCCTCCCTCCTATCCCCCCCGTACCCCCACCCTCCCCTTCCCCGTCCGCTGTTTTGTTGTTGTGTAATGGCCCTTTTTCCCAAGTGTCTTCACCGCGGCTAGATCTCCTTCCGGCTTCCCCCCCGCGGGGTCGTCAGTTGTCACGGCTGCACTCGCAAAGCCTCCCTATAGCTCCAGGACCTCTTAAATTTTCTCCAGCTCTCCCATTTGGCCCTCGTGGCCTCTCTGTCCTCCTCCCCGATGTGCAACACACATTCCATCATGTAAGTAGATTCCACTGCGTCAACCCATTCCCAAACGGGAGGGAATTCCTTGTCCTTCCACCTCCTTGGGATTACCTTTTTAGCCGCATTAAGCAGATGGGGGATCAATGAGCCTTTATATTGCTTGATTTCCTTCGATGTGGCGTGCATCAGTACCACCCAAGGGTCATTTTTTACCTCAATCGTTGTTATTTCTTTTATGAATTTTAGGATGGTCTCCCAGAATTTTTTGATTTTAGCACACTCCCACCATAAATGACCCATTGTACCCTTTTGGTCACATCCCCTCCAGCAGTTTGCGGGTGTATCCACCTGGTAATTGCTGACCCTATCCGGGGTTCTATACCACCTAGCCATGCACTTATAATTTGTTTCTGCAGTTTTCGCGTCTACAGCTGACCCATGTGCTAATTTTAAGATTTTCTTACTTGTGCCTATTTCTAGTTGTGTTCCTAGTTCGCTTTCCCATTTGATAAGGTATGGTGGCATCTCTGGTCTATCTCTTTCTAATAGCAATTTATAGATTCTAGATATTCTTTTTTTAGAACATTCTGCCGAAAAAAATTTCTCTAATTTTGTTAGGTCCTTGGCCTCCCTTAATGGGCTAGGGAGAGAGCCCACAAAGTGGGTTAGCTGACGATGCCGCCATCCATCTATGGAAAAAGCCTCCTTGTTCTGTAACTCGTGCAGTGTCATAACCTTCCCCTTGCTAATAACTTCCCCTAATCTCGTGCAGTCCTTTCTAATCCAATCCCCTCCTATTTCCTTTAACCCTGGCGGGAAAAAGGGATTATCTTTAAGTGCTATAAGTGGCGAGTTATATTTTTTGTTGAATATTTTATAGATTTTGTCCCAAATTCTTAAAGTCGTGATAGTGATTATATGTGTTTTTTTCTCCTAGTGTCCGGCTTTTCGGGGGATTCCACACAATCCTCCCCAGCCTAACTTCACTCAGTGCTTCTTCCAAACTAACCCATCTTTTAGTGTTGCCTATTTTACCCCATTCTGCGATTCTCAGTAGTGCTATAGCGTGGTAGTAACTTTCTATGTCTGGGACCGCGAGACCACCCTGACTTTTGTCTTGTTTTAGAACTTGAAGGGATATTCTATGTTTTTTGTAATTCCATATGAAATTCATTATAATAGCTCTTAATTTACCGAGGTACTGTTTTGGGAGCGGGAGGGGGAGCATCTGAAATTTATATGTGATGACTGGTAAGATCGTCATTTTTACCGAATTGATCCTGCCTGTCCAGGATAATATTTTTCCCTTCAGCTCTTGGCATTTTTTTTTTTTATATCTTCTAAGAGCGTGATATAGTTTATTTTATATCATTTCCTTGGGTTGTTAGCCAGTTCTATTCCTAAGTATTTTATCCTTTTTTTCCAGACAAAACTAACTGTTTTTTGTAGGTTCTGTTTCTCTATTTTTTTGAGGTTGATATTAAGAATAAATGTTTTTGAGGCATTGATTCTGAAGTTTGTTAATTCCCCATATTCCTTTAAGGTTTTAAGCAGTGTAGGGACTGACTTCTGGGGTGAGCTTATGTAAAAGAGGAACGTCGTCTGCGAAGGCCGCAAGTTTGTGCTCTTCGCTGCCGACTTTACAGCCTTCCACCTCTGGGTTTCCGCGGATTGTAGCTAACAACGGTTCCAGAGATAGAATAAAAAGGAGAGGGGAGAGTGGACAGCCCTGCCTGGTACCATTAAACAGTTCGAACTCCACGGAGGTCGTTCCATTGACCTTGATGTTAGTTTTCGGATGATTATATAGGGTTTTGATTTTTTGAATAATTCTGGGTCCAAAACCCATCTTCTGTAGAGTGTTGAACATGAACCCCCAGTCTACTCTGTCGAACGCTTTTTCAGCGTCTATCGAGAGAAGTAGACTGGGGGTTCTCGAATCTCCCATCCTCTGTATGGCTAGCAATGTCCGGATCCCATTGTCCCTCCCCTCTCTGCCCGGGACAAACCCGACCTGGTCCGGATGGATCAGTGTGCCCAAGTGCCCCTTTATTCGATCCGCCAGTATCTTTGCGTATAGTTTTGTGTCGAAATTTAATAAGGAGATGGGTCTGTAGTTCGAGCACACCGATCCATCCTTCCCGTCCTTCCTTTTAGGGCCTCTTCGCTCATATCATAGTCTATCCCTAGTCCATTCATATATCGCAGCAATCTCGGTATAAGAATCTCTTTGTACGTTTTATAATATGAGGCCGTGAAGCCGTCCGGGCCCGGGCTCTTCCCTATTGGAGAGTTGTTGATGGCTGCTAAGATCTCCTCCTCAGTTATTGGCCTCTCAAGCTCATCTCTCTCCTCCCCCCTAGAGCCATTAGCCCTGCCCTCCCTAGGAACTCGGAGGTTTTCTGGCTATTTCCAATGCTGTCGTTGTTCCCCTTGGTTTTCACCTCGTAAAGTTCTTTGTAATAGTCTCTGAATGTAGAGGCTATTTCACTAGAGGTATACTTCATCTCCCCGTTTCTTGTTTGAATTTTTTCAATAAAATTTCTGGTTTTCTTTTTTTGTAATTTCCGTGCTAAATATTTCCCTGGCTTGTTGCCCCATATATATTGTTCCCTGGCCAATTTATTGAACTTCTGTCTAACTTCCTGTTCAGCTAAATCTTTCAATTCCTCTCTCTTATCTGTAAGCTCTATGTATATGCTCTGGCTAAGTGCCCCCCCAGATTTGTGCTTTTGCTCCAGGGTTTTAATCTCGGCCATTAGAGCCTGCGTTTTTCCCACCCTCTCCTTTTTTTTCCATGAGGCTTTAGCTATCAGGAGCCCCCTGATGAACGCTTTATGAGCGTCCCACAGTTGTGCCTCTGAGACCTCTCCGTTGTCGTTAATTTGAAAGAACCATTCTAGCTCCTTTTTGATATAGTCCCTAATTTCTTTGTCATGTAGCAGTTCTGGGTTAAGTTTCCATCCGCTAGAGGGTTGTTTGTGTTCAGGGAACCTTAGCCTCATGGATACCGGCGCGTGGTCCGAGAGGGAAGCTATTCCAATATCGGTTTCTTTGGCCCTTTCCAGTATGCCATGGTCTATTAAGATATAGTCCAGGCGCAAATACATCTGGTGGACAGGGGAGAAGAACGAGTAGTCTCTCAACTATTTTGTTTTTTTTTAATCCGCTTCAATTGTATGTTGCCCCTCCCCGTGCCACCAGACGTACTGTCCTTCGCGGGGTCCATCACGAAATTGAGGTCCCCCAAAAATATCCTTTCATATTCCCCAATAGTCCCTCGCAATCCCAATAGCCACTCCTCTTGCCCTGCTCGAGATAGTATCTCCATAAAAGCAATGTGCCAGGTGAGTCTCTTGCAAGAACACTATACCTGCGCCATATCTTTCTACTTCCTCCAAAATTTTAGATCGCTTGCCGGGAGAGTTTAAGCCTTTCACATTATATGATAAAAATTTGATTTCTATATCCTTCATTTATTTTTTGGGATTTTGTTTTTCTTTTATTTTTTTTTTCCCCCTGAAGTATTGATGGTGATAACAGCCCCACAGCGGACGTGGTTTCCCTCCCCCTTCCCCCCATCCTCTCCCCTCCCTTCCCCCCCTGCCTCCCCCTCCCCCCCTTTCACCCTCCCCCCCCCTCCCCCCCTCTCTATCCCCCCGGGTCATTGGGGGCCATCCTTTGTGGCTTCCCTTAGACTCCGGATTCCTGGTGAGGTGGAGCTTGTTTAGCCCTCCCCTCCCCCTCCGCGACCCGGACTCCCAGAGGGGGAGGGGGCAGGGCCGGGTCGAACAGGGTTCTTATACAGCTACATGTGCGCAATCACCCCTCCTCCCTCCCCTCCCCCACCCCCCCCCCCCGGGTCCCCCAGGCCTTCCATTTCCATCCAGCCCTGCAAGTTCGGGACAGAGATCCCGAGTTTTGTACAAAATCCCTGCACTTCTTCCGGGTACCTCAACCTGGCTGTGCACCCCTCTTTTGACCCTATTAAACATGAGGGGAAACCCCAGTTATATCTTATGTTTTCCCTTTTCAATATTTCCAACAGGGGTTTCTGGTGTCTCCGTCTTTCAAGGGTTCGGGCCGATAGGTCTGCGTATACTTGAATTTCAACGTCCTTATGCAGTATTTGGAGACTTGTTTTTTATTTTGGCCCACAGATCCTCTTTTTCTTTGAAATGGCCAAATCTGACAATTATGTCCCGGGTCCGCTCTGTACCCCCCCTTTCGGGTCTTCCTACTCGGTGTATCCTTTCTATGTGGGGAAAGTGATCTGAGTCCTTGCCACTTATGGGGCCCAATATTTCCCATAGTTTTCTTTCTAGGTCCTCCCCTCTATTTGTTCCGGGACGGCACGCAGCCTCAGGTTTTGCTGAGATTTCGGTCTTATTTAGACATCTGTCGTCGGACTGAGCCAGAATGGCCAGTAGGTCTTCGTCGATACCAATCGGGATCGCCCTTTCATTCCATAAAGCAGCATTTGGTGTATGATAATATATCTTCATGGACACCAATCATAATTTCACTTTCATTCCATAGTGCGGCTTTTAATGTGAAAAAAAATAGAACCTCATAGACACCAATCTGAGTCACACTTGCAATCCATAAAGCAGCTTTTGATGTGTGTAGTAACTGTGAGGCAGATTCAGGAATTTTCATTTCAAACAGTTTTCCACTATTGAGGGCTATGATGTCCATAATCTCCCCATAATCATGGGTTTTGGGACAAAAATACGCCCGTGTGCATATATAATGCTTCAAAAGATCACTTTTGGCACTCCGATTATATCCCGGCTATATTTAAAGGGAAGGGAACCGACCCACCCCCTTACAGAAGTTGTCCACTCTGAGGCTGCCCGGTGCGATTTGGGTACATATGCCGATAAGTTTTCGCACTGCTGTAGGTACAAAGGGAGACCAGGGGGGTACCCTAGGCGCCGGTTACTATTCCCCTCTTGATATAGGGGCGATTTGTGCAGCAACCCACCCGTCCCCTCTTACAGGAGGGGGGGAGGGGTGGTACCCCAGCAAGGGTAGGTGGGAGGGGGGGAGACAAGGACGCCCAGACAAAGCAGGGAAACAGGGGGCCAGATCTACCCCTCAATGACATAGGGAAAAAGAAAAGACAGGAAATAATGACATTTGCCAGTTGTCCTGGCACAATTTTATGATCTTACCCTAAGGCTGTCCTAACACAATAGCCCGTCTTGTAGGTACATTCTAAGCTTCAAGTCCGCAATTGGGTAGATCTTACCTCCAGATTGTGCAGGCTTCAAGAAGGGTGTAATGGGTACTCACAGACGGTGTTGATGCGCTGACCTCATTAGTTGGTAGGGGGGAGATGGGGGAGGAGGAGGAGAGCCGCTGCAGCGCTGCTGCGTGTCCCGGTTGATGCCGCTGTTTTGCTGTTTTGCCGGTTTAGTTTAGTTTACCTGCGGTGGAGCGCACACATCCTGCGCTGCTTTCCCTGGGGGGACTAGATGATACGCGGGCGTCCGCTGCATCTCGCCCACGGAGCGATCCCGCGTCCTCCCGGCTGCACGCCTGTTCTCCCCAGCCCTCCGGCTCCAGCTCCTCCCTCTGTGCGGACGTTACGTCGGCACGTCCCGCATCACTCTCCCCGGATGTTCGTTCTTTCGAATTTTTGTTCTCATTTTCGAATTTCCAAATTTTGAATTTTTCACAAATTATCGAAATAACGAATGCCGCATCTAAACGAATAGAACTAATTAATAATAATAAATAATGATTATAATAATAATAAAAACTTTTTATTATTGGAAATAATGGAACGTAACAAATTAATAATAATAATAATAAAAACTTTTTATTTTTATTATAATCATTTATTATTATTAATTCATTACGTTCTTTTCTTTTAGATGCGACATTCGTTATTTCGGATATTTTGTAGCTTTGGATAAATTCGTATTCGTTACTTTCACTAATAGCCAAATTTGAATGGAAATTCCAATGCCTATAATTTAATAGTTAGTTATTATTAGTTAGTTAGTTACTATTTCGGATTTTTGAATTTTCGGACTTTCGGATTTCCGTCCTTTCGAATTTTTGTTCTCATTTTGGGATTTTCTAATTTCCGAATTTCGGATTTTTTCGCGAATTATCGAAATAACGAATACCGCATCTAAACGAATGGAACGTAACTAATTTGAATTTTTCCAAAGTTCCGAATTCATTCTAAATAAACAAATTTTGATCATAAGGAATGAACCGAAAACCGAAAACCGAAAAAAACGAATAAAAAGAAAAAAACGAAAAAAAAACGAAAGATGAACACATTTTTCGGCAGTGTGCATGTCTAATAGGCAGATCGCCATTGTGCCTGTGTTTTTCGGAAACGATCAGCGGAGATCGGACCCGCTGTGTAGAATGACAGCAGGAGCGAGCCTCCAGTGGCATGCACCCGTGCCCAATACCCGGAGACCCTGAGCAGCGTGGCCGCCCTGTAGCAGTAAATGGTCCCAAGGGCTCATTACGATTACCAGGCAATTGTCATTTTTGGAAGACCATCATAACTGAATCTGTGTTTTTTGCCATGACAGGTTGTCTTTAAGACGCTATCAATCAGGATTTATTTGCATTCGTTCGTCAGCAAACCATCCCTGAGAAATATTTGAAATGATTGCCATCCCCGTGTGAAAGTACTCCGCTCTGTTTTATTGCCCAGGAAAACAAGTACGGTACTTAATAAAATGTTTTTAGGGCCCCCATAGACCTGCATTAGTCTGCGAAAACTGATTGGTGATTGCTTGCTTTTCACCAAGCGGTGCAGGGGCTGATGGCATTCAGGGGGGTAATACGGCTGAATAGCTGTTTTTTTTTTTTTTTTACAGCCAGACAACTCTTTTTTTTAATGGGAATACCGTGGCACAACCGCAAGCCTAGTCCTAGCTCACGTTTTTTGCGGCATGGCTTCAATCACTTGACAGAGGCTCAACAATCTATTTTTACTGCCCCCCCAACCGCAAGTGTAAACCACAAAATAAGCGTCATTGTTAAGACTGAACTGATTAATTCTGTCTTCCTAGGCTCCTAAATGCCCGCCTGTTCAGAGACAGCATTAAGAAAAAAAAAATGGCATAAGCGGAGAGGTGCCGCCACTCTCTTTTCCCGGCGTTTTAGAGCTGGCAGAGTGCATCTGCGCAGGCAGAGTGGATTTCCATGCATGCACACAAATGCCAGTGGCCTCTTGTGGATGGGCACACTGTGGTGCCTCACGTAGGGTTGCCACCTGTCCAGGATTCACCCGGATGGTCCGGGTTTTGGACCATGTGTCCGGGTTTCAGACTGCATGAAACCCGGACAAATTTATTCACATTGAACTGTGGCTAACTGTCCCGAGCAGGAGAAACACTCTACTACCCCCCCCCCCCCCAGTCATTGGGATCTCTGCCCCTCCACAGAGTCAGGCTGTTGATTCGCCACACAGGGTACTAATCAAAATGGCCCCCTAAGGAGGGAGAAAATTCCTCCATCCACCTAATTACAGTACATCAGTGCCACCTATTAGTGCCCATCCATGCCCATCCATGCCCATCCGTGGCACCTATCAGTGCCCACCCGTGCCGACTATCCATGCCCACCTGTGCCGCCTAACAGTGCCCATCCATGCCGCATATCAGTGCCACCTATCAGTGCCGCCTATCAGAGCCCCATCAGTTCCCATCAATGCCACCTCATCAGTGCCACCTCATCGGTGCCCACCAGTGCCACCTTATCAGTGCCCGTCAGTGCAGCCCCATCAGTGCCCATCAGTGAAGGAGAAAACGTATGTATTTACAAAGTTTTGTAACTGAAACAAAAAAACATTTTTTTTTCAAAATTTTCAGTCACTTTTTTATTTGTTTAGCAGAAAATAAAAATCCCAGAGGTGATCAAATACCATCAAAAGAAAGCTCTATTTGTGGGAACAAAATGATAAAAATTTAGTTTGGGTACAGTGTAGCATGACCGCGCAATTGTCATTCAAAGTACGACAACGCTGAAAGCTGAAAATTGGTCTGGGCAGGAAGGTGTATAAGTGCCCCCCGGTATTTAAGTGGTTAAGGTTGGACATGTTGAGTATCTACTGTATTTACTCGCTGCAACCTCGGCTTTTATATTTTACCAAACACCTGGGTAATTTATTGCGTATTTGTGCCCCCTAAAATCAAAGAGGAACTGCAGTCTGCTCACATAATTTGTAATAAAAACATCTTTGCCATTCTGAAGCTTCCCTCCAACCACTTTGCCAAATATGCTGCAGAAATCTCCCTCCACTGAGTCTGGCTGCATCCATTTTAACTGTGGGCAGCTGAAGCTTCTGCCTGTCCACTTCCTGGATTTACACACACAGAGGCACACCTCCAGCTCTCGTTGACTCCTCCCTCCCTCCCTTCCTGGCAAACTCTCACAAGTGAGAGAGAGAGCTGTGCATGATGTCATAGGCCTAGGCTAATGACCAGACAGGAAACAGGAAGTGGGCTGTATAAGGGATTTACTGGCAGAAAAAAAAAATGTTTTACTATCCAAAGATAAAACAATAAGGGCAGAAGATTTAATAGATGGAAAGATGAAAAAATGACTGAAGGTCTGCTTTAACTTTTATTGTGTTTTTTACCTTTGCGGTAATATCGTGTGACATAAAAAATTGGAACTACCACTATTTTATTTTCATGGGTGTCTGCTTTCAGAAAATATATATTGCTTGGGGGTTTTATGTAATCTTCAGGCCTAAAATTTGTTTTTTTAACCACTTGCTTACTTGACCACTTAAATCCCCCTCCTGCCCAGGCCAATTTTCAGCTTTCAGCGCTGTCACTGTTTGAATGACAATTGTGCGGTCTTTACCCTCATTTTTTCCCCACAAATAGATATTTCTTTTGGTGGTATTTAATCACAGCTGGGGTTTTATTTTTTGCTAAACAAACAAAAAAAGACAGAAAATTTTGAAAAAAAAAAAATCACGTTTCATAGTTTGTTATACAATTTTGCAAACAGGTAATTTTTCTCCTTCATTGATATGCGCTGATGAGGCGACACTGATAGGCTGCACTGGTGGGCACTGATAGGCACAGATAAGGCGGCACTGATGGGACAGATAAGGCAGTACTCATGGCCACTGATAAGATGGCACTGATGGCCACTGAAGGGCACTGATAGGTGTTAATGATAGGTACCACTGATAGATGGCACTGATGGGCACTGGTAGGTGATACTGATGGGCACTGGTAGGGGGGCACTGGTAGGTGACACTGATGGGCACTGGAAGGTGACATTGATGGGCACTGGTAGGGGGCACTGGTAGGTGACACTGATGGGAACTGGTAGGAGGCACTGGTAGGTGACACTGATGGGGAGGCACTGGTAGGTGACACTGATAGGAACTGGTAGGAGGCACTGGTAGGTGACACTGATGGGCACTGGTAGGTGACACTGATGGGCAGCACTGTTGATGAGGCACTGGTAGGTGGCAGTGGCAGGTCGCCCAGGTGGGCACAGATGAGCAGATGTCCCTCTGAGAGCCGCCAGTGATCGGCTTTTTTTTAGTGTGAGCAGAAAAAAAAGCCGGTTACCGTCTCTGTTTACATCACATGATCAGCTGTCATTGGCTGACAGCTGATCACGTGGTAAGGGGTCAGGACCCCTTACTCTGATCTGTGAATCAGCAAGCCTCACAGACTCACTGATCACAGAGCGTGCCGCTCGTGCCCTGCAGGGGGCTCGCAGGCCGCTCGAGCGTGGGAGGACGTCTATTTACGCCCTCCCTGTTTTACGCCCGCACTGTAGCCGTCATTCGGCTATAGCGCGGATCTGATGCGGTTAAATCGTGTGAAAAAAATGCAAAAAAATGGCCCTGGCTGTGAAAGGGTTAAAGGATAAGTTCCCCTTCGGGAACACGTTATATGTAACATTACATTACCTCTAAGCTTTGTTAGTTAAAAAAAAAAACTGTCTCCTGACTTTTTTAGCTGGCTCCAAGATTCAAAGCAAATTTGTCGAGCCCTGCAGTAAAGCATGCTTGTTATACTCACTGTGGAACCTAAGGGGTTAATCCTCTGCATTGTGTAAAAAGGCTGCTTGATCCTGTCTTCTCTGAACCTCCCCTTCTTCCGCAGTCCCCAATCTATCTGCTGATAGTACAGAGCCTTGAGGGTCACTTGGGAGGGTGCATGTGATCAACACAGGGCCAATCAGCACTGTCCAGACAAAGGGTCAGGGGTCCTGCAGCCTCATTGCACAGAGCAGAATGAAAACTCCTCCCACAAGCTTTAACCAGACACTGGTAGAAGTCACAAGACTGCTATATACTGAAATAATTGCATTTCCATGTTCTGTGTACTGTGAGAGACCAGATATAGTGAATGCAGGGTCCGGGGTTTAGTAGCATTTGAAATTCTGCTAGGGTTTCATCCCTTCATTGTGCCCATCCCAGTCGTCAGAGAGGGATAAAGTGAGAGGAAGTCCAAAAGTCTTGAGTTGTCACCATCATATGGCATTAGGGGAACCTCCGCCAGGGCTGTATGATTCAGCCTATGAGAGTTTATAAAGGAAATCTCTTTAACCCCTTTGCTGCCGAAGACATTTTTTTTATTTTATACTTTTTTATATTTTATATTTTTATATTTAATGTATTCTTATATTTAATATTTTACTTTTTTATATATTTATATTTTATTTTATTTTACACATAATAAAATACATATTTTACAGGCATTTTTTTTTTTTTCCTCTAAACATCCATCCATGTCAGCCTATGTGTTCATGAACACATAAGCGTTTATAGGCATATAGAAGCAGGAAAAGAAAAAAACGTGTGCGTTCTGAAGAGGAGCATTTGAAAAATGAAAACATTTTAAAAAAAAAAATTAAAAAATTAAAAAAAAAATTAAAAAATTGCATAATTGCACATAAACACGCATTTACGTGCGTTCATGTGTTGATCCATTCTAATGAATTATTCTATAATAAGGCTCACCTGTAGACACAGTGAATATCTCCTAAACTTGTTGTGTTTAGGGGATATTCACACAGGTTGCAGCCGGTGATATCACCGGCAGATGCGATTTGAAGTGATAAATTAGAACGAAGACTGCCAGCCAGGCCTTCTCATCCAACATCATCTTGACCTCAGGTGTAGGCGCGTGCGTTTACGTTTGCACGTGCGTATATGTGGGGGGCTCCATTTTTTGAGGGGGAATTTGTGCTTGGGTGTAACTTAAATTTTTTACAATTAAAAAAACATTTTTTTTATTTAACTTTTTTTTTTTCCTATCACATAGGGGACAAAAAGTCCCCTGTGATGATTTTTTTTTTTTTGTGACGGGTTCTCTTTAATGAGACATGCACATCGCACTGCATTACATTCTTTCCCGGCCTTGATGGCCAGGGAACCTGTCAACGGGGGACCAGGAAGTGACATCACACATCACGTCCGGGTCAACAACAAGCAGGGGAAGCAAGGTTCATAAAGATATGGATGAGCGAGTTTGGGGTGGAGGAACTTGACTGGCCTGCACAGAGTCCTGACCTCAACCCGATAGAACACCTTTGGGATAAATTAGAACAAAGTCTGAGGGCCAGGCCTTCTCGTCCACATCAGTGCCTGACCTCACAAATGCGCTTCTGGAAGAATGATCAAACATTCCCATAGACACACTCCTAAACCTTGTGGACAGCCTTCCTAGAAGAGTTGAAGCTGTTATAGCTGGAAAGGGTGGGCCAACTCAATATTGAACCCTACGGACTAAGACTGGGATACCATTAAAGCTCATGTGCGGGAAAAGGCAGGTGTCCCAATACTTTTGACAATATAGTGTATAGAAGCACTATATTTCAGCAAAAATCCCCCCCACGAAGACACTGAGCACTAATCTGCATGCTTATCTCTAAGCATAAATCCCCCCTCCTTCAAGTACAAATCTGTCCCCCTGCTTAAATCCCCCCTCTCAGCACAAATCTTTGCCCCCATCCCCAAAATCCCCCCAGTTTAAATGCCCCCCCCCCCCCAAAAAAAAACACCCTTCCTAGCACAAATCCTCTAGCCCTAAAAAAAAATTCTCTACCAATACACATTTTCTCCCCCCCCACTTCAAATCTCCCCCTCCCAGCACAAATTACCCCCCAACCCCTCCCCCCCTAGACAAGTGCCCCTAAATCACCACTCCTTGCACCCCCCCAGAACAATACTTACCCCCTGCCGCCCCCCCCAAATTCCCCCCTTCAAACACAAATCCCCTCCCCCATCTCCTTGTGGCGCTCCCCTACATCACATGATACCACAGTACCCAGGGGGCAGCCGCCCCTCCTGCCCACCCCTTGTCCCAGCCCTGCGAGCTGGAATAAGATAGTAGAGGGGCAATCCTATATAGTTCATGATTCTGCTATATGGGTCCCACCTTATTTATTGCTGCATCTGACTTGAGGAGCAGATGTAGCCCCTCTATTATTGTAACGGATACTCTGGGGGTAGGAAAAAATCTCCATGTTTGTAAACACTGATCTTTATATGTGACATTGTCACAATGACCTATGACATCATAGTGGCTGAGAGCCAGGAATGCCATATGCAGCCCACTCTGGAGCCTCCTGTATAATGTCTGCATTATCCGAGCACTCTGCATTATGCTGGGAATCGATGTCAGCTTAGTGCACTGCTGGAATATATACGGCTCGGAGTGCCTGGTATGAGAGGCTTGAGGCCGTCTCTGTGTACTCTGGAATAAACGGCCATAAAATAAACCTATCCTTGTAAATGCGGGCAAGGTACTCCATCTATTAAAAGCTTAGCCCCAGGCACAAAGCTAAATACTACAGCAGCTGTTTTACCTGACAAGATATTTGTAATTCTGTCCAGCCAGTCCTGAGATTTACACAGCCCCGTGAGGCAGCACAGCTGGTGACCAAACTTTTCTTTAATGCTGCTATGCAATGACTAACTTGGTCATCTCCATTCCTCTAACCCAGGGATCTCCAAACTGTGGCCCGGGGGCCAGATGTGGCCCTTTGTTAGCCTTTATGTGGCCCTTGGGGCACAACTCCTTTCACTGATATGAGGCACTATTCCTCTAACTGACACCAACAATGGGGCACTATATCTTCCACCGATACCAATTATGGAATACTATTACTCCTACTAATAGGGGGAATACTCCTCGTATTGACCACCAACCCTGACGCCATATTTATTCTCACTGATGCTGGGCCCATGACATTTTTTGCCCCTGCTGGCCACAATCCGGCCCTCCTAAAGTCTGAAGGACAATAAAGTGGCCCTTTGTTTGAAAAGTTTGGAGATCCCTGCTCTAACCTCTTCATCAACGTTGATGAAGTTTATTGCCTTATTTTCTCCTTCTTTATGCCTGTGTATATTATAGAGTAGAAAATATACCACAGTCATCTGAAAGAAAAGTGGCCCTGTGTACTCCCTCCAATAGGAATGGAATTACCCTAGATTGACACCAATATGGGTGAATCCCTGGATCAATGGAAGGGCAAGATCTCTGCACCTACACCCATGGTCAGGCTGAGGGGCAGGCAGAAGAGGCATCCACGTTGGGCATTCATGGTCAGGCTGAGGGGTAGGCAGAAGAAGCATCCACCTTGGGTGCTCATGGTCAGGTTGAGGGGCAGTCAGAAGAGGTGTCCACCCTGGGCGCTCATGGTCAGGCTAAGGGGTAGGCAGAAGAGGTGTCCACCTTGGGCTCTCATGGTCAGGCTGAGGGGTAGGCAGAAGATGCATCCACCTTGGGCGCTCATGGTCAGGTTGAGGGGCAGTCAGAAGAGGCGTCCACCTTGGGCGCTCATGGTCAGGCTGAGGGGTAGGCAGAAGATGCATCCACCTTGGGCGCTCATGGTCAGGTTGAGGGGCAGTCAGAAGAGGTGTCCACCTTGGACGCTCATGGTCAGGCTAAGGGGTAGGCAGAAGAGGTGTCCACCTTGGGCTCTCATGGTCAGGCTGAGGGGTAGGCAGAAGAGGCATCCACCTTGGGCGCTCATGGTCAGGTTGAGGGGCAGTCAGAAGAGGCGTCCACCTTGGGCGCTCATGGTCAGGCTGAGGGGTAGGCAGAAGAGGTGTCCACCTTGGGCGCTCATGGTCAGGCTGAGGGCAGGCAGAAGAGGCGTACACCCTTGGCACTCATGGTCAGGCTGAGGGGTAGTCAGAAAAGGTGTCCACCTTGGGTGCTCGTGGTCAGGCTGAGGGGCAGGCAGAAGAGGCCTCCATCTTGGGCGCTCATGGTCAGGTTGAGGTGCAAGCAGAAGAGGCGAACACCTTTGGCACTCATGGTCAGGCTGAGGGGCAGGCAGAATAGTCGTCCACCTTGGGTGCTCGTGTTCAGGCTGAGGGGCAGACAGAAGAGGCCTCCAACTTGGGCGCTCATGGTAAGGCTGAGGGGCAAGCAGAAGAGGCGTAATCCTTTGGCACTCATGGTCAGGCTGAGGGGTAGGCAGAAGAGGTGTCCACCTTGGGCTCTCATGGTCAGGCTGAGGGCAGGCAGAAAGGGCGTAACCCTTGGCCCCTTATGGTCAGGCTGAGGGGTAGGCAGAAGAGGTGTCCACCTTGGGCTCTCATGGTTAGGCTGAGGGCAGGCAGAAAGGGCGTAACCCTTGGCCCCTTATGGTCAGGCTGAGGGGTAGGCAGAAGAGGTGTCCACCTTGGGTGCTCATGGTCAGGCTGAGGGGCAGGCAGAAGAGGCCTCCATCTTGGGTGCTCATGGTCAGGCTGAGGGGCAAGCAGTAGAGGCGTACACCTTTGGCACTCATGGTCAGACTGAGGGGTAGGCAGAAGAGGGGGCCACCTTGGGCGCTTCTGCACAAAGGGTGTGCAGTGTACAAAGAGGGGAGGACATGCAATCGATACCTGCTGAAGAAGTTCATTGCTCATGGGTTTGGCGTGCGGGGGCAGTGTTGGTCATCTTACTTTAAAAAAGTAATTAGTTAAGTTACAAATTACTTCTCCCAAAAAAGTAATTGAGTTAGTAACTCAGTTACTACATTGGAAAAGTAATTAGTTACTCAGAAAAGTAACTGTGATTTTTTTTTTTTATATTCTTAGGGGCGGGTCTAGTATTACTGTAAGCAAGGGGCGCGTTCCCCCCTGCACGTCTATTTCCCCTCTGCACCCCCCTGCACGTCTGTTCCCCCCAACACATATATCTGTTTCCCCTCTGTACCCCACTACACATCTGTCCCCCCCCCCACACACATATATCTGTTTCCCCTCTGTACCCCACTACACGTCTGTTCCCCCCCCCCACACATACATATATCTGTTTCCCCTCTGTACCCCACTACACATCTGTTCCCCCCCCCCACACACACACATATATCTGTTCCCCCTCTGTACATCTGTCCCCCCCAAACTCACGGATCGGATCGTTGCTTGGATCAGAGTCACGGATCGGATCATTTTTCGGATCAGCAAATAATAATTGAATTTGCAAAAACCTGTGAAAATTCCACCACCATAAAGCCCCCACTGTAATATCCACGTCATCTCCCCCACTGTAATATCCACGTCATCTCCTCAACTGTAATATTGGCTGAGTATGGCTGGGTACGGCTGAGCATGGCTGGGTACAGCTGGGTATCGCCGAGTATGGCTGGGTATTACCGTGTATTGCAGAGTATGGCTGGGTATTACCGAGTATTGCAGAGTATGGCAGAGTATGGCTGGGTATGGCAGAGTATTGGCAGGGTGTTGCAGAGTATTGGCAGGGTGTTGCAGAGTATTGGCAGGGTGTTGCAGAGTATTGGCAGGGTGTTGCAGAGTATTGGCAGGGTGTTGCAGAGTATTGGCAGGGTGTTGCAGAGTATTGCAGAGTATGGCTGGGTATTACCGAGTATTGCAGAGTATGGCTGGGTATTACTGAGTATTGCAGAGTATTGCAGAGTATGGCTGGGTATTACGGGGTATTGCAGAGTATGGCTGGGTATGGCAGAGTATGGATGGGTATTACGGGGTATTGCAGAGTATGGCAGAGTATGGCTGGGTATGGCAGGGTGTTGCAGAGTATTGGCAGGGTGTTGCAGAGTATTGGCAGAGTGTTGCAGAGTGTTGCAGAGTATTGGCAGAGTATTGGCAGAGTATTGGCAGAGTGTTGGCAGAGTATTGGCAGAGTATTGGCAGAGTATTGCAGAGTATTACCTGGGTATTGGCTGGTATTGCAGAGTATTGGCAGGGTATGTGCTGGCATCCGATCTCTCCCCTCCACTGTACAGATCTGTACACAGAGGGGAGAGAGGAACCGGCGTCATCTTGACGCTGGTTTGTTTACAAGTGATCGCTCCGTCATTTGACGGAGCAATCACATTGTAAACGGCCGATGGGTGCACCAAGATGGCCGCCGCTCCGGAGCTAGGCCGAAGCCGCAGCCTTTCCTAAGGTATGGCAGAGTATGGCAGAGTATGGCAGAGTATGGCTGGGTATTACCGAGTATTGCAGAGTATGGCAGAGTATGGCTGGGTATGGTAGAGTATTGGCTGGGTATGGCAGAGTATTGGCAAGGTGTTGCAGAGTATTGGCAGGGTGTTGCAGAGTATTGGCAGGGTGTTGCAGGGTGTTGCAGAGTATTGGCAGGGTGTTGCAGAGTATTGGCTGGGTATTACCGAGTATTGCAGAGTATGGCTGGGTATTACTGAGTATTGCAGAGTATGGCTGGGTATTACGGGGTATTGCAGAGTATGGCTGGGTATTACGGGGTATTGCAGAGTATGGCTGGGTATGGCAGAGTATGGATGGGTATTACGGGGTATTGCAGAGTATGGCAGAGTATGGCTGGGTATGGCAGAGTATTGCAGAGTATGGCTAGGTATTACGGGGTATTGCAGAGTATGGCTGGGTATGGCAGAGTATGGATGGGTATTACGGGGTATTGCAGAGTATGGCAGAGTATGGCAGAGTATGGCTGGGTATGGCAGGGTGTTGCAGAGTATTGGCAGGGTGTTGCAGAGTATTGGCAGGGTGTTTGCAGAGTATTGGCAGGGTGTTGCAGAGTATTGGCAGAGTGTTGCAGAGTATTGGCAGAGTGTTGCAGAGTATTGGCAGAGTATTGGCAGAGTGTTGCAGAGTATTGGCAGAGTATTGGCAGAGTATTGGCAGAGTATTGGCAGAGTATTGGCAGAGTATTGGCAGAGTATTGCAGAGTATTACCTGGGTATTGGCTGGTATTGCAGAGTATTGGCAGGGTATGTGCTGGCATCCGATCTCTCCCAGTGGCGTCTCCAGCTTTCATATTTAGGGGGGGCACATGGGGGGACAGGGACAAAATTAGGGGGGCAACTATAAAATGCAATTTTACTACGATCCCCAGGGTGGCAGAAGAGATATATGTCACCAGCATACCAAGTAAATATAAGGGTCCAAAGCAGTGGGAGAACTATCAGGTTTGCAAAGGTTGTCTTGTCTCCGGGCCTTGGTGTTCTGCCACTGTGGTGTTCCCCAGCTATTGACAGTGCTGGTCTGGCATCTGTCTCCTTGGCAGCGGCAGCAGTCTATTAGGCCCTAGTGCTGGTGACATTATGGATGCATGCAGGGGAAGGCTGGCACTATTGGTTGTAGAGAGCCGAGCCCCCAGCTGGTCACCTAGCAGCAGTAATGCTGTATAACCTTCTCTGTTGACATGCTGATCGGGATGTGATCCAGGTGATGCTCCCAGTCAGATCTAATAAACACAGTATTTGTTCTGTCTCAAGGACATTCAGCTAAACCATTCTTATCCCATAAACATGATACCATATTTCTTCGATCGCAGTTTATTGGAACAAGCTAGGTGAAACTACAAATAACAAGAATAAACCTTGATAAGTACAATATCCCATAAATTTAGCATACATTTCAAAGACAAATATACACAGTACAATATGAGACAGTAAAACTTACTTTTTTAAGTTCAATAAGGGATTGATGGTAAGAGATTGAAACAAGACCTCTTGCAGTCTGAAAAGCATGATGAATGTGTCTCTTCCTGTGAGACTTTACCCAGAATACTTTGCTTTCCAAGTACTTCCTAGGTTATAAACTTTATTAATAAAATATACACACAGAAGCAATACCAAAAAAGGACGCTAGATGGCGCCTAAGCTCTGCAAATGATTCCTATAAAAGGTAACAACATTAAATGTCATTTACAACAACACAAATGCAGATAATCAGAATATATCCATCTGATGGACAGAACACTCCCCGCCTGACGTCAAGTGACGTCACTAACAGAGTCCTCCGTAGAAAGTAACAGAACAAGTTCAGTCACTGGTCTCAAGAACACTTTGGCCTCATTCTGTTGAAAGGTCTTGACCTCGACCTTACGTAGGGTTGCCACCTGTCCGGTTTTGACCCGGACAGTACGGGTTTAGGAGGCTGTGCCCGGGTTTCCCTCTGCCTCACACCCGGACACCATTTCCAGCTCACAGGGGTTACCATGGGGCCTCCTTTTACAAGCCCCAGCACACAGGGGGACCCGGACAGCAGGGGGATTGTAGCGGCGGGCAGGGGGAGCAAAATACAGAGCAATGAAAACAGAGAGAGAGGCGACAGGCAGCTGCTGGTGCAGAAGTTTTTAATAAAGTAAATGCTTAAAAACAATCCACTCACTGTCAGTCTGTGAACTTAGTCGGCTGTCCCATCCTCCCCTCCAATCCACAATGCTGTTATTACTGAATCGCTTGAGAAAGCCAATAACACAGAGCTGCGGGGAGACTGCAGTGAGCTGTCAGCCTGGGATGCTGTGACCAATCAGAGCGTTCTGGAGGCTTAACCACGCCTCCATCATCAGAGGCTGACAGTTCACATGAGTTTCCCGTGGCTCTCTGTTTCCTCCAGTGATAACAGCAGCGTTGATTGGAGGGGAGAATGGGACAGCCGACTTCACAGACTGACATATACAGCTCTGACATGGAGAGTGAGTGGATTGTTTTTAAGCATTTATTTTATTAAAAACTTCTGCACCAGCAGCTGCCTGTCGCCTCTCTCTCTTATGTTTTGACTCCTCTGTGTTTTCCCCCCTCCTCCTGTATTTGTCACCCCCTCCTCCTCCTGTATTTGCCACCCCCTCCTCCTCCTGTATTTGCCACCCCCTCCTCCTCCTGTATTTGTCACCCCCTCCTTATGTATTTGCCACCCCCTCCTCCTCCTGTATTTGTCACCCCCTCCTCCTGTATTTGTCACCCATCCTCTGTAATTGTTCCCCTTCTCTGTAATTTCCCCCCCTTGTCTGTAATTGCATCCTCCTCCTCCTGTATTTGCACCCCCTCCTCTGTAATTGTCTCCTCTTCCTCTGTATATGCCACCCCCTCCACTGTATTTGTCACCCCCTCCTCCTGTATTTGCATCCTCTTCCTCTGTAATTGTTCCCCTCCTCCTGTAATTGTCTCCCCTTCTCTGTAATTGCCACCCCCTCCTCCTCCTGTATTTGCCACCCCCCCCCCTCTGTAATTGTCTCCTCTTCCTCTGTATATGCCACCCCCTCCTCCTGTATTTGCATCCTCTTCCTCTGTATTTGCACCCCCCTCCTCTGTAATTGTTCCCCTCCTCTGTAATTGTCTCCCCTTCTCTGTAATTGCCACCCCCTCCTCCTCTTGTATTTGTCACCCCCTCCTCTATAATTGTTCCCCTTCTCTGTAATTTCCCCCCCCTTGTCTGTATTTGCACCCCCTCCTCTGTAATTGTCCCCTCTTCCTCTGTATATGCCACCCCCTCCTCCTGTATTTGTCACCCCCTCCTCCTGTATTTGCATCCTCTTCCTCTGTATTTGCACCCCCCCCTCCTCTGTAATTGTCTCCCCTTCTCTGTAATTGCCACCCCCTCCTCCTCCTGTATTTGTCACCCCCTCCTCTATAATTGTTCCCCTTCTCTGTAATTGCACCCCCTCCTCTGTAATTGTCTCCTCTTCCTCTGTATATGCCACCCCCTCCTCCTGTATTTGTCACCCCCTCCTCCTGTATTTGCATCCTCTTCCTCTGTAATTGTTCCCCTCTTCTGTAATTGTCTCCCCTCCTCTGTAATTGCCACCCCCTCCTCCTCCTGTATTTGCCACCCCCTCCTCCTCCTGTATTTGTCACCCCCTCCTCCTGTATTTGCATCCTCTTCCTCTGTATTTGCACCCCCCTCCTCTGTAATTGTTCCCCTCCTCTGTAATTGTCTCCCCTTCTCTGTAATTGCCACCCCCCTCCTCCTCCTGTATTTGCCCCCTCCTCCTCCTGTATTTGTCACCCCCTTCTCTGTAATTGCACCCCCTCCTCTGTAATTGTCTCCTCTTCCTCTGTATATGCCACCCCCTCCTCCTGTATTTGTCACCCCCTCCTCCTGTATTTGCATCCTCTTCCTCTGTAATTGTTCCCCTCTTCTGTAATTGTCTCCCCTCCTCTGTAATTGCCACACCCTCCTCCTCCTGTATTTGCCACCCCCTCCTCCTCCTGTATTTGCATCCTCTTCCTCTGTATTTGCACCCCCCCTCCTCTGTAATTGTCTCCCCACCACCTCTGTAATTGTCTCCCCTTCTCTGTAATTGCCACCCCCTCCTCCTCCTGTATTTGCCCCTTCTCCTCCTGTATTTGTCACCCCCTCCTCTATAATTGTTCCCCTTCTCTGTAATTTCCCCCCCTTGTCTGTATTTGCACCCCCTCCTCTGTAATTGTCTCCTCTTCCTCTGTATATGCCACCCCCTCCTCCTCCTGTATTTGTCACCCCCTCCTCCTGTATTTGCATCCTCTTCCTCTGTATTTGCACCCCCCCTCCTCTGTAATTGTCTCCCCTCCTCTGTAATTGCCACCCCCTCCTCCTCCTGTATTTGCCACCCCCCCTCCTCCTCCTGTATTTGTCACCCCCTCCTCCTGTATTTGCATCCTCTTCCTCTGTATTTGCACCCCCCCTCCTCTGTAATTGTTCCCCTTCTCTGTAATTGCCACCCCCTCCTCCTCCTGTATTTGTCACCCCCTCCTCCTCCTGTATTTGCCACCCCCTCCTCCTCCTGTATTTGCATCCTCTTCCTCTGTATTTGCACCCCCCCTCCTCTGTAATTGTTCCCCTCCTCTGTAATTGTCTCCCCTTCTCTGTAATTGCCACCCCTCCTCCTCCTGTATTTGCCCCCTCCTCCTCCTGTATTTGTCACCCCCTCCTCTATAATTGTTCCCCTTCTCTGTAATTTCCCCCCCTTGTCTGTATTTGCACCCCCTCCTCTGTAATTGTCTCCTCTTCCTCTGTATATGCCACCCCCCTCCTCCTGTATTTGTCACCCCCTCCTCCTGTATTTGCATCCTCTTCCTCTGTATTTGCACCCCCCCTCCTCTGTAATTGCCCCCCCTTCTTTGTAATTTGCCACCCCCTTCTTTGTAATTTGCCACCCCCTCCTCCTGTATTTGCATCCTCTTCCTCTGTATTTGCACCCCCCCCCCCCTCTGTAATTGTCTCCCCTCCTCTGTAATTGTCTCCCCTTCTCTGTATTTGTCACCCCCTCCTCCTCCTGTATTTGTCACCCCCTCCTCCTCCTGTATTTGTCACCCCCTCCTCCTCCTGTATTTGCACTCCTCTTCCTCTGTAATTGTTCCCTATCTCTGTATTTGCCCCCTAGCTCTGTATTTGCACCCCTCCTCTGTAATTTCCCCCATCAATCTCTGTAATTGTCCCCCCTCCTCTGTAGTTGTCCCCCACTCCGAATCCTCTGCTGTCTGGATCCCCCTGTGTACTGGGGACCCGTGATACCCCCTGTCGGCTGCCATGGGGGTATTGGAAGGAGGAGGATTTGTGCTGGTAGGGAAATGAGATTTGTAATAGGAGAGAATGGGGATAATGGCACCCCAATCACAAAGGCATCCCACAGGCATCCCACAATTCTGTTTACGTGATTTTCCCGCGATTTGTCGGGTGACAATCGCTGCAAAATAGCACCGCGGTTGGGGTGCCATGCCGTGCGCCTCTAAAGTGTTCGGGTTTGGCTTGAAGAAAAGGTGGCAACCCTAACCTTACGGACAAGATTATCTTTGCTTGGCAGTACTTTGGTGACTAGACCTAAAGGCCACATGTTCCTTAGTGTCTGGCAATCTCTCATGAGCACAACATCACCAAGTTTAAGGTTAGGTTTTTCTGAGTGCCACTTCCTCCTTAGTTGAAGAGTAGATGTGTATTGCTCCCTCCACCGACTCCAGAAGGTATTGGCAAGAGTTTGAACTTGTCTCCATTGACGTTTGTAAAGGTCCTTCTCACAAAACTCTCCAGCTGGAGTACCTACAGGACCAGTCTTTTGCGTGAGCAACATGGTAGGTGTGAGAACCATTGGATCTTCAGAGTCACTTGAAATTGAAGTTAAGGGTCTGGCGTTAATGATGGCTGTAACCTCTGCCATAAATGTCACTAAACACTCGTGAGTAAGCCTTGCAGTTCCTACTTGTAGGAAGATAGAGTCAAGAATTCTGCGGGCTATGCCTATCATTCTCTCCCACACACCTCCCATGTGAGAAGAGTGAGGTGGATTGAAGATCCACGTGCAGTCTTGCTTACTCAAATACCTTTTTACACTGGGGATGTCCAAGTTGGAAGGAATTTGCAGTTCTTTTACTGCTCCTACAAAGTTGGATCCTCTGTCAGAGCGAATGAGTTTCACTGGGCCTCGGATTGCAATGAAACGTCTAAGAGCATTAATGAAACTTGAAGTGTCCATTGACTCAATCACTTCAATGTGAACAGCTCGTATGGACATGCAAACGAATATGACTGCCCAGCGTTTACTGTTTGAGTGTCCCCCTTTTGTGTACCGGGTGGCAACAGACCAGGGACCAAAGACATCAAGTCCAACATTAGTGAAAGGCGGATCCATGCTAAGCCTGTCAGAAGGTAGATTGGCCATCTTTTGTGTCTGTAACATTCCTCGAAGCTTTCGACAGATAACACACTTGAAGAGGAACTTACTCACACATCTTTTGGCTCCGACTATCCAAAGTCCAGCAGCTCTTAGAGCTCCTTCAGTAAACAGTCGGCCCTGGTGTTTAGTTTGGTCATGGTAGTGTTGAATGAGTAAATAGGCAATATGATGGTGACCAGGGATCACTAAAGGATGTTTCTCTAAGAACTCTAACTTGCCTTCTTTTAAACGGCCTCCTACTCTCAACATGCCATTTTCATCAAGGATTGGATCAAGTTTCTTTAAAACACTGTCTTTAGGGATAGGTTTGTGATTGACAATACAATCAATCTCTTTGGCAAAGACTTCTCTCTGTACAACAGATATTAACCAGTTTTTAGACTGTTCTAGGTCAGTTGCTGAGTAGACTTTCCTACAGTGGTGCCAACTCCTGCAACCGTCATGAGTTGGTGGTTGTTTTTTGTAAGACTGAGCTATGTGGATTAAGCAAGTGATAGCTCTAACTAGTGACCTCCAGGTGGAGAACCTGCTGAAACGGTGGGTTTTAAACTGGTTGAGAGATGTTGTTGTGACTGCAGTAGAAACCTGAGGGCGGATTTCCTGATCCTTTTCTGCATCTATCAAGTCAAATGTGGCGAGATCATCATTGTTACAGTCAGGATTGCGTAGAAAGGTGGGACCTGTGAACCACGAAGTACTGTCAAGGCGACTGGCCGCTACAGATCTGGTCGCTAGGTCTGCGGGATTATAGTCTGTAGGCACAAAATGCCATTGCTCTGGGCGGGTGGATCTCCTTATTCTCAACACTCTGTTATTGACATAGACATAGAAACGCCTAGTTTCATTATGGATGTAACCCAGAACTACTTTACTGTCTGTGTAGAACTCGGCTTCCTGGATTTCTAGGTTTGTCTCTGTTGCTATTAGTTCCGCTAGCTCTGTAGCCAATACTGCAGCACAAAGTTCCAGCCTGGGTATGGTGTGTTCAGGCAGTGGTGCAAGTTTTGCTTTTCCCATTACAAACCCTATGTGGCTTTGTCCTTTAGTGTCTATGGTTTTCAGGTAAGCTACAGCAGCAATTGCTTTAACAGAAGCATCCGCAAACACACAAAGTCTTTGCATCTGAACATCTGCAGATGACAGAGGTGCATATGGGCGTGGAATTTTAAGATTGGATAGCGCTGTTAGTGAGTTCTTCCACTCTAGCCATAGGTTCTTCCTGTCGGTGGGGAGAGGGTGGTCCCAATCTAGCGACTCACAGGTTAAGTCTCTGAGTAGTGCCTTACCCTGGATGGTGACAGGTGCTGCAAAGCCTAAAGGATCGTATAGGCTGTTTATGGTAGACAGGACACCTCTACGGGTAAAGGGTTTTTCTTCTGTGTTTACTTGGAAAGTGAAGGTGTCAGATCTTAAGTCCCAAAGCAAACCAAGGCTGCGTTGCATGGGAAGTGAGTCTGTGCCTAGATCTAAGTCCTTTAACTCGTTGGAATGGTCTTGGACAGGAAAGGCTTCTAAAACTTCTCTACTGTTGGAAGCAATCTTGTGGAGCCTTAAGTTGGAACACGCAAGCATTGCCTGAGTTCTTTTGAGGAGACTGATTGCGGCTTCATTTGTGGGTAGTGATTTCAAGCAATCGTCTACATAGAAATCCTTGTCCACAAATTGTCTGACCCATACTCTGACTCTCCCACTCTAGCAGAGTGTCTGAGGCCATATATAGCAACTGCAGGGGAAGGGCTGTTGCCAAATATGTGCACCTTCATGCGATATTCTGTGATGTCTCCAGAGGGGTTGTTGTCCCTGAACCAGAGAAACCTCAGAAAGTTTCGGTGTTCTTCCTTAACAAGAAAGCAATAGAACATTTGTTGTATGTCTGCCATGAATGCGACTGAATCCTTGCGGAAGCGGAGAAGTACTCCCAATAGTCTGTTGTTGAGGTCAGGGCCAGAAAGAAGGACATCATTTAGAGAGACACCTTCATGCTTGGCGCTGGAATCAAACACCACTCTAATCTGCCCTGGCTTCTTAGGGTGATAGACGCCAAATATGGGTAAGTACCAACATTCTTCTGAGTCTTTGAGGTCTGGAGCTACCTCAGCATGGCCATTTTGGAATATTTTGCCCATGAAGGAAAAGAAATGTTCTCTCATCTCTGGTTTCCTTTGCAGATTGTGTCTTAAGGAAGTGAGGCGTTTATATGCTAGTTCCCTGTTGTTAGGCAAACGTTGTCTTTGTGGCCTAAAGGGAAGAGGTGCTACCCAGTTATTAGACACGTCTTTCTCCATACTGCTTTCCATAACCTCTAGGAAGATTCTATCCTCAATGGACATTGCTACCTGGTTGTCTTCCTTTGTTCTCCTGAACACTGAGTGTCCTAAGTCGCTTTGGTCATTGTCATAGGCATTGCTGTCACAGAGGGAACTTAGGAAAGGAAGAGGTACAGGGTTGTTGTGCGGTAGCTCCTTTATGAGGATGCGATTTTGACAGGGTTGGAAAAGAGAAGGACGACCATTCTCGAGGGTACTAGTGAGCAGATTATTAACAGATGCCGGTTTGTGTGCACCTCCCAGGCAAACATCACCTATAATGACCCACCCAAGATCCAGTTTTTGGGCATATGGAGCACTTTTAGGACCGTTGATCAGTTTCCTTACTTTGTGGACTTGCAAGATATCCCTCCCTAGGAGTAAGATTATCTGAGCCTGATCATCAAGTTCTGGTATGAGATGTGCTATGTGCTTCAAGTGAGTCTGGTGAGCTGCTGCGTCTGGTGTGGGAATCTCTGATCTGTTGTCTGGCATCTGGTTGCACTCTATTATGGTCGGTAAGGGTAGGCATGTCTTA
Organism: Lithobates sylvaticus; assembly: GCA_028564925.1. Classification (NCBI taxonomy): domain Eukaryota; kingdom Metazoa; phylum Chordata; class Amphibia; order Anura; family Ranidae; genus Lithobates; species Lithobates sylvaticus. Next base: position 751,725,677 of record CM053026.1, on the reverse strand, counting down.
CCATCCATAGATTCAATTTGTAGGCCGTCAGCTCTTCTCCCCGCCGTTTCCACTGTGCCTGCACAAGTCCTAAGGGAGTAGGGGCTGCTGGGGCCTTTAAGGTTTAGAATGTCAAAAAACACAGGTCTGGCTAGTGACTTATTACTCTGATCATCCAAAATGACGTAGAGCTTGACTGCTTTGTCTCTGCGTCCCTTTGGGTAAACTTTCACTAGACAGATTTTAGAGCAGGATCTGCCACCTGTACTTCCTTTGCAGACTTCAGTGCACTGTGAAGTGATTGCTGTGGTATCTGTACTAGAGTCTTTGGTCTCCCTGCCTTGCTCCTTGTCACCATGGACAGGTGGGAAGGTTCTTGGAGTAGGCCTTGGGTGTAAAGCTGTGTGGTGCTCTGTGCTGTCACACTCTGTGCATTTGACACTGACCTTACAGTCCTTGGCGAAGTGTGTAGACGAAGAGCAGCACTTGTAACAGATGTTGTTATCTTTGAGGAAAGCTTTGCGTTCCTGGATGGTCTTTGTCCTGAAGGCTCTGCATTTCAGAAGAGGATGTGGCATCTTATGTAGAGGGCAGAACTTCGTTGGGTCATTGTCTTGATCCTCTGGCTGAGACTCTGCAAATCTGTGGGAAGAAATGTTAGTTTTGTGCACTGCTACTGGAGCTCTGAGTTGCTTAGGGCCAGCAGAAGTGATGTAAGACACTGGAAAAATGAAGCTGGGGTCATCTTTCGTTCCTGCTTGTCTGTCTACAAAGTCCACAAACTCACTAAATGGTGGAAAGGGCACATTGTGTTTCCGTTTGTAGTTACAGCCATGAGCAATCCATCTTTCGTGTAACTCATAAGGAAGTTTTTGAGCTAAGGAGTTAATACCTCTAGCAGAGTCAAGATAAGAAAGGCCAGGTAAGTCACCTTCTGCTTTAGCAACTTGTAACTCCATACATAGGTCACTGAATTCTCTGAGTCTTTGATAACCTCTGCTAGGTATTTTTGGAAAGTCTTCTATCCTTTTAAACAGTGTACTCTCTATAGCCTCTGGTGAGCCATAACATCTATCCAGTCTGTTCCAGATGTTTGTAAGGCCTATCTCAGGGTGGTTTATATTAATGTCTCTGATCCTTTTGGCGTGTTCCGCAGAATCATTGCCAAGCCACTTTACAAGGAGTTCTATCTGTTGTCTGCAAGATAGATCTAGACCTTGGATAACACTCTGGAAAGAGGATCGCCACGCCCTGTAGTGTTGAGGGCGATCACTAAATTTGGCAAGTCCTTGGGTAACTAACTCGCGTTTGGCCAGGAACTTGGCAAAGTCTACAGTAGCCTGATTGGCATTGGGGTAGGCTGCTGGTGTATTGTGGTGCGGTGTAAAGGCATACCTGATAGAAGTCTCTTCTTTAGGTTCTCTGGGCTCAAACTTGCATACGGTTGGCAGTTCGTACCGGCTCGTTGCATACACCTTTGGGGTGAAGACAGGTGTTTGATGTTTGTATGAAGGTTGAGTACCTTGTGGAGTAGAGGGTTTGGTTGGGACTGGAACGTCTGGAACACTGTCAGATTTTTCTTGCCTGTGGCACTGGGGTCCAAGGTCGTCTTGTTGCTGCTTGACTTGGAGTGGCTCCCTGACATCATGTTTAATTTCTTGTTGTGGGATGCTGCTTGGGTCACAGTGCTGGTAGACATAATCCGACGTGCGTTGCGAGGAATCTTGGTGTTCTTTCTCTAGGCCTGGTATGCTGCTACCTGCTCTTGGCTCATCGTAGACGGCTGCTTCTAGAGCTTCTGCTTCTGCAATGGCGGCGGCAGCATCTCGCTCCACTGCCAGCTTCTCCATGTTAGCTTCTAAGATAGCTTGCTGCAGTTTCAGAGATGCCTCTTGCTGAGCTCTTTCGTCTTCCAGGCGTATTCTTTCCATCTCTCTCTCTTGTTCCATGCGTACTCTTTCTTGCTCTATGCGTACTCTTTCTTGCTCTCTCTCTTGTTCCTGTCTCACCCTTTCTGCTTCAAGGTGGGCCTTTTCTTTTTTCATCTGCAGCTCTTGGTCTGCAAATGCGGCCCTGGCTCTTGCTGCTTCAGCTTTTGAACGGGCGATAGCTGCTGCATTTGCGACAGATGACCTAGATGAGCTTGCTTGTGATCGTGTTTTGTAAGAAGATGTTCTACTGTGAGACATGGCTGCGGGGAAGAAGCTGTCTTGCTGTATAGAGACCGTTCTAGTGTCGGTACTGCTTGACAGAGCGCGTCTCTGTGTAGCGTGGCTGCTTGCTTTGCCTCCCACAGGCCTGCTTCTTAAAGGCTTCTGACTGTATGGTACTGTGTAGCCCCAGGCTGTACAGACTTCCGAAGTCAGCTTATCTTCCCTTCAGAGGTCAGCTTAAAAATTTCACTGTTCTGTCTCAAGGACATTCAGCTAAACCATTCTTATCCCATAAACATGATACCATATTTCTTCGATCGCAGTTTATTGGAACAAGCTAGGTGAAACTACAAATAACAAGAATAAACCTTGATAAGTACAATATCCCATAAATTTAGCATACATTTCAAAGACAAATATACACAGTACAATATGAGACAGTAAAACTTACTTTTTTAAGTTCAATAAGGGATTGATGGTAAGAGATTGAAACAAGACCTCTTGCAGTCTGAAAAGCATGATGAATGTGTCTCTTCCTGTGAGACTTTACCCAGAATACTTTGCTTTCCAAGTACTTCCTAGGTTATAAACTTTATTAATAAAATATACACACAGAAGCAATACCAAAAAAGGACGCTAGATGGCGCCTAAGCTCTGCAAATGATTCCTATAAAAGGTAACAACATTAAATGTCATTTACAACAACACAAATGCAGATAATCAGAATATATCCATCTGATGGACAGAACAGTATTTATTAGCATCAACAGTACAACCATATCCACCGTATGTTCAGCAGCCATGTGGGCTCTAAGCCTATAAGGTGTGGGCTCTACGCCTGTAAGGTGTGGGCTCTACGCCTGTAAGGTGTGGGCTCTACGCCTGTAAGGTGTGGGCTCCATGCCTGTAAGGTGTGGGCTCCATGCCTGTAAGGTGTCGGCTCTATGCCTGTAAGGTGTGGGCTCTATGCCTGTAAGGTGTGGGCTTTGATCAATAAAACCACTATGATATTTAACACTAGGATTTGACTAGGAGCATCACCTGGATTGCATCACGATCAGCATGTCAGAGAAGGCTGCACTGCTGCTAAGCAACCTGCAGGGAGGTCAACTGTCTACAACCATTAGAGATGGGCTTGGGTGTGTTTGAAACCCCACATGCCCGATCCCACCAGGAAGCCGACACTGCACAAGGCTAATCACAGGCAGTGAGACATTCCTGATCTGTGCAGCTAAGGACCAGGAAATGTCTCACTGCCTGTGATTAGCGCTGTGCAGTGTGGGCTTCCTGGCGGGGTCGGGCATGTTGGATTTTGAACATGCCCAGCCCATCTCTAACAACAAATTGTGCTGGCCCTCCTGTACATTAGCCCCATAAAGTAACCAGCATTGGGTTCCAATGTGCCGCCGCTGCCATGGAGACAGAGACCAGCGCTGTGAATAGCCGGGACAGGACAGCAACTCTGGTAGTTCCACCACTGGTCCACACTGGGAGGATTCCCCCATCCACCTATAATGTGTAGATGGGAGAATTGGATCATTTCTTTTTTTTCTTAATGCAACCTACTAGTTAAATTAAAAAAGTGATCAATGTATGGGCTGCCTAAGTGCTAAGACCAGCCATAGGCAGTTTAAATCTCAGCTGGTTCATCGGGAACTGGCTGAGATTTGAACCATTAATGAGCAGGCTGAATGTACCAAGTTGATCGATCAAATTGGGAACAACCAGCCTGCCAGATACTCTTATGATTATCACTAGTGGTTGCTATAGTTTGTTGGGAGAATACAATTGCTGGGCAGGAAGGATATTCCCCTTGTCACCAATGTCTGTGTTGATGGGGGAATCATGCAAGTTTCTTTCCTGCACTCTGTGGATGCAGGAAAGAAATTTGCTTAGTCTATTACCTGTCTAACTGAAAGTGAAAGTAAGTTGTGAAGGTCTTGAAAGAACAGGAGAGGGGAGGGACAGATGGTGGAGAGAAGAGATGGAGATAATGCAGTTCAGTGATTACAGTGTACTGCAGTGCACACACTTACCCATGTGTCCAGGCTAGAAGAATACTCCCCCTCTCAATAGAGACTGTGTTACTCCAGCAGCGGCCTAAGTAAGATGTGGCACATCCGCTACGAATGCAAACAAAAAGACATTGCCTTTTTGTAAAAAAAAAAAAAAAAAAAATTTTTTTTTTTGATTTTTTTGGGGGGGGCACATGGTGGGGCACAGCATAATTTTGGGGGGGTCAGGGCCCCCTCTGGCCCCCCCCTAGGGACGCCATTGATCTCTCCCCTCCACTGTACAGATCTGTACACAGAGGGGAGAGAGGAACCGGCGTCATCTTGACGCTGGTTTGTTTACAAGTGATCGCTCCGTCATTTGACGGAGCAATCACATTGTAAACGGCCGATGGGTGCACCAAGATGGCCGCCGCTCCGGAGCTAGGCCAAAGCCGCAGCCTTTCCTAAGGCCGAGGCCGCGGACGGCTCCGCGGATCGCGGCGAGTAATTGCGGTAACGCCGCCCCAGTAATGGGAACGTCGTTACCGCGAGGGGAAGAGTAATCAGTTAGATTACTCGTTACCCTCTAAAGTAACGGCGTTACATAACGCCGTTTACTTTAATCGCGTTTCTTACATCACTGGTGAAGACCCCTCATATTGAGACACAACAGGTTTACAGACCTGGTACCTGGCCCCACCAACAGGTTCTCTGATAGACAACAGAAACTTGCAACCACCCACAAAAACACTGAAATACAATTTGCGGGTGGACTGGTGCTTTAAGGCAGGTTTAAACTCCAAACCAAAAATGTAACATATTGCAGCTTACCAATCAGATGGAGATTTTCCTCCTCTGTTTTCAACTAGTTATCTGACCAGTAACACACTTTCTATATTAGAGCACCCCACTTTGGATGAAGGAGCACAGGGGGCACCTATGGACAGCAGCATTGTCAGTCTGGGGGGGGGGGGGGGGGGGGGGGGGGGGGGGGTAGATGTATTAACAGATTTAAATATACTAACAAACTGAAGCCAAACTTCAGCTCACAATTTTTAAGCGGTTACAGCAAATGTTATTATACTTTTGGGATAAAGGTTTTACCAAGAAATAAAAGCTGATTACTGTAAGCACCCCTGCCAGTGGTAAATGGTTTGTCTCAACTCTGTAACTGCTACATCTGGAGGACAGCTTGTTCTGCAAGAAAAAACAATAGACTTACTGGCCAGATCCCCAGGTGAAAAAATAAGGATAGAAAGCCCAAAAAGATCACTAACGCAGCCATCGCATCTAACAATTAGTAAGCTGCAATATAACAAATGTTTGCTTTTGGGATTGATATTGCGGTGGACTGTTGCCCCTTGGACTGTAGACTGAATTGGCTGTCCCCTCCCATGAGCCATCACCAGTGTTGGTCATCTTACTTTAAAAAAGTAATTAGTTACGTTACAAATTACTTCTCCCAAAAAAGTAATTGAGTTAGTAACTCAGTTACTACATTGGAAAAGTAATTAGTTACTCAGAAAAGTAACTGTGATTTTTTTTTTTATATTCTTAGGGGCGGGTCTAGTATTACTGTAAGCAAGGGGCGCGTTCCCCCCTGCACGTCTATTTCCCCTCTGCACCCCCCTGCACGTCTGTTCCCCCCAACACATATATCTGTTTCCCCTCTGTACCCCACTACACGTCTGTCCCCCCCCCCCACACACGTATATCTGTTCCCCCTCTGTACCCCACTACACATCTGTCCCCCCCCCACACACACATATATCTGTTCCCCCTCTGTACATCTGTCCCCCCCAAACTCACGGATCGGATCGTTGCTTGGATCAGAGTCACGGATCGGATCATTTTTCAGATCAGCAAATAATAATTGAATTTGCAAAAACCTGTGAAAATTCCACCACCATAAAGCCCCCACTGTAATATCCACGTCATCTCCCCCACTGTAATATGCACGTCATCTCCTCAACTGTAATATTGGCTGAGTATGGCTGGGTACGGCTGAGTATGGCTGGGTACAGCTGGGTATCGCCGAGTATGGCTGGGTATTACCGTGTATTGCAGAGTATGGCTGGGTATTACCGAGTATTGCAGAGTATGGCAGAGTATGGCAGAGTATTGGCAGGGTGTTGCAGAGTATTGGCAGGGTGTTGCAGGGTGTTGCAGAGTATTGGCAGGGTGTTGCAGAGTATTGGCAGGGTGTTGCAGAGTATTGGCTGGGTATTACCGAGTATTGCAGAGTATTGCAGAGTATTGCAGAGTATGGCTGGGTATTACCGAGTATTGCAGAGTATTGCAGAGTATTACCTGGGTATTGGCTGGTATTGCAGAGTATGGCTGGGTATTACTGAGTATTGCAGAGTATTGCAGAGTATGGCTGGGTATTACCGAGTAATGCAGAGTATGGCAGAGTATGGCTGGGTATTACAGAGTATTGCAGAGTATGGCTGGGTATTACGGGGTATTGCAGAGTATGGCTGGGTATGGCAGAGTATGGATGGGTATTACGGGGTATTGCAGAGTATGGCAGAGTATGGCTGGGTATGGCAAGGTGTTGCAGAGTATTGGCAGAGTGTTGCAGAGTGTTGCAGAGTATTGACAGAGTATTGGCAGAGTGTTGCAGAGTATTGGCAGAGTATTGGCAGAGTATTGCAGAGTATTACCTGGGTATTGGCTGGTATTGCAGAGTATTGGCAGGGTATGTGCTGCCATCCGATCTCTCCCCTCCTCTGTACAGATCTGTACACAGAGGGGAGAGAGGAACCGGCGTCATCTTGACGCTGGTTTGTTTACAAGTGATCGCTCCATCATTTGACGGAGCAATCACATTGTAAACGGCCGACGGGTGCACCAAGATGGCCGCCGCTCCGGAGCTAGGCCGGAGCCGCGGCCATCTTGGTGCACCAAGATGGCCGCCGCTCCGGAGCTAGGCCGAAGCCGCGGCCTTTCCTAAGGCCAAGGCCGCGGACGGCTCCGCGGATCGCGGCGAGTAATTGCGGTAACGCCGCCCCAGTAATGGGAACGGCGTTACCGCGAGGGGAAGAGTAATCAGTTAGATTACTCGTTACCCTCTAAAGTAACGGCGTTACATAACGCCGTTTACTTTAATCGCGTTTCTTACATCACTGGTGAAGACCCCTCATATTGAGACACAACAGGTTTACAGACCTGGTACCTGGCCCCACCAACAGGTTCTCTGATAGACAACAGAAACTTGCAACCACCCACAAAAACACTGAAATACAATTTGCGGGTGGACTGGTGCTTTAAGGCAGGTTTAAACTCTAATCACTAACGCAGCCATCGCATCTAACAATTGGTAAGCTGCAATATAACAAATGTTTGCTTTTGGGATTGATATTGCGGTGGACTGTTGCCCCTTGGACTGTAGACTGAATTGGCTGTCCCCTCCCATGAGCCATCACCAGTGTTGGTCATCTTACTTTAAAAAAGTCATTAGTTACGTTACAAATTACTTCTCCCAAAAAAGTAATTGCGTTAGTAACTCAGTTACTACATTGGAAAAGTAATTAGTTACTCAGAAAAGTAACTGTGATTTTTTTTTATATTCTTAGGGGCGGGTCTAGTATTACTGTAAGCAAGGGGCGCGTTCCCCCCTGCACGTCTATTTCCCCTCTGTACCCCCCTGCACGTCTGCCCCCCCCCCACACACATATATCTGTTTCCCCTCTGTACCCCACTACACATCTGTCCCCCCCCACACACACATATATCTGTTCCCCCTCTGTACCCCACTACACATCTGTCCCCCCCCCCACACACACATATATCTGTTCCCCCTCTGTACATCTGTCCCCCCCAAACTCACGGATCGGATCGTTGCTCGGATCAGAGTCACAGATCGGATAATTTTTCGGATCAGCTAATAATAATTGAATTTGCAAAAACCTGTGAAAATTCCACCACCATAAAGCCCCCACTGTAATATCCACAATCTCACCCACTGTAATATCCACGTCATCTCCTCAACTGTAATATTGGCTGAGTATGGCTGGGTACAGCTGGGTATCGCCGAGTATGGCTGGGTATTACCGTGTATTGCAGAGTATGGCAGAGTATGGCTGGGTATGGCAGAGTATTGGCTGGGTATGGCAGAGTATTGGCAGGGTGTTGCAGAGTATTGGCAGGGTGTTGCAGAGTATTGGCAGGGTGTTGCAGAGTATTGGCTGGGTATTACCGAGTATTGCAGAGTATGGCTGGGTATTACCGAGTATTGCAGAGTATTGCAGAGTATGGCTGGGTATTACGGGGTATTGCAGAGTATGGCTGGGTATTACGGGGTATGGCAGAGTATTGCAGAGTATGGGTAGGTTTTACGGGGTATTGCAGAGTATGGCTGGGTATGGCAGAGTATGGATGGGTATTACGGGGTATTGCAGAGTATGGCAGAGTATGGCTGGGTATGGCAAGGTGTTGCATAGTATTGGCAGAGTGTTGCAGAGTATTGGCAGAGTGTTGCAGAGTATTGGCAGAGTATTGGCAGGGTATTGCAGAGTATTGGCAGAGTATTGGCAGAGTGTTGGCAGAGTATTGGCAGAGTATTGGCAGAGTATTGCAGAGTATTACCTGGGTATTGGCTGGTATTGCAGAGTATTGGCAGGGTATGTGCTGGCATCCGATCTCTCCCCTCCACTGTACAGATCTGTACACAGAGGGGAGAGAGGAACCGGCGTCATCTTGACGCCGGTTTGTTTACAAGTGATCGCTCTGTCATTTTACGGAGCAATCACATTGTAAACGGCCGACGGGTGCACCAAGATGGCCACCGCTCCGGAGCTAGGCCGAAGCCGCGGCCTTTCCTAAGGCCGAGGCCGCGGACGGCTCCGCGGATCGCGGCGAGTAATTGCAGTAACGCCACCCCAGTAATGGGAACGGCGTTACCGCGAGGGGAAGAGTAATCAGTTAGATTACTCGTTACCCTCTAAAGTAACGGCGTTACATAACGCCGTTTACTTTAATCGCGTTTCTTACATCACTGGCGGGGGGGGCATATTAGTCTAAAACCTTTCCCAACACTTCCTACACCATGTGTGTGACCCACCAGGTGCTTTCTATACTGTAATGTCATCATACAATGACAGCAGATATCTGTCTTGTGCCCCTTCCACACTCCTGTGTTGCCTAGTTCTTGGGTTAACCCACAGACCTGGCTGCCGAGAGGACATTGATGTAGGCTTGTAAGGAGGACCTGCCATCTTTTCTTCAAGCCAAACCCGAACACTTTAATGGTGCATGGCAAAAGAAAAAGTTGTAGTATAAAATATAGGATTGTAAGGGACTGGGACATTGGGGTGCCCCATTACGTGCCCCAAGGCAGTAGGGCAGAGTATGGTGCCAGTAGGGCGGAGTACGGTGTCAGTAGGGCAGTGGGCGGTATCAGTAATTTTTTACTCTTCTTTTTATTTTTATTTTTATTGTGCTTTTAGAATTTTTTAATTATTTTCTATTTTTTACAATTTAATTATTTTTTACAATATTTTTTAGGTGCCCCGTTAAGGGCCTTTGGTGAAATATCAGGGGTCTAAACAAACCACTAATGTCTCACATTTGAGAAAGGTAATGATGATAATGATTCCCTAGTCCCTTTCTCTGCAGCCTCAGCTGCACTGGACAGTGAATGAATGGGAAGTGCTTCCTGTACATTCCCAAACCGAAGCATAGTAAACACGGTTTACTATGCTTCATTAATGAATGAACACAGTGAGTGATCAGCAGAGGTGGGGGACTCGAGTCATATGACTTGACTCGAGTCAGACTCGAGTCACCTTTTTTAGGACTTGCGACTTGCTTGACAGAATTAAATAAATTACTCGACTTGACTTTGACTTGCAACTAATGACTTGCGACTTGACTTTGACTTGGGCTATATGACTTGCGACTTGCAATGACTTGCAATGACTTGGCACCGGGAATCCACAAACAGAGAGCCGCCCTGTCCCTCCCTGACACCGCCTACCTCACCAGCACATCCCTGCTCCTCCACCAGACTCCAGCCATCAGAGACCAGAACCCTGCCCCTCCTCCTGACTCCGCCCACAACAGAGCGGCACCCGGCCCCTCCTCCTGACTTAGGCCACTAGAGAGCGGCACCCGGCCCCTCCTCCTGACTTCACCCACCACAGAACGGCACCCGGCCCCTCCTCCTGAATCCGCCCACCATAGAGCGGGATATTCCAGTGTCATGAGGGGTCGGGTGAGATTGGTGCTCTGCAGCGGACTGAGGAGGGTGGATGCCGGGGCCCCCAGGAGGGCCAAGAGTAGTGTGGTAGCCCCCGCGGTGCCGAACCAGATCCTCAACCTGCAGGCCATGAACTCCAGGTGCGGGCAGTGGAGAATGCTGTGAGGGAGCCCATCGTCACCAAGACTGGGGAGATCGTTGGAGAGCTGCAAAGGTGAGTGGCTAAAACTGCCAGCATGGCCTTAGTGACAAGGGACTACAACTGCCAGCATTTACTGAGTGACAGGGGGACTACAACTCCCAGCATTTACTGAGTGACAGGGGGACTACAACTCCCACGGTGGTCAGGGTGACTAGAACTACAACTGCCAGTATGACCATAATGACAGGGGAACTACAACTCCCAGCATATTCTGATTTGCAGGGAAATTAGAAGTTCCTGTATGCAACGCACTCCTGAACCTCGCACTCTGTATATAAACGCACTCCTGAACCTCGCACTCTGTATATAAACGCACTCCTGAACCTCGCACCCTGTATATAAACGCACTCCTGAACCTCGCACCCTGTATATAAACGCACTCCTGAACCTCGCACTCTGTATATAAACGCACTCCTGAACCTCGCACTCTGTATATAAACGCACTCCTGAACCTCGCACCCTGTATATAAACGCACTCCTGAACCTCGCACTCTGTATATAAACGCACTCCTGAACCTCGCACCCTGTATATAAACGCACTCCTGAACCTCGCACCCTGTATATAAACGCACTCCTGAACCTCGCACTCTGTATATAAACGCACTCCTGAACCTCGCACTCTGTATATAAACGCACTCCTGAACCTCGCACTCTGTATATAAACGCACTCCTGAACCTCGCACTCTGTATATAAACGCACTCCTGAACCTCGCACTCTGTACATAGCGCACTCCTGAACCTTGCACTCTGTACATAACGCATTTCTGAACCTCGCACTCTGTACATAGCGCATTTCTGAACCTCACACTCTGTACATAGCGCATTTCTGTACCTCACACTCTGTACATAGCGCATTTCTGAAACTCACACTCTGTACATAGCGCATTTCTGAAACTCACACTCTGTACATAGCGCATTTCTGAACCTCGCACTCTGTACATAGCGCATTTCTGAACCTCACACTCTGTACATAGCGCATTTCTGAAACTCACACTCTGTACATAGCGCATTTCTGAAACTCACACTCTGTACATAGCGCATTTCTGAAACTCACACTCTGTACATAACGAACTCCTAAACCTCTCACTCTGTACATAATGCACTCCTGAATCCTTCCACACTTTGTGTAACACGCTTTTCCATAGTGTGTGCAAAACCATTTGTAATGGAAGCTTTTTATTCATTTTTTTAAATGATTGTACTGGGGTTTGTGTCTGTGAGACTCTTGCTTGTGGCAGAGCAATCAAAGCAGGAAGCCCGAGTTTGGTTTAACTACGCCCCATAAGCCACTCCCACTCATAATCATTAGGCCATACCGTTTTTTTTGCCACGGCGTGCGTAGGGACACTTCATCCCTCAAGTGTCCCTCATTCTGAAGTTCAAAAGTTGGGAGGTATGCACTACCACTAACCCACTAACACTAACCGCAAGCCGCCATCTGCCTACCCGATCAGCGTGTCATGCAGACAGACAGTGACCATTGCAGTGTTCAAAAGCCACGTCTCCTCGTCTGTGATAGGCGGAACACTCAATTTTACAGCAGGCAGTGTTCAGCCTATCATGGACATCCTCTCATCCTTGTCTGTGTTATGAGGATGAGCGGATGTCCGTGATAGGCGGAACACTGAATGCTGGGAGATTGTTACGCCTATCACAGATGAGGAGGAGGCGCGGCTTTTGAATGCTGGAATGGCTGCCGGGACGCCGCCGGTCAGGTACACGGCTGATGGGCACAGTGAAGCATGGGCACAGTGAGACACGGGTACAGTGAGGCATTGGGCACAGTGAAGCACAGGCACAGTGAGACACTGGTACAGTGAGGCATTGGGCACAGTGAGGCATTGGGCACAGTGAAGCATGGGCACAGTGAGACACTGGTACAGTGAGGCATTGGGCACAGTGAAGCACAGGCACAAATGAAGAACGGGCACAGTGAGACACAGGCACAGTGAGACATGGGCACAGTGAGACACGGGCACAGTGAGACATGGGCACAGTGAGACACGGGCACAGTGAGGCATTTATTAACTCATTTAAAGGTGGAAATGGGGTAGATCAGTATTTTGACTTGATTTGTGACTTGACCAAAATAAATGACTTGCTTGACTTCTAGCAGTGACTCGACTTGACTTGCTTGCTTTTCGCCACAGTAACTTGGGACTTGCTTGTGACTTGAAGGTTAAGACTTGAGACTTGCTTATGACTTGCACATGTGTGACTTACTCCCATGTCTGGTGATCAGTACCATTTCTAACAGGAAAGGGCTGGTAAATGAAGTTCCCTTACAACAGGAGGGTAAAGGAGAGGAGGGAAACTTCAGTTCCCTTCACTGGAATTAAAGGGTCCTGTTAGGGTTGCCACCTCATCCCTTTAAAAACCGAACACATATTAATTACACAGGTTCTATGGCTGATTAAAGGGGTGTTCCAGCTGAAATTTATTTTTTATTTTTTTTAAAGTCAGCAGCTACAAACACTGTAGCTGCTGACTTTTAATAAGCACACTTACCTGTCCAGGGTGCCCGCGATGCCGATACGTCCATCGGATCGGGTCCCGGCGCCGTCATTCGAACTAAGGGAAACAGGCAGTGAAGTCTTTGCGGCTTCACTGCCCATTTCCTACTGTGCATGCGCAAGTCACGCAGCGCTTTGTGAATGGCCGGCTGTGTTCTGGGACACACACATGTCCCAGAACACAGCGCGCCCCATTCCCCAGAAGACAATGCGAGGAGGAATGAAAAATGAAGACTTCCACGGAATAGGAAGTGGCAGATTAGGATGATCTGCCTAGCAACAGCCATTTCTGGTAAGTATAAAAAAAAAAAAAAAAATAATTTTTTCAATTTTTTTTCAATTCTTTTTTTTTTTTCAATTTTTTTTTTTCAATTTTTTTTTTTCAATTTTGTTTTTCAATTTTTTTTTCAAGATTTTTTTCAATTTTTTTCACATTTTTAGGAGCCTTTTTTATGTCATTTTTTTTTTTTTTTTTAGAGTGGACCTCCGCTTTATGGTGATAATTAAACTCACTTGGTGCCTTATCTGCATTAAATTAGCCTCAGAACCCGTGTAATTCCTATGTGTTTGGTTTTAAAGCGATGAGGTGGCAACCAGAGGCCAAGCCCAACTACCCCTCACCATAATCCCCCCTCCACCAAATGAATCGGACCAGTCCTGACCTCAACCTGATAGAACACCTTTGGGATGAATTTGAGCGGAGACTGTGAGCCAGGCCTTCTCGTCCAACATCAGTCCCTGACCTCATAAATGCTCCTTCTGGAAGAATGGTCAAACATTCCCATAGACACCCTCCTAAACCTTGTGGACGGCCTTCCCAGAAGAGTTGAAGCTGTTATAGCTGCAAAGGGTGGGCCAACTCAATATTGACCCTACGGACTAAGACTGGGAGGCCATTAAAGTTCATGTGTGTGTGTAAAGGCAGGTGTCCCAATACTTTTGACAATATAGTGTATCTGCAGATGCCAAGGAACTTTTCACCTAGTAGTATTTGCTGGATTTTGTATACAAGGTCAGATAGTCTCTGGTGTGTGGCTCCCTTCCTGTTGTGAGATAATAATGAGACTTATGTACAGCTTCACTTACAGCAGCTGCCTTTCCCTTGAGGCCAGTATGCCTACCGGTACCCGGATGCCCCCCCAGGACTTAAAGCGGTATTAAACTCCAAACCAAAAATGTCATATATTGAAAAGAGTGTTTATAATGTTTTTTTCTAATTTGGGTTGTTTTACAAGGTGAGAGTTTACATATACTGCAGGAAGATGCAATAGATATATAATTCTTGTATATCCAATGAGTAGTCGAGTCCATAGCTCCTCCTGTTGGAAATGGTGAAGGTCCTCCCATTTCGGTTGCAGCTGTTGGGGGTCCTCTCGAGAAAAACCCATAACTCTTAAGAGGCCTTAAGTGTTACGCGCCACCAGTTGCCCCACCCAACCCCTACCCTGCCCCGCCCCTAATTCCGCCCTAAACACACCCTCATAAATGATCCCATGAAATGACATTGTTAAATGTTTTATGCAGAAATAAGTTACAAAAAAAAATATTAACATCAACTTTATCAGTGCCCATCAGTGAAGCCTATCAGTACCGATTAGTGCAGCATATTGGTGCCTCTCAGTGCGGCATCATCAGTGTAACTTATCAGTGCCGCCTGATCAGTGCCCATCAGTGCAGCCTCATCATTGTCCATCAGTGCAGCCTCGCCAGTGCCCATCAATGCAGCCTCACCAGTACCCATCAATGCAGCCTGATTAGTGCCCATCAATGCAGTTTCACCAGTGCCCATCGATGCAGTCTGATCAGTGCCCATCAATGCAGCCTCTCCAGTGCCCATTAATTCAGCCTGATCAGTGCCCATCAATGCAGCCACACCAGTGCCCATCAATGCAGCCTGATCAGTGCCCATTAGCGCAGCCTCAGCAGTGCCCATCAATGCAGCCTGATCAGTGCCCATCAATGCAGCCTGATCAGTGCCCATCAATGCAGACTCACCAGTGCCCATCAATGCAGCCTCACCAGTGCCCATCAATGCAGACTGATCAATGCCCATCAATGCAGCTTCACCAGTGTCCATCAATGCAGCCTGATCAGTGCCCATCAATGCAGCCTCACCAGTGTGCCCATCAATGCAGTCTCATCAGTGCCCATCAATGCAGTCTCATCAGTGCCCATCAATGCAGCCTGATCAGTGCTCATCAATGCAGCCTCACCAGTGCCCATCAATGCAGCCTCACCAGTGCACCGGAATCAGAGAGAGGAGAGTAAGAGGAGAGCCGGCCGGGTCACACAGAGCGGGGATCTCCTGCTGTGACACAGCTTTGATTTGAATTGCCCATCGGCCGCTGTCATACGAAGCCCCGCCTCTTGGACCGGCTCCTATGATAGACATCACACGTCCCGGTGTCTTGCCGAGAAAGTTCCCCCGGCGGATAAGGACCACCCTGTACTGCGCAGGCGCTGCGCTTGCGCAGTACGAAGCACAACGGAGTCTCCGAAAATAGCCGAAGCTGAACACAGTCAGTCAGCTGTACACGACGCCTGCGCACTACATTCTAACCTAAGTCCAGGTTCGAGTCCCACCATCCACGTGGACATAGAGTTAGAATAAAAATATGCCGAGCGCAGCAAGGCCGTGCCCGAAGCGTGGCGAGGGGCCCTGTTACAGGCGCCGTGTACAGCTGATTCACTGTCTTCATCTTCGGCTATTTCCGGCAGCTTCGTTGTGCTTTGTACTGCGCAAGCGCTGCGCCTGTGCAGTACAGGGGGGTCCTTATCCGCCTGGGGGGAACTTTCTCGGCAGAACACCGGCATTGGACCAGTGTGCTGTCTATCATGGGAGCCAGTTCAGGAGGCGGGACTTCGTATGACAGTGGCAGCTGGGCAAGTCAAATCAAAGCTGTGTCACATCAGGAGATCCCCGCTCTGGGTGACCCGGCCGGCTCTCCTCTTCCTCTCCTCTCTCTTCCCCAGGTTCCTGGCTGATCGTCGGGAGAACGGTTCCCATTCAACCCCGTCTGCCGGCGGACCCCGCTCCCCCCCTCCGAAGCAGCCCCACAACTCATCCTCAAGTTTTTCCCACTTGCCAAATGCGCGCCGGGCGAGTGGAAATTCTGAGGGCTGTGATAGGAAATCATTTACACTTTTCTAAGAATTTCATGTGCTGATAATAATAATAATAATAATACAGTTTTGTGTATTGTGCTGACTCTAGTACAGATCCTCAACGTATTTCTTTTCTACGACAAACAAAAAGGGGAAATGGATTAACTGTCAAATCTCAGTAGCGTGCCCTGGTCCCAGAGACCATCCTGCCAGGTCCCAGAGAATTTTGAAATCTGATCTCCAGGAAGGATTAGTAATATCTTGTGGTTTCGGCGCAGTATTTAGAGAAGTTCCATTTCTGCTTTGATGTGAATCAGAACGAGCTGCAAAAATTACAAGTTAAACTCCGGGATAAGCAAAGCATTGTCTAAATCCATTCATCACGTCTATTCTTCCTTGGATCTTGGTGTGTTTTGTATATTTCTTCCAGATCTGTGCAGTTATCCAGTGTGAGACTTTCCCTCTGTGCAGGAGCTTCCTGTAATAAAGACCGGGCACTGCTGCTCTCTCCCCTTGTGCAGGGTGACTGGTCTGGTCTCCGCCCCTTCCTGTCATTTTTTTTGCAGGCAGGCAGTAGTGGGTGGGGTCTGCTGCGCCCCTCCCACAGCTCTGTTGTCTGCACAACTCATGTACAGCAGAGTGATGATGTCACTGCTACTTTTACAAGGTAACATATGGGTTTGCAAACGCATTTGGTACACACAGACTGGATTTATAACCTTTGTGGCTTACGAAGTATATCTATATATGAAAGTTTTCTTGCCTGGAGTTCAAGGGGTTTTAAACTCTTGTTTTTTAAATAAAAATAACAAACATGTCAATCGTTTTGCACAGAGCAGCCCCGATCCTCTTCTTCTGGGGTCCTCCGCTGGTGCTCCAGGCCCCTCTTCTTTATCGGGTGCCCCCACGGAAAGCCGCTTTTCATGAGGGCACGCTGCTGCGTCCATTGACACAGACAGCGGTACTCGGCCCCGCCTCCCGCTCCTGTGTCACTGGATTTGATTGACAGCTGCTATCAATCTTTCCAATGAGGAGAGAGAATGCATTAAGGTGATAAAACCTTCAGGCTTTACAACCACTTTCAGTTTTAAAACAACAGTGTACAGTGATAATGACAATACATATCTCCTAGCTTTCTAAGAAGAAACAAGGAGGGGCATGCATTAGAAGGGACAAGGAGGGACACTTATTAAGTTGGCCAGTGGCGGTGCGTCCATAAGGGTGCACGGGCGCCTCCCCCTCTCTCCTGCCAGCCCCTCTATCACCAATAGATAGATTCATGCATTGCATGAATCTATCTATGGCTGCCGCTGCCACTTCCTATTCAGGCGCCCTTTTTCAGGCACCGGGTGCCTGAATTACAGTGGCGGGGGGGGGGGGGGTGGTTTGAAGCACCTGATTAGAGCCATAGGCTCTAATAGGCATCAATCAGGTGATCGGGTCTGTTACCTGTCACCTGATTGGCTGAAATGACAGGCGCCGCTATTGGACGCATATCAGGAGGAGAGGACGTGAGATGAGGACGGCAGGAGACGCATGGAGGACCCCGCTCATTGCCGTCACCCGCTGCCCAACCAAGACAGGGTAAGTGCTGGGCAGACGGCGAGCAGGCGGGGGTCACACTCGGGGTGCATTCAAGGGCACACTGGCAGCATTTGATGGGCACATTGGCAGCATTTGATGGCACAGTGGCTGCATTTAATGGGCACAGTGGCAGCGTTTAATAGGCACACCGTGCCAGCGTTTAAAGGGCAGAGGTGACAGCATTTGATGGCACAGTGGCAGCGTTTAATGGGCACAGTGGCAGCGTTTGGCACAGTGGCTGCAATTGATGGCACAGTGGCAGCATTTGAGGGCACAGTGTCACGATTTGATGGCACAGTGGCAGCGTTTGATGGCCCAGTGGCAGCATATGATGGGCACAGTGGCGATGTTTGGGCACAGTGGCAGCGTTTGATGGGCACAGTGGCAGCATTTGATGGGCACAGTGGCTGCAATTAATGGCACAGTGGCAGCATTTGAGGGCACAGTGGCAGTGTTTGATGGCACAGTGGCAGCGTTTGGGCACAGTGGCAGCGTTTAATGGGCACAGTGGCAGCGTTTGATGGCACAGTGGCTGCAATTGATGATGTTTTTTCAAAAAATTTTTGCGAGCTCCCCCAACAAAAATTTTGAGCACCAGCCGCCACTGAAGTTGGCCATACACTGATCGAATTTTGGCCACTTCTTTCAACTGTCTCTCGCAGAGGGAGCCCACTGTAAAACTTCCATCCAAACAGCAGATGCATCCAATCAGATGCAGCCTCTGATCACATATTCTGACGGCTCCCAGAACTAACAGATCTCACGGCAGGGCACAGCTGGGACAGATCTCCAGAATCTGGGAGATAGAATGATCTCCTTGCAAGGCAAGGCAGAGCAACCTACAAAGTGAGCTAATAGAGCCTGGCAGGTAGGAGAGAGAGATGAGAGAAAGCTTTGGGGGGGGGGGGGGTTGCACACTGTGCATAGCGCACCCCTAAACCCTGCACTCTGTACACAGTGAACTCCTGAACACAGGGGGGCCCCGACAGCAGGGGGATCAGTGTGGCAGGACAGGAGTACAATTATAGAACAATGGACTGTGCCTGTGTCTTTCCCTCCAGCAGCTGAAAGCCAGAAGGAGGGGGAAGGGGAAGAAAGTAGAAACCAGCTTTCAGCTGCTGGAAGGAGAGACACATGCATTGTTCTGTAATTGTCCTCCTGTCCCACCGCACCGATCCCCTTGTTGTACAGCCCCCCTAGAGATTGCCCAATGGTAACCCCCTTATTGGCGGCCCTGACTGGGAGTAAGATGGAAGAGCTATGCTGGACTGATGGAGAAGGCGTGGGCTCTTTAGTGCCCCTCTTAAATGCAACATGTGTGTAGTAATATGGAACAAGACATTTCACAGAGGGACTCTGTACATTGAATATAACTTGTATAGCGCTACATATGCAAACTTAATCGCCTCAAGGTGCTTTGCCGCCAGTGTCCATCTGGGTCTTCAGAAGAGAGGTCTTGAGCTTCTTCCCGAAGGCCAGTTTTCTTCCAAGCAGATGTTGATATAGCGCGGTCGTTTACCCCACAGGGTCCCGACGTGCTTACAAACACATACATGTACTAGGACCAATTTCTAGACAGGATCTGATTAACCTACCAGCATGTCTTTGGAATGTGGGAGGAAACTGTAGTACCCGGAGGAAACCCACGCAGGCACAGGGAGAACATGCAAACTCCAGGCAGATGGTGTCGTGGTCAGGATTTGAACCAGCGACCCTATTGTTGCTAGGTGAAAGTGCTAACCACTACTCCACTGTGCTGCCCTGTAACTGCTGTACACAGTGTACAGCTCATCTCTAAGTTGGGGAACCGCCATAATGTTTGTTTCTCACATGAACCTGGTCCTGGGCATTGATGGGCACATGCATGGCAAAAGGTACTCCCACATGCAGGGCGAGTGGCCCCGCCCACAAGCAGGAACAGGGGGATCCTTGCACTGAGGGTCCTCAGGTGCAGCTTCCTCTCCAGCAGGGAGAGCAGTGAGCAGAGCAGTAGAGACATCACCAAATCTCACTCCAAATCTAGTAAGAGTAGCAGAAGGAGGCAGCAGTGCTTTAAATGATCACACACTGCACATATACAGCTAGGAGGCTACAGAACAGCAATACCTAGGCACAGGAAGTGCACTACTATATTTCAGGAGAAATTGAAGGGAAAGGCAGGGAATAGTTTAGGCAAAATAATCAGTACTAGATGTTTCGTTACATGTTAGCCAATCTACGCTTTATGAGTTCAGGTCCACTTTAAGCAATAATGTGATACAGTCAGAGCAACAAAAATCTCAATGTACTAATAAATAATCTGTACAAATATGTGAAATATAAATAAAGTGCAAGTGCAAACCCAGTGCAACTTATCAATGCAAAATGACATCATTAAAGTGCTTATATAATAATTCATAAAGTACTATTTAATACAAAAATGTACTTGAATTTAAAATTAAAGTGAAGATTCAAAAAATGTATAGTCCAAAAAAATTGTTCAAATTCTCAAGTGCTCCACCGTAATGTGAATCCTTCACCAATCCTACTCAAGTGAACTCACCAGATGCTGGTAAGATTAAAAACCAGCTGATAAGTCAGATTAATCTCCTCAAAAAGCATCGGCTCCAACTCTCTCTCCTTCTGGATATAGGGTCAGTATCCCATCTCATAGACTGCAGTAATCAATATGGAAGACAAAGCAAAAGGAAGGAGCTTCCATAGTGTAAAAACGGTCTCACAGGCTATAGATTAAAACAATATTAATTCCACTCACATTTCCGAAGTGCCTACCCGGCACTAGGGAGAACACGCTTAGTAATATTTGCCGTTCAACTCCGGGCTTATCACAAACCGCGAGTATGAACCAACACACGCAATGGCTTCAGTGTCCTCACCCCGCCCTACATACGTTTCGTCATGGGACGTCTTCAAGGAGCAAAATAGTATGAGATGGTACTTTATGAATTATTATATAAGCACTTTAATGATGTCATTTTGCACTGAGTTTGCACTTGCACTTTATTTATATTTCCCATATTTGTACAGATTGTTTATTAGTACATTGAGATTTTTGTTGCACAGACCTGCGCTGCTCTGACTGTATCTTATTATTTGGTTATTGCTGTCACAATAATTAGAACGGCAGCGGTCCATCAGTATTTTTTTTTTTTTTTAGTGCACATAAACCTGTGGCGCTGTTTTTTTCATATTATTCACTTTAAGCAGTACACCATAATGAAAACTCTGTATGATGTATAAAAATACATGACTGAAACATCATCTTCATAATGGTCAATAACCCAAATGTTGTAATATTATTCATTATTACATGGAAAATGTAGATTCATTGTACTCCACAGCCTTGCCCAGAATGTCTAAAGGGCCCTAAGTTAAAGCTGAAACTGCGTCCTTAACCCCATTCTAGTTCAGATATGCGTCATTCCAGAGCCCCCAACACCCCACCCCAGCCTGCTGTTCTCTAATCAACAGTATATGGAAGCCAGCGGTGATCTTGGTTTAATATTTTGCAAAGGTCACAGGGGATTATGGAATTGGAAAGTGTTGCCCCATTGTTGTTCCTTTGGAGATAAGCCAAAACCTGCAGTGCCTCCTACCTGCTCCAGCCTAGCAATGAATGACCTGGGCATCCATGTTTATGCCAAAGACCACTTTACCAGCTGGTGTATACCTAGCAGTAAGCCTATATTTTGAAAATGTGTGGCCTCTTTCATTTATTGGGTTGCAGTGGCCATACCAGAGATTTTCCGGTGCAGGCAATTTGCGGTCACATGCTGAATAATTACAGTAGCTGTTCTCCCAGTTCTATCCATCATGGATAATACAGTAGGCTTAAGTGTTCATTAACCTGAGTGAGTGTACTGGGATGTACATACTGTATTTTAATAGGCACTTAGATGTGAAGGTGACTTCAATGCATTTCAATAATCCAAAAACCAAGACCACCACTGTACATGAACAGTTGTGCTCAAAAGTTTGCACACCCTGGCAGAAATTGTGAAATTTTGGCATTAAAGTGGTGTTGCCACCAAAAAAAAAAATTGGCTTAAAAATCATTAAAATAATTAAAAAAAAAAATAATTGGAAAAAAAAAATTTTTTTACTCACCTCTAAATGCCTGTTGCTAGGGGGTCCCTCGTAGTCTGCCACCTTCAGTGCCCGGGCACTGACATCACTTCCCCTAGGCGCCGCACAGTCATCTGGGACCTGTCACGTGTCCCAGATGAGTGAGCGTCGAATAACGCGCATGCGCATGCGCAGTGGTTGCCCGGCTGTGAAGCCACAGCCGGGTGCCCACATTAAGAATGCCGGCGCCGCGAGCGGAGCGGGGAACGAGGGGGGCCTCGTTCCCCCGCATCGCTGGACCCTGGGACAGGTAAGTGTCCGATTATTAAAAGTCAGCAGCTGCAGTATTTGTAGCTGCTGACTTTTAAAATTATTTTTTTTGTGGGCACACCTCTTTAATATTGAAAATATGACTGATCATGCCAAAAAACTGTTCTTGTATTTAATGATAGCAATCACATTAAGCCATTTATTATCACATAGTTTTTTGGATCTTTTTTAAATCATAATGATAACAGAAATCACCCAAATGGCCCCGATAAAAAGTTTACACACACAAAAGGTGGCACACAGAGGTTAAAATGGCAATTAAAGGTTAATTTCCCACATTTGTGGCTTTTTAAATCACAATTAGTGTCTGTGTGTAAATAGTCAATGAGTTTGTTAGCTCTCACATGGATGCACTAAGCAGGCTAGACACTGAGCCACGAGGAGTTAGAAAAGAACAGTCAAAAGACCTGCGTAACAAGGTAATGAAACTTTACATAGATGGAAAAGGATATAAAAAGATATCCAAAGCCTTAAATATGCCAGTCAGTACTGTTTAATCACTTAATAAGAAGTGGAAAATGTGGGGATCTCTTGATACCAAGCCAAGGTCAGGTAGATCAAGAAAGATTTCAGCCACAACTGCCACAGGAACTGTTCGGGATCCAAAGAAAAACCCACAGGTAACCTCAGGGGAAATACAGGCTGCTCTGGAAAAAAATGGTGTGGTTGTTTTTAAGGAGCACAATACAATGATACTTGAACAAAAAAGAGCTGCATGGGTCAAGTTGCCAGAAAGAAGCCTTTACTGCACAAGTTCCACAAAAAAGCCTGGTTACAATATGCCCAACCACACCTTGACATGCCTCATTGGGCTTTTTTGTGGCATTGGCGCAGTAATAGTGCATCCATGTGAGAGCTAACAAACTCATTAACTATTTATACACAAACACTTATTGTGATTTTAAAAAGCCACAAATGTGGGAAATTAACATTTAATAGCCATTTTACCCTCTGTGTGCGCCACCTTCTGTGTCTGTACCAAGGCCAAACATTCCAGGCCAGGGAATGTAAACTTTTTATCAGGGCCATTTGGGTGATTTTTGTTATCATTATGATTTAAAAAGGATCCAAAAAACTATGTGATAATAAATGGCTTTGTGTGATTGCTATCCTTAAATAAAAGACTGTTTTTTTTGACATGATCAGTCATATTTTCAATATTAATGCCAACATTTCCCAATTCCCAATATACAAACTTTTGAGCATGACTGTATATATATATATATATATATAAATATATATTTTTCCCTTCTATTGGTTGAACTAGATGGACTTGTGTCTTTTTTTTAGCCAGACTAACTATGTAACTATGTTTTGAAAATCTAAACAAAAGCATGAATGGTCACACTTTAGCTCACACCTTCCTATTTCCCGCACTTACTATTGGCAATCAAATGGAAAAGCAACTTAACTACCAATGGAAAGTTGGGGAAGGTGGGGCTGGAGGATGGAGACCAAAGCTTGGAAGTTGGGGCACTCAGATGTGGACCTGCCAGCTCTGTATAAGCATTGTAAGAGGTGGGTGACTTCTATAGGGCTTGGGAGTTCTGTGGGTTTCCTAAGGCAATGCTTGCAGGCACTGAAACACCACCAGGTCCTTCTCAGGGCGGCGGATCCAAGGGGGGGCAACGGGGCAATTGCCCCCCCCAAAAAAATATCACACTGACTGACATGATTTCATTGTCAGTCACTTGCAGGCTGCAACCATGCTATGCTCGAGTCTCTCTCTCATCAGCCGATCAGCGGCACAGAGCGAGAGAGTGTCTAGTGTGTTACACGGTACCTGGCTGGACCAGGAGGAGCCTGGAGGTGGGTGGAGCTGAGCCGTTGGCTTGGCAAGCCTGGCTTCGTTGCTAGCGCCTGGGCCGCCTGGCGTCTAGCAACGAGTGACATCATTGAGTCAGTCACGTGACTCACGTCGGACTCGGAGTTTCAAAATCAGAGCCGACGTGACGGTGACAGGAGCTGCCTGGAGGAGCCTAGGGGAACAGCTGTTGCTGCAGTCTCAGACTGCAGTAGTGGCACTGTGTGGCAGAGTGCCAGCAATCTTCCTTCTAGGCAGCCGCCGCTGAGTGTGTTGGCCCCTCCCACCTGCAGCACCTCTTCCCTCCATCTTGTCCACACTCCACACAGTCACTCACACTGACTGCAGGCCTCCACCCCTGATAGCAGGAAAGTGACACAGCAAGTAAAAATCGGCAACAAATGACAGGTGACGTGGCAAGTGACAGTCCGCAACTTATGGCAGGTGACGTGGCAAGTGACAGTCCGCAACTTATGGCAGGTGGCGTGGCAAATGACAATCCGCATCTGGTGGCAGGTGACGTGGCAAGTGACAATCCGCAACGTGTGGCAGGCGACATGGCAAGTGACAGTCCGCAACATGTGGCAGGTGATGTGGCAAGTGACAGTCTGCAACTTGTGGCAGGTGGCATGGCAAGTGACAGTCCGCATCTGGTGGCAGGTGGCACACTCGTGGCTCCCACTGATTCTGCATTATGGTGAGTTGAACCATTTCATTTTATATAACAATGTAATAATAGAAATAATGCACTTCAATCATCCTGACACCATATTAACCATGGTGTCAGGATGATTGAAGTGCCAACACCAGCCATTTCCCCCGATAAATTGCCCGCAAAAAAACATATTTTCTGGCAGTGCCCCTCCCAAGACCAGACTCTGGATCTGCCCCTGGTCCTTCTATTGCCTACTTTGTTGAACTGGGGTATTTTTGTTTTTAGATATACTATATAGAGGAAGAGAATACAGAAGCACTGTGACTAAGTGGTTAGCACTTCTGCCGAGCAGCACTAGAGTCATTGGTTCAAATCCCAACCACAACTCTACCTGCCTGGAGTTTGCATGTTCTCCATGTGCCTGTGTGGGTTTCCTCTGGGTACTCCGGCTTCCTCACACACTCCAAAGACATGCTGATAAGTTAAAAGTTCAGTAGTGCTCCCGTGCCATCACTTTAAATGTGGTATGACAGCTAACTGCCGCAGACACCGGTTAGCTAATCTGTGGCCAATGAGACGTAATATTAATTGCAATATGTGGTGCTGCACTGTTTGAAAACCTTGAATATTAGATGCTAAAAGACGATGAGATCCTTCACTGTGCGAAATAAGAAGAACGTGACTGGTGATTCTTCCTTCCAGTGCAGTGACACCTATAAGCAGATTGGCCTCTCACCTTACTGCTGTAAGGTAACAGCATAAATTGAGGATATTTCCAAATTCCAATTGCCTCTAGGGGTCCTCCTATGGTTAACCCGGTGTTCTGTCAAAACAGCCAATTCATCAAGATCTCCAATCACATCACTTCCGCTTACTGTAAACCATCAGTAATTGGAGATTTTGACGAGTTGCTGTTTTGACACAACACCGGCAAGTATGTACATTCCGGTACACGATATTATGAGCGGACATTGTTAGTTCACCCAGTACTAACCAACAAAATGTCCGCCTCTGAGGCGGCACCAACTTTTTCCTCCTTAGCCGCTGTTCTGTCAAAACAGCAATCTCTTCGTGTACCGGAGTGTACACGCTTGCTGGTGTTGTGTCAAAACTGCAACTCGTCTAAATCTCCAATTAATGATGGTTTACAGTAACTGGAAATTACGTGAATGGAGATCTCGACGAATTGGCTATTTTGACAGAACACTGTCTGGTGGCTCTCTAAGGTGGATTAATCAGGCTACCTCTAGGTATCCTCTTCTCATTAGCCCAGCTGGTGGCTCTCTAAGGTGCATTACTCAGGTTACCTCTAGGTGTCCTCCTCTCATTAGCCCAGCTGGTGGCTCTCTATGGTGGATGTTGCCTCCTCTATGATGGTCTGGTGGTCCTTTTTGGATCAGTTTCTCAAAAGTAATGCATAGAAACCTGTGATATCTTTTAATGCACCTCCATGGGTTTGCTGCGACAACTGGGTAAGATTTCTTAGCATTAGCTTTAGAAAGCTTTTTTAAGCTCTCTACATCTGCAGGATATAATTTGGAGTGACTGTCTGTCAAGCTACTAGACTTGCTAAGAAATCTTACCCAGTTGTCGCAGCAAACCCATGGAGGTGTATTAAAAGACATGACAGCTTTCTATGCATTACTGTTGAGAAACTGATCCAAAAAGACCACCAGACCATCAAAGCAAAGGCAACATCCACCATAGAGAGCCACCAGCCGAGCTAATGATAAGAGGACCCCTAGAGGTAGCCTGAATTATCCACCTTAGAGAGCCACCAGACGGGTTAGCCATAGGAGGACCCCTAGAGGAAATTGGAATTCGGAAAATTCATCAACTTATGCTGTTACCTTACAGCAGTACGGTGAGAGGCAAATCAGCACATAGGTTTCACTGCAATGGAAGAAAGAGTCTCTAGTCACGTTCTTATTTCGCACAGTGAAGGAACTCATCACCTTTTAGCATCTATTGCACCAGATTTAAATAGGACTTTTATGTATTTTTCACCATTATATATATTCTATATCTTTTCATATATTTTTTTTCATACTTGTTTTAATTCTTTATGACATAACATAAAGAAACATTGTAATAATAACATGGAAACCTTGGAATAATTGATAAGTGCTAATCATCAACGTCGTTATCTATATGTTCACCATTAGCACTTATCAATTATTCCAAGGTTTCCAGTGTATAAGGATTAGTGCCTTTAATTTGTGAATTTGTATATTTGTCTGTGAGGTTTTTAGTTTACGCTATGTATACATGCATAGAGGGAACATATTTACCTATTCGCACAGCTTATACATTGGTTTGTGAGAATTCACAAATTTTCTTAGGATTGATACCCACTTCACCCCTCACACCTAATATTCATGGTTTTCTAACAGCACAGCACCATATATTGCAATTAATATGCTGGTAGGTTAACTGACTTCTGTCTAAGTTGGCCCTAGTATACAGTATATATGAATGTGAATTAGGGACCTTAGATTGTAAGCTCCTTGAGGGCAGGGACTGATGTGAATGTGTAAAGTGCTGTGTAAATCTATGGTACTATATACAGTAAGTACGTGTAAAAAATAAATAAGATAAGATGTTACTTAAAGCGGAGCTCCACCCTAAAGTGGAACTTCCGCTCATCGGAACCCTCCCCCCCTCTGGTGCCACAATTGGCACCTTTCAGGGGGAAGAGGGGTGCAGATACCTGTATAATACAGGTATCTGCATCCACTTCCGGGCATAGATAGCCGCAGATTCTGCGGCTATTACGCCACTTCCTGGGGGGCCCTCGCTGTCTGCTGGAAACACACGGATCCCAGAGAGAGCAGGGACTGTCCTTACTGCGTAGCGCAACTCGCGAATGCGCAGTAGGGAACCGGGAAGTGAAGCCGCAAGGTATCACTTCCTGATTCCCATACCGAAGATGGCGGTGGCAGCACCCGAGAGCCGATCGATAGATCGGCTTCAGGTGCCGACATCGCGGGCGCGCTGGACAGGTAAGTGTCCATATTTTAAAAGTCAGCAGCTGCAGTATTTGTAGATGCTGACTTTTAAAAAAAAATAAAAAATGTGTGTATTTATAGACATTGTATGCTAACTAAAGCAAGAAGATATAAGTCAAGAGATTTTTTCTTGGATGACAGTACAATGTTTAAAGGCATAGCCCATCTTTTGAAAACATTAAAGAAATGCACACACGGAAAAGGGTGTGATTTTACATAACATAATGAGCATTAGGGATGGGCCGAATGGCCCCATTGTTCGGCTCGCACCAGAACATTCGAACATTGCGAAAGCTTGGAACCGAATAACGAATCCCATTGAAGTCTATGTGGCCCGAACTGTAAAAATCAAAAGTGACCATTTTTAAGGCTTACATGCAAGTAATTGGGCATACAATGGTTATGGGGGTCCAGGTACTGCCGTTTGGGACATGTATCAATGAAAAAAAAGTTTGTAAAAAACTAGACATGTGCAATTCGTTTTTTTTTTCGTTTTTTTTTCGTTTTTTCGTTTTTCTTCGTTATTTTTGTTCGTTCGTTTTCGTACGAATGAACGAATCGTTCGAATCGTACGAATCCGAATAACGAATCGTTCGAATCGTACGAATCTGATTAACGAATCATTCGAATCAAACGAATCCGAAAAACAACGAAAATCAGAAAAAAACAAATTAGAAACAACGAATGTACTAATGAAGAAAATCCGGAAAACGAACGAAAAAATTCTTACATTCGTAACTTTTTTTTTTGGTTGAATTGGTAATTTTCCGTGTCCCTTACAATGGCGCTGCTTAACGTGCTTCGAATGGATTGAACAAAAAAATTCGTACATTCGTAACTTTTTTTTTCGATTCGTAACTTTTTTTTTTCGATTCGTAACTTTTTTTTTTCGATTCGTAATTTTCCGTGTCTCTTACAATGGCGTTGCTTAACCACTTCCCGACCGCCCCATGTAGATATACGTCGGCAGAATGGCACGTACAGGCAGAATCACGTACCTGTACGTGACATTCTTCCGGCGGTTGGGGGGTCCGATCGGACCCCCCTCCGCCGGCGGGGACGGTCGGGATCGTGTCAGGAGCGATCCGGGACGAGGGGACGGCCAGTGGTTTCTGGCCACCCCCTCGCGATCGCTCCTGGCCAATGAAAAGCTTCCCCTTCCTGTCTATTGTATAGACAGGAAGGCGGAAAGTGATGTCACGCTCGGTGCGCCGGTCTATGTGACCGGAGACGCCGAGCGGTGAACATGTAAAGGTTAGTGCACAACAGTACACTGACACCAGTACAGTTAGGCACATATTCCACCCCCCTGTCACCCCCTGATCACCCCCCAGATCACCCCCCTCCCCCCCCAGTCACAGTGTCACTAATTGCAGTGATCATTTTTTTACTGATCACTGCATTTAGTGTCAGTGTGACTGTAATAACTGTCAGGGCAGTTAGTTTTAGGTCCAAGGTAGCCCCCTACCCCCCCCTAATAAAGGTTTAACCCCTTGATTGCCCCCCAGGTAACCCTTTCACCCCCTTTTGCCAGTGTCACTAAGCGATCGTTTTTCTGATCGCTGTATTAGTGTCACTGCTGTCGCTAGGTAACCATTTTTTTTTTTTTAGGTAACCGCCATGTTTATATAGGTTCATAAATAGTTTTATAGGTCAGGTACCCCATATTACAACCTAAATAAAGGTTTTAACCCCTTGATTGCCCCTAGAGTTAACCCTTTCACCAGTGATCACTGTATAACTGTCACTGGTGACGCTGGTTAGCCAGTTAGTTATTTCGTTATTTAGGTTCCCCGTCAGGTTTTTATATAGCGTCAGGTACCCCCATATATTACCTAATAAAGGTTTTAACCCCCTGATTGCCCCTAGTTAACCCTTTCACCCCCTTTTGCCAGTGTCACTAAGCGATCGTTTTTCTGATCGCTGCATTAGTGTCGCTAGGTAACCAGTTTTTTTTTGTATTACTGTTACGGGTGACGCTGGTTAGTTAGCTTGTTTTTTATACTGTCAGGGCACCCGCCATTTATTACCCAATAACGGTTTAACCCCCTGATCGCCCGGCGGGTGATATCAATTAGGTTTTAGGGTCAAATAAGGTCTGCGTCGCCCCAGGTTAGTGCCAGTACCGCAAACACCCACGCGCAAAGCATACACCTCCCTTAGTGGCACAGTATCTGAACAGATCAATATCTGATCTGATCAGATCTATACTAGCGTCCCAGCAGTTTAGGGTTCCAAAAAAAACCGCATTGTTAGCGGGATCAGCCCAGATACCTGCTAGCACCTGCGTTTTCCCCCTCCCGCCCCCCCCCCCCCCCCCAAGTGCAGTATCGATCGATCACTGTCACTTACAAAACACTAAGCACACATAACTGCAGCGTTCGCAGAGTCAGGCCCGATCCCTGCGATCGCTAACAGTTTTTTTGTGGTAGCGTTTTGATTCAGTCGCTTCAGTCAGGAGCTTTTTTACCTGTGAATCTCAAAAAAATAAAAAAAAATAAAATAGTTGTCGTTTTATTGTTCTCTCTCTCACTCTATTCTCTCTCTATTGTTGCTCTTTTTTTACTCCATTCTATTCTGCAATGTTTTATTATGTTTTATCATGTTTTATCATGCTTGCTTTTCAGGTATGTAATTTTGTTTACTGTGTTTTAGTGTTAAGCATTTTTTTGTTTTCAGGTGCGCCATTCAGTTGCAACGCGGATTTATTTATCTTGACAGCAACAGCGTTTGCTCCCACGATACATAAAGACGCGACTCCAACACTGTAGGAGGTGATTTCACCACCACAGTTAAAAAAAAGAGCATATATGCCGAAGCATGGGGGCAGCAGGGGGGGGGAGGAGCGATTGGCTCCTAATGCCACGTACATACGGTCGAAATTCCGACCGTGTGTACACGGCATAACTTTTGCGGGAGGATGCCCCCATGCATCGGCATATATAAATGGTGCATGTATGCCCATCATTAGAAGTGGGTGGATGAAGGGAGGTATTCTAATGGTGGGCATACCCACCAATCAATCTCTTTTTTTTCGTTCAGCCAAGAGGCTGCATGAAAAAAAAAAGATTACAATATATGTCCAGTATGTTGCTGGACTTTGAATGGTTATACCAGAATGATGCCTGCAGGTTTAGGTATCATCTTGGTATCATTCTTTTCAGCCAGTGATCGGCTTTCATGTAAAAGCAATTCTAGCGGGTAATTAGCCTCTAGACTGCTTTTACAAGCAGTGGGAGGGAATGTCCCCCCTCCCGGATATAAACCGCGCCATTGGGAAATTGGGAAAGCATTTTATCACACCAATCTTGGTGTGGTCAGATGCTTTGAGGGCAGAGGAAAGATCTAGGGTCTAATAGACCCCAATTTTTTCAAAAAAAGAGTACCTGTCACTGCCTATTGCTATCATAGGGGATATTTACATTCCCTGAGATAACAATAAAAATCATAACAAAGAAAAAAAATGGAAGGAACAGTTTAAAAAATAAAATAAAAAAGCTAAATAAATAAAAAAAAAAAACCAAAAAAATAAAAAAAAAAAAGCACCCCTGCCCCCCCTTCTCTTGCGCAAAGGCGTACACAAGCGTTGGTCTGGCGTCATATGTAAACAGCAATTGCACCATGCATGTGAGGTATCACCGCGAAGGTCAGATCCAGGGCAGTAATTTTAGCAGTAGACCTCCTCCGTGAATCTAATGTGGTATCATGTAAAGGCTTTTAAAGGCTTTTAAAAATGTATGTAGTTTGTCGCCACTGCGTGTTTGTGCGCAATTTTAAAGCATGTCGTGTTTGGTATCCATGTACTCGGCCTAAGATCATATTTTTTATTTCATCAAAAATTTGAGCAATATAGTGTGTTTTAGTGCATTAAAATAAAAAAAAGTGTATTTTTTCCACAAAAAATGCGTTTGAAAAATCGCTGCGCAAATACTGTGTGGAAAAAAAAAATGCAACACCCACCATTTTAATCTGTAGGGCCTTTGCTTTAACATTATATATAGTGTTTGGGGGTTCAACGTAATTTTCTTGCAAAAAAAAAATATGTTTTCATGTAAACAAAAAGTGTCAGAAAGGGCTTTGTCTACAAGTGGTTAGAAGAGTGGGTGACGTGTGACATAGGCTTCTAAATGTTGTGCATAAAATGCCAGGACAGTTCAAACCCCCCCCAAATGACCCCATTTTGGAAAGTAGACACCCCAAGCTATTTGATGAGAGCAATGTTGAGCCCATTAAATATTTTTTTTTTTTGTCCCAAGAGATTGAATAATGAAAAAAAAATATATATATATTTTTTTTACAAAAAGTTGTCACTAAATGATATATTGCTCAAACATGTCATGGGCATATGTAGAAATACACCCCAAAATACATTCTGTTGCTTCTCCTGAGTACGGGGATACCACATGTGTGGGACTTTTTGGGAGCCTAGCTGCGTACGGAACCCCAAAAACCAATCACCGCCTTCAGGCTTTCTAAGGGTGTAATTTTTTTATTTCACTTCTCACTGCCAATCACAGTTTCGGAGGCCATGGAATGCCCAGATGGCATAAAACCCCCCAAAATGACCCCATTTTGGAAAGTAGACACCCCAAGCTATTTGCTGAGAGGTATTGTGAGTATTTTGCAGATGTCGCTTTTTGTCACAAAGTTTTGAAAATTGAAAAAAGAAAAAAAAAATTTTTTTTTCTTTACTTTCTTCATTTTCAAAAACAAATGAGAGCTGTAAAATACTCCCCATGCCTCTCAACAAATAGCTTGGGGTGTCTACTTTCCAAAATGGGGTCATTTGGGGGGGTTTTGTGCTATTTTGGCATTTTATGGCCTTCGAAACTGTGATAGGTAGTGAGGAGTGAAATCAAAAATTTGCACCCTTAGAAATCCTGAAGGCGGTGCTTGGGTTTCGGGGCCCCGTACGCGGCTAGGCTCCCAAAAAGTCCCACACATGTGGTATCCCCATACTCAGGAGAAGCAGCAAAATGTATTTTGGGGTGCAATTCCACATATAACTATGGCATGTGTGAGCAATATATCATTTAGTGACAACTTTTTGAAAAAAAAAAAAAAAATCTTTTTTATTTTTGTCTTTATTCAATCACTTGGGACTAAAAAAAAAAATATTCAATGGGCTCAACATGCCTCTCAGCAAATAGCTTGGGGTGTCTACTTTCCAAAATGGGGTCATTTGGGGGGGGTTTGTACTTCTCTGCCATTTTAGCACCTCAAGAAATGAAATAGGCAGTCATAAATTAAAAGCGGTGTAAATTCCAGAAAATGTACTCTAGTTTGTAGACGCTATAACTTTTGCGCAAACCAATAAATATACGCTTATTGGCATTTTTTTTACTAAAGACATGTGGCTGAATACATTTTGGCCCAAATGTTTGACTAAAATTGAGTTTATTAGATTTTTTTTATAACAAAAAGTAGAAAATCTCTTTTTTTTTCAAAATTTTCGCTCTTTTTCTGTTTATATCGCAAAAAATAAAAATCACAGAGGCAATCAAATACCATAAAAAGAAAGCTCTATTTGTGGGAAGAAAAGGACGCAAATTTCGTTTGGTTACAAAATTGCATGACCGCGCAATTACCAGTTAAAGTAGTGCAGTGCGAAATTGAAAAAAGACCTCTGGTCCTTTGGCTGCCAAATGGTCCGGGGCTGAAGTGGTTAATGTGCTTCGAATGGATTGTACAAAAAAATTTGTACATTCGTAACTTTTTTTTCGATTCGTAACTTTTTTTTTTCGATTCGTAACTTTTTTTTTCGATTCGTAAATTATTAAAATGTAATAATAGCATACACATTACATAAAATTATGACTTATGCTCCGATTACGAATCTACGAATGTTACAAATGTTACGAATGTACGAATAAATACGAATGCGTCCGAAAATTAAACTAACGAAAAACGAATCAACGAAAAAATAACTCTTACGAATGTACGAATCGTTATGAATATGAACACCGACGACTTACGAATGTACGAATCGTTACGAATCCGAACACCGACGACTTACGAATGTACGAATCATTACGAATCAACGAAAACAAAAAAAACGAAACAAAAAAAAAAAAATTTTTTTCAGAAAAGGAAAAAACGAAACGAAAATAAACACATTTTTTTGTTGTGCACATGTCTATAAAAAACTTCATTTTTTTAATCAGCAGTGATTTATTGCTGCATAAAGTGAAAGCATAAAAATGAAAAATTCCTTTCAATATAGTGCCTGGGGGGTCCCCTTAGTCCATCTGTAAAGTGGCAGATCTGTGTACTGTGTATAGATGTTGCTGCAGAAATTTCATTTATAAAGCCCAAACATGTTTTTCCCTCCAAGCTTTCTTTATTTTGAGCCAGTCTGTATGATGAGGCCACAATGTGGTGCACTGGGAACAAGATTAGAGATTTTTTGGATAAATTCTGGTGTCTCTTCCACAGACTTAGGATAGAAGTAACAGGTGAGGAAAAGTTGGTCTTTGGGTGTCAGTGGCGCCTTCACACCCCAACCCTATAGAAGTAATCTTGATGAAAGCAAGAATTGACCTTGCTGTCAAAAATTGCAATAATATGCACCTGTCAAACAGGTGTGGAAAAAATTGGTCTTTGGGTGTTAATTGTGCCCAGGAAACCTACAGCATAAATATTCTTCTGGATTAAATCAACACCCACAATGCTAGGCAGCCTAGAAGTTCTGCAGAGACTCCACATCCCAAAAACACATAATCAGCGACATCGGCATCAGGGGCTTCATAGCTACTGGTAATCCAGGACTGATTCATTTTGATAAATGTCAGACGGTACACGGAGTCTGTGGACAGACGTGTTTCCCACAATCAGTAACAAAACCTCCAGCAGCACTGAATGCCGTTCGGAAAGCACGCTGGATGCGGGGCAGCCTAGCAGCTCAATTGCATACTGGGCAAGTTCTGGCCAGTGGTCTAGACTCATGACCCAGTAAGCCAGTGGATCGTCGGCTGGAAAGCTCTCCATCTCTGTTTTTGCCCCAAGATAATCGTCCACCATGTGATGCAGATTCTAGCAGCTCTGCAGGGGCAGGCCCAGAGGTGGTTCACGCCACACCAGCTGGAGCCAGAAATGGTGGTGTGCGATAATGGCACAAACTCCCTGTCCGCCCTTAGATGGCTGATAGGATGTGGAAGCTGACAGCCCGGGGCGGCAAGGACTAAAAAAACTGTGACATGCGGCCGCCTTCTCCACCACTCCTCTCTTGACCAACAGAAGCCTCTGTAGCACCCTGGAGTTTAGGCAGGGTTGCTCCTCGCAAATTTACTTGCCAGGAATAATTATCCTGGTTGATTGTTAGAGATCTATTGATTTCTCCCTAAGTTTGGCCTTGTTGCAATTTTATCTTCTACCACTAGGTGGCCAGAGTCAGGAAAAGCATTAGATAAACTCCTCTTTATGGTGTCCTTAAGAGATTTCATCTTCTGCACTCTCTGTGGGGTGAGTTCTGACACTTTCCACTTGTAAAGGAGGGTTGCCAACCAATAGTGATCCTTCTCCTTTATGCCACGTATTCTTGGCATAAAGGCTGAGGCATGAGAAGCAGACTCCTCTGGGTCACTGAGGATTATAGTATCTGGAACTGCCTCCTCCCAGCCATGTACTACTCCCAAGGGTTCTGGGGATGGAAAACCATCTCTTACTGTCTGATGTATGTCTTCCTCTGCTACAATGCCTCCAAAACTGCCATAATCCTCCTCCTCCTCCCTCTCCTCTTGTGTGTTCTGTGGCATAGGAACAATGGTGTCTGCATAAAGTGGGCCTTGAGAGGAATGGAAGTCCTCCTCTTCCTCCCGTTTCTCTGCCTCAAGTGCCCTGTCCAGGCCATGGATGCCATGGAGAGTCTGCTCCAGCAGGAACACAACAGGGATTGTGTCACTGATGCATGCACTGTCATGGCTCACCATCCTTGTGGCCTCCTAAAATGGTGACAGGACAGTGAATGCATCCTTTGTGAGCAGCCATTGGCGTGGGGAAAAAAGCAGAGCCGGCCTGAGCCTGTCGTTGTGCCATACTCACACAGGTACTCATTGACGGCCCTCTGCTGCATATGCAGCTGCTGCAACATTGCCAAAGTCGAGTTTCACCTGGTGGGCATCAGCGGCGGCTGGTGCTCAAAATTTGTTTTTTTGGGGGGCGCAAGCAAACTGAAAAATTCAGAAAAATACTGAAAAAAAAACATCAATTGCAGCCTCACTGTGCCATCAATTGCAGCCACTGTGCCCATCAAATGCAGCCACTGTGCCCATCAAATGCAGCCACTGTTCCCCATCAAATGCAGCCACTGTGCCCAATAAAATTAGGCTACTGTGCCATCAAATGCAGCCACTAGGCCATCAATTGCAGCCACTGTGCCCATAAAATGCAGCCACTGTGCCCATAAAATGCAGCCACTGTGCCCATAAAATGCAGCCACTGTCCCATCAAATGCAGCCACTGTGCCATCAATTGCAGCCACTGTGCCATCAATTGCAGCCACTGTGTCCATAAAATGCAGCCACTGTGCCCCATAAAATGCAGCCACTGTGCCCATCCTATGCAGCCTCTGTGCCCATCCTATGCAGCCTGTGCCCATCATATGTAGCCTCTGTGCCCATCATATGCAGCATGTGCCCATCATATGTAGCTTCTGTGCCCATCATATGCAGCCTGTGCCTATCATATGTAGCCTCTGTGCCTATCATCATATGTAGCCTCTGTGCCCATCATATGTAGTCTCTGTGCCCATCATATTTAGCCACTGTGCCCATCATATGTAGCCACTGTGCCCATCATATGCAACCTGTGCCCATCATATGTAGCCTCTGTGACCCCCCCCCCCACTCTTACCCTATCCTGGTAGCGGGTGACGTCGGCGAGCTGTGGGACATGCAGCAGATGATGGCAGCGAGCTACTGTGTCCTCCATGGCTCTCTGTCCTCCAGTTCTTCCATTCTGTTAAGCGTCCAATCAGGGTGCCTGTGCCTTTAGCCAATCAGGTGACAGGTATTAGATCCGCGCCGCCTGAGAGGCTGTTCAGTGTTTGCAAAGCAAATATTCATTTGCTTTGCTAACACACCTGGGTGAACTGCGAGTTCACCTTTTTTGAAGCCTATTAGAGCCTATGACTCTAATCAGGTGCTTCAAAAAAACACCAGGCGCTGTTTGTATTCTTCTACATATTTTTGGTAAAAAAAATTGAAATAAGTGTATATTGATTGGTTTGCGCAAAAATTATAGTGTCTACAAAATAGGGGATAGATTTATGTCATTTTCTATTATATATATATTTTTTCTAGTAATTAGCGGCGATCTGCGATTTTTATCAGGACTGCGACATTGCGGCGGATAGATTGAACACTTTTGACACTATTTTGGGACCATTGACATTTATACAGCGATCAGTGCTAAAAACAGCCATTGATTACTGTATAAATGACACTGGCAGGGAAGGGATTAACACTAGGGGGCGATCAAGGGGTTAAAGCGGGAGTAAACTCGCACTTTTTTATTTATTTTTTTTACACAAAAAAAACTGCAAGGCAAAGGCATAATGAGCTAGTATATCAAGATGACTTCCGTCCACTGAGTAGGTTGGTGTACCGTGCCTTTAGGGAATAGACTCTCCTATCCTCCACCACTTGGTTAGGGTCCTACACACTGATGACGCCCAGTGGGAGGGCCGAAACGCGCCAAGCTAAGGAGAATCTGTGAAGGCTGTTTGGATGCCAAGGTGGCACTTTCTGCACGTTTTTAAAGACTTTTGTAAGTGTAATGATTTTAGACTTTTTAATAAAATCTCGCAGTATTACACTATAAATCCCTTTTCCTCCATTTGTCCAAGCTTTGCCACAACGGTCGTTCATTGTTCGCGTAAAGTGTGTAGTACCCTAACCAAGTGGTGGAGGAGAGGAGAGTCTATTCCCTAAAGGCACGGTACACCAACTTGGTGGACGGAAGTTATCTTGATATACAGGCTTTTATACCAACGTCATCTGGTGAGTGGGGACCCAGGAGGGGAGCGCAGGAAGTCACCAGAAATATATTCCAATCTGTTGTCATTCCCATATTTCACATCTGATGAACTTTATTTGATTACACTTTATCTGCACTATATTGGCACAGGAAGTCACCAGAATTACATTCCAACGTGTCACCAATTTTGGATCTCACATTTGATGAACTCTATTGATTGCTCTTTATTTGCGTTATATTGGCACTAAGCACTTTATTTTGTTACACATGTGATTATATTACACATGTTGATGTATGTATACATGCATATTAGTAGTTTATAGGTGCAGCGCTGAGTTTAAATTCTTTTTTGGGGTACTTACCTTGCACTACAGCAGCAGAACTAGTAGACATGTGCACAACAAAAAAATTTGTTTATTTTCGTTTCGTTTTTTTCGTTTCCGTTGATTTGTAACGATTCGTAAATTCGTAAGTCGTCGGTGTTCGTATTCGTAACAATTCGTACATTCGTAAGAGTTATTTTTTCGTTGATTCGTTTTTTCGCTAGTTTAATTTTCGTTTATTTGAAATTCGGACGCATTCGTATTTATTCATACATTCGTAACATTCGTAGATTCGTAATCGGAGCATAATTCATAATTTTATGTAATGTGTATGCTATTATTACATTTTAAGAGACACGGAAAATTACGAATCGAAAAAAAAAAAGTTACGATGGTACGAATTTTTTCGTTCAATCCATTCGAAGCACGTTAAGCAGCGTCATTGTAAGAGACACGGAAAATTACCAATTCAACAAAAAAAAAAAAAAGTTACGAATGTACGTATATTTTCGTTCATTTTCATTTTCGTTATTCCTGTTTTTCGGATTTTCTTCATTCGTACATTCGTTGTTTCTAATTTGTTTTTTTTTGGATTTTCGTTGTTTTTCCGATTCGTTCGATTCGAACGATTCGTTAATCGGATTCGTTTGATTCGAACGATTCTTTAAAATTTTTAGTGAATCGTTCATTCATTCGTATGAAAACGAACGAACGAAAAAAAAAAAAAAAACGAAAAACGAAAAAAAAAAAACGAAACGAATTGCACATGTCTAAGAACTAGTATACACCTTTTTATTTCCATAGCACGGGTCTGTAATTATATATTTTTTCATTTATTACCGCTTCCCGACCGGCCACTGCATATATACGTCAGCAGAATGGCACGGGCAGGCAGAATCACGTACCTGTACATGATCGTGCATGTGCCTGCCCGTGGGTCGCGCGCGCGCCGCTAGTGGCACGCTCGCGACCCGGTCGGGAGCTCCGTGACCCCGGCCGCGGGACCAGCGGACCCGATCGCCGCTGGTATCCCGCGATCGGGTTACGGAGCGGAAGAACGGGGAGAGGTCTATGTAAACAAACCTCTCCCCGCGCTTCCTACTCTGACTGTCAGTGATCGGCGGTTCCCTGTCATCGGGAACGCCGATCAATGACGTCAGACGTACAGCCACGCCCCCCTACAGTAAACACAACACATCACGTCACACTGACTCCTCCCCGCCCCCTTGTGGTTAACCCCCTAACTACAACTGTCATTTACATAGGAATCAGTGCTATTTAAATAGCACTGATTTCTGTATAAATGACAAATGTCCCAAAAATGTGTCAAAAATGTCCGATGTGTCCGCCAAAATGTCGCAGTCACAATAAAAATCGCTGATCGCCGCCATTACTAATAAAAAAAAAATATTAATAAAAATGCTATAAAACTATCCCCTATTTTGTAAACGCTATAACTTTTGCGCAAACTAATCAATAATCGATTTTTTTTTACCAAAAATATGTAGAAGAATACGTATCGGCCTAAACTGAGGGAAAAAAAATTTTTTTTATATATTTTTTGGGGATATTTATTATAGCAAAAAGTAAAAAATATTGCATTTTTTTCAAAATTGTCGCTCTATTTTTGTTTATAGCGCAAAAAATAAAAACCGCAGGGGCGATCAAATACCACCAAAAGAAAGCTCTATTTGTGGGAAAAAAAGGACGCCAATTTTGTTTTGGAGCCACGTCGCATGACCGCGCAATTGTTAGTTAAAGCGACGCAGTGCCGAATTGCAAAAAGGGGCCTGGTCCTTTGGCTGCCAATTGGTCCGGGGCTGAAGTGGTTAAGAGGCTGGGACTAACAATATTTACTCATTATAGCGTGTACCGTAGTTTATAAGCTGCTGGTGTTTTGTGAAAACAGCCAACTCGTCCAAATCTCCAATTACTGATGCTGGAGAGTAACCGGAAGCAGTGATGTAAGTAACTGAGTTAAAATAAACTGAGTTACGTAACGCAGTTACTTTAGAGGGTAACGAGTAATCTAACTGATTACTTTTCCCCTCATGGTAACTCAGTTCCCATTACTTTGGCTTAGTTACCCCAATTACATCTACCGCCACTAGATGGCAGTAGTGTAATTCTGGTGTCCTGCCGAAAAATTTCCCCCGCCGGATAAGGACCCCCCTGTACTGCGCAGGCGCAGCGCTTGCGCAGTACGAAGGACTACGGAGCATCCGAAAATTGCCGAACCTAAACAGCTCAGTGAACTCTACACCGCGCAGGCGCAGTTAACATGTAATTGTACGAGGCGATGCCGCACACTCCTGATGCTCGTGCTACTCTGCAAGGGGCGTCTATCGTGTAACTAAGGGGTGGGTCTAGTATTACTGTAACCAAGGGGCGCATTTATTATTATTGTTATATATCGAGCTCTGCCTATTAATTTAACATTCGCCCTCTTCTGTAGCCATCCGCCCCTTACACGATATAATAATAATAGACCCGCCCCTTGCTTACACGCTATAACAGATCTGCCTCTTGGTTACAGTAATAATAGAGCAGCCCCTTGGTTACACGCTATAACAGATCTGCCCCTTGGTTACAGTAATAATAGAGCAGCCCCTTGGTTACACGATATACAACAATAATAATAAATGCGCCCCTTGGTTACAGTGATACTAGACCCGCCCCTTAGTTACACGTATAGAATATTTTAAAAAAAGTCAGTTACTTTGCTGCTTAACTAATTACTTTTCTAATGTAGTAACTG
Source organism: Lithobates sylvaticus (assembly GCA_028564925.1). Taxonomy (NCBI): domain Eukaryota; kingdom Metazoa; phylum Chordata; class Amphibia; order Anura; family Ranidae; genus Lithobates; species Lithobates sylvaticus. The sequence continues at coordinate 751,685,027 of CM053026.1, read as the reverse complement.
AGTTACTAACGCAATTACTTTTTGGGAGAAGTAATTTGTAGCTTAACTAATTACTTTTTTAAAGTAAGACGACCAACACTGACCGGAAGTGACGTGAATGGAGATTTAGACAAGTTAGCTGTTTTGACAGAACACCGGATCACGTATCTATACGTGTTTTGCACTTCTGCCTGCAGGGGGCACACGCGCGCTGCTGGTGGGCTGCTTCTGCTGTGATTATTATTATTGTGCCACCATTACTGGAAATCCGATTTTTGTATTGGATATGTTTTATAACAGAAAGTAAAAATTATTGTTTTATTTTTTCAAAATTGTCGTTTTTTTTTGGTTTGTTTATAGCACAAAAATAAAAACCGCTGAGATGATCAAATACCACCAAAAGAAAGCTCTATTTGTGAGAAAACATGACAATTTTATTGGAGTTAATGCATGACCGCGCAATTGTCAGTTAAAATAACGCAATTCCGTATCGCAAAAAGTGCCCTGGCCATGAAGGGGGTAAATCTTTCTTAGGTCAAGTGGTTAATAAACTAAAAATAATTATGTTTCAGTGCAAATTTTGTACAGCTGGAGATAAACTAGGATTGTAATAGGAAAATGTTCTGATCAATGGAAGGAAAGGGATCGAGTGCCATCATTTCAACTTCAAGTGGTACCGAAGTGTAGAATGACAGCCATAAATATTCTGCCTCCCAGTGGTATTTTGTTTGGTATAAAGAATATAAACCATGGGTGGGGTGGACTAGGGACTCGCTAGGAACTATTCCTCACATGCACTCCTTTTGAGGCACCACCCAGGGATGAGTCGGACCTTGTTGCCCTCTAAGGACTCGGGGAAGTCCAACTAGCAACTGCAAAAACACAAACAAAAGAGGGCGCTCCATCCTAGGGCATTATCCCATGGGTACTTTATTAAAAATCAATAAATGACATACAAACCATGCAAGTTCATAGCTTATCAAGCCTCTAGCTCAGGGATATGCAATTAGCGGACCTCCAGCTGTTGCAGAACTACAAGTCCCATGAGGCATAGCAAGACTCTGACAACCACAGGCATGACACCCAGAGGCAGAGGTAGGGTTGCCACCTTTTCTGCAAGCCAATCCCGAACATTCTTGTACCCATAAACATGGGCGTCCGCAGAACTTTTTTCAGGGGGGGGCATAATTTTAGGGTCACCCATGCACCGCCCCTTTTCGACAATGTCATTATCACATTATTATGGTCAGAGTCTGCAGACGTATTACAGTCCCTAGGATGAGTAATGGGTAATGGCCAACAGGCTCTCTTACCAGACCCAGCAAAACTACAGCAGTGATCCCTCCGGCTGGACGATCGCTCACTCTGGGTTCCCTGGGGGCGACACTGGTCAGTAGTGTAGCATGTCTGTACCCTGGTAGTGGCTCAGTCTTTCTCTCTCTGGTGGTGCTGGCCAGTGTGGCTCTCTCTCTGGTGGTGCTGGCCAGTGTGGCTCTCTCTCTGGTGGTGCTGGACAGCATGACTCTCTTTTGTGGCCCTGGCAGGCTCTCTCTCTGGTGGTGCTGGACAGCATGACTCCCATTGGTGGCCCTGGCAGGCTCTCTCTCTGGCTTCCGCCCAGCACACTCCTTGTCCTGTAGCACTCTCTCCCTCAGCTTCTTTCCAGGCTGCAGTCTCTCAATCTCTCTCTTGATCGAGCTGTAGCCTCCTCCCTGTGGAAAATGGAGCCGCCAATCTTTTGGGACTACCTGTCCCATGAAGCTTGCCTCTCCTAGTCGCCTTTGATTGGCCCTCAGTTATGGCCAATAGGGAAGGAACGGAGCAGGGCAGGAAGCTGGGTGGGGAACCTGGTGAGAGCCGCCGTCTCTTCTCCCTGACAGAAGAATGGGTGGGGCGAGCGGGGGAAACCTCCGATAGCCCGCAGCTCGCCATTCTTCCGTCACAGCACCGCCAAGTTCTCTGCTGGACTGAGCAGGGAAAAGAGCCCAAAGTCACACTACACTTGACAGCACCTTAATGGTGTCACCCCACTGGTGGGTGGCACCCGGGTGCGGCACCTCGACAGAGACACAACTTAGCTGAATTTAAGATCCGATCCCTGATTCCAGGGGGGGGCACTTGACCCCCCTTGCCCCTACCTGCGGACGCCCATGCCCATAAAATATGCTTACAATGCTGGGCCACAAGTAAGTCTCTCACAGACATGTGTAAACCTCAGAACAATAATTAAAAAATAAAAATAAAACTCAATAGATATGATTTGTGGATTGAATGCAAAAAACAGATTCCTCTATCTACACAAATTAGGCGGATGGAGGAATTTCCTCCCTCCTTAGGGGGAGGGGGCCAGAGGATCTGGCCATTTTTGATTAGTGCTCCGTGAGGCGAACAGATCGCCCGACTCTGTGGAGGGGCAGAGATCCCACTGACTGGGGAGGGGGGGGGGGGGGTAGTAGAGTCTTCCTCCTGCCTGGGACAGTTAGCCACAGTTCAATGTCAATAAATGCGTCCGGGTTTCATGCAGTCTGAAACCCGGACACATGGTCCAAAATCCGGACTGTCCAGGTGAATCCTGGACAGGTGGCAACCCTAGGCAGAGGCATGATGGGACTTGTAGTTTTGCAACAGCTGGAGGTCCACTAATTGCATATCCCTGCTCTAGCTTGTGGCACAGTGATTCGTCTGACCCAAGGCCAGAGAGACACTGCCCAGGATCGAAACCAGCTTACGCGTTTAGAGGGCAAACCTGCTTCATCAAAGTTGGAACACTCTGGGTCAGAAGAATCACTGTGCCACGAGCTAGAGGCTTTATATGCTATGAACTTGCATGGCTTGTGAGTATGTCATTGATTGATTTTTAATAAAGTGCCCATGAGATAATGCACTAGGGCTGGAGCACCCTCTTTTGTTTGTGTTTTTGCAGTTGGTAATTGGACTTCCCCCAGTCCTTAGAGGGCAACAAGGTCCGACTCATCCCTGGGTAGTGCCTCAAAAGGAGTGCATGTGAGGAATAGTCCCTAGTCCACCACAGTCATGGTTTATGCCCAGAAAATGATAACAATGTAGTTTGGGTACAGTGTTGTATGACCGCGCAATTGTCATTCAAAATGCGACAGCGCTGAAAGCTGAAAATTGGCCTGGGCAGGAAGGGGGTGAAAATGCCTGGTATTGAAGTGGTTAATGAAGAAATTATATATTTTTTATTTTTTTTTATTGGATATGTTTTATAGTAGAAAGAAAATATTTTTTTTTTTTTTTTTTTTTTTTTAATTGTCGTTTTTTTGTTTTGTTTATAACACAATAAATAAAAACCGCAGAGGTGATCGAATACCACCAAAAGAAAGCTCTATTTGTGGGGGAAAAAAAGACATCAATTTTAATGAAGAAATTATATATATATATATTTTTTTTTTATTGGATATGTTTTATAGTAGAAAGAAAATATTGTTTTTTTTTGTTTTTTAAATTGTCGTTTTTTTTTTTTTGTTTATAACGCAATAAATAAAAACCGCAGAGGTGATCGAATACCACCAAAAGAAAGCTTTATTTGAGGGGAAAAAATAAATCAATTTTATTTGGGTACGGTGCCACACGGCCGCGCAATTGTCAGTTAAAGTAACGCAGTGCCTTATGGCAAAAAAATGGCCTGGTCATTAAGGGGGGGGGGGTAAAACCTTCCAGGACTGAAGTGGTAAAATAATGAGTGCCATCATCCATATGCAGAAATAGAAGGGACATTTTTTAATTAAACAGTGTGTGTTTAGTATCACTTTAAAAAGATCTTTTCATCAGCAAAGTATTCTTGTAAAAGGATCATTTTCTGTAGGCAGCTCCAGGTAAGGAAAGTGACATCATAGTTGGATTGGGTAGGAGCCCTCACACCTTGGCACAGGATTTGCATTGCAGGCTTCCTAATTAGAGACAAAAATTGCCCTGGAGGAGGGAATGGACAGATCTGATCTTGCTTAGTTCCTGTGTACAGGCGATCCCCGACTTACAAACATCCGACTTACAAACGGAGGGAGACAACAGGAAGTGAGAGGAAATCCACCCCTAGGAAGGGAAATTCACTCCTGTAAGAGTTAATATGGGAAAAAGGTACCTCCATACCTCCCAACATTTTGAAATGGGAATAAGGGACACCTACTAGCAAACGTATGTAGGCATAGGACACGCCCCCCTGACACACCCTCTTAAAGGAGAATTACCGTATATACTTAAGTATAAGCCAAGTTTTTCAGCACATTTTTTGTGCTGAAAGTGCCCCCCTCGGCTTATACTCGAGTCAAGCACTTTTCTGCAACAGAGATTGACAATTTCCGAACCGAGTTTGGGGCCCCATATCTCTGGGCCACTTGGTGCTAGGAACCCGAAACTTGGTGTGCAAACTTAGTGGAGCCAGCATTACAACATATCCAAAGCTGGCGTTCCTAGCAGAGATACGGGGGCCCCAAAGTCGGTTCGGAAAATGTCATTCTCTGCTGCAGAAAAGTGCTTGACATTTTCCGAACCGAGTTTGGGGCCCCGTATTTCAGGTAGGGTTGCCACCTGTCCAGGATTCACCTGGACAGTTCGGGTTTGGAATCTTGTGTCCGGGTTTCAGTCTGCCTGAAACCCGGACACATTATTTAGACTGGGCTGTGGCTCCCCAGGTAACTGAGATAGTCACACAAAAATCTGTTGCCATTCGGGAGCTGCGGGCCGCTGTCTGGGGGCAGGTTTGGCATCACTGGGGGGCATGATGTCAGGAAGCGCAGTTTGACCACACCCACTGTTTGCTGCAGCGCGCTGCATTACCACTAGGTGTCCCAGGTCTTTTATAATTCTATAGTGTATACTATGAAAAAAAAATGTGCCCTGTGTCGCTAAAGTATTCGGGTTTGGCTTGAAAAAAAGGTGGCAACCCTAATTTCGGGGCCATTTGGTGCTAGGAACCCCAAACTTGGTGTGCAAACTCATTGAAACCAACACTACAACATATCCAAAGCTGGCATTCCTAGCAGAGATACGGGGCCCCAAAGTCAGTTTGGAAAATGTCATTCTCTGCTGCAGAAAAGTGCTTGACATTTCCTGAACCGTCTTTGGGGCCCCCGTATGTTGGGGCCACTTGGTGCTAGGAACCCCATCTTTGGATATGTTATAGTGCTAGTTTCTGGCACCAAGTGGCCCCCGAGATACGGGGCCCCAAAGTCGGTCAACTGTGTCCATCTGCAGCAATGTCATTTCGGGACCCTTTGGGTTCAGAGACCCCAAATTCTGGCTGCAGCTAGGGGACATCTAAGAACCCTTAAAGTGGTGTTTCCACCAAAAAAAATAAAAAATAGCTTAAAAAATCATAAACAAAATAAGAAAATAATAATTGGAAAAAACATTTTTTTTTACTCACCTCTAAATGCCTGTTGCTACGGGGTCCCTCGTAGTCTGCCACCTTCAGTGCCCGGGCACTGATATCACTTCCCCTCGGCGCCGCACAGTCATCTGGGACCTGTCACGTGTCCCAAGTGACTATGCGGCGTATCACGGCGTGCGGCGCCGCTCGCGCATGCGCAGTGGGTGCCTGGCTGTGAAGCCACAGCCAGGTGCCCACAGTAAGAATGCCGGCGCTGCGAGCGGGGCGGGGAACGAGGGGGGGGGGGGCTTTCTTCCCCCGCATCGCTGGACCCTGGGACAGGTAAGTGTCCGATTATTAAAAGTCAGCAGCTGCAGTATTTGTAGCTGCTGACTTTTAATTTTTTTTTTTTAGTGGGCACCCCACCTTAACTACCGAGTTTGAAGTTTGGGGGACCTATGGCTGCAAATGGGCATTGTGGACCCTCTTTTCCACTTACAGTAGCTGCGCATTTCTCACCCTAGGCTTATACTGGAGTCAATACGTTTTTGTGGTAAAATTACCACTACTATTCCTTTATATTGGCTTTTATAATTTACAAATGTAGAAATTTAGAAATTTAGAAAAAAAAGAAAGCTCTATTAGTGGGAAAAAAAGGACATCAATTTTATTTGTGTACAGCGTCGCCTGACCGCGCAATTGTCAGTTAAAGTGTCAGTCAGTGCCGTATCGCAAAACATGGCCTGGTCATTAACCACTTCAGCCCCGGAAGGATTTACCCCCTTCCTGACCAGAGCTTTTTTTTTTTGATTTTTTTTTTTGATTCGGCACAGCGTCGCTTTAACTGACAATTGCGCGGTCGTGCGACGTGGCTCCCAAACAAAATTGGCGTCCTTTTTTCCCCACAAATAGAGCTTTCTTTTGGTGGTATTTATATATGTGGTATGTATTGGTATTTTTTTTTATTTTTTGCGCTATAAACAAAAAAAGAGCGACAATTTTGAAAAAACACATTATTTTTTACTTTTTGCTATAATAAATATCCCCCAAAAAATATATAAAAACATTTTTTTTTTCCTCGGTTTAGGCCGATACTTATTCTTCTACATATTTTTGGTAAAAAAAAATCACAATAAGCGTTTATTGATTGGATTGCACAAAAGTTATAGCGTTTACAAATAGGGGATATTTTTATGGCATTTTTATTATTATCATTTTTATTTTTTTTTTTACTAGTAATGGCGGCGATCAGCGATTTTTATTATCGTGACTGCGACATTATGGCGGACACATCGGACAATTTTGACACATTTTTGGGACCATTGGCATTAATACAGCGATCAATGCTATAAAATTGCATTGATTACTGTAAAAATGTCACTGGCAGTGAAGGGGTTAACCACTAGGGGTCGGGGAGGGGTTAAGTGTATCCTAGGGGTGAGTTTCTAACTGTCTGGGGGCGTGGCTGTGTGTGACACCACACTGATCGCTGCTCCCGATGACAGGGATCAGACGATCAGTGTGCTGTCACTAGGCAGAACGGGGAGATGCTGTTTACATCGGCCTCTCCCCGTTCTTTAGCTCCGTGACACGATCGCCGGTATACCCGCGGCGATCGAGTCTGCGGGACCCGCAGGCGTGGTCATGGAGCTCGCGGCAGGCGCGCACACCAGGAAATTCAAAGTAACGAAGGGGTACGTTACTTTGCCCAGCCGTGCCATTCTGCCGACGTATGTGTACAGGAGTCGGTCGGGAACCGGTTAAGGGGGGTAAAGCCTTCTGGGGCTGAAGTGGTTAACATGGCCATGGAATCCTAGGGGAGTGTTTTTCAAAGTGATTATGCAACAAAATAAAGCACAGCGATATGGGTGGATGCCCGCTGTGATTGGCCCTTTACCCCGATCTGTGACCAGCCGTGTCCCAGGAGGTGCAGCACAGGAATGGGAGGACGTCCATGTACGCCCTCCCGGTAAAAGAAGCCAGCGCTGTAGCCGTCGTTCAGCTATAACGCGGGCACCAAGTGGTTAAAGTATAACTAAAGGCAAAACTTAGTATTGTATAGAGTGGAGAGGGATCAGAACCCCTGTCAGTTTTTATTGTGGTCTTCATTTTCAGGGATTTCCTCTCACTTCCTGTTCAGCTATGGGACAGGAAGTGAAGGGAAATCTCCCCAATGGGACACAGATAGTGAACAAAAAAAAAATCTGATAGGGTTATAATCCTCCTTTGCTTTTCGTTTTGTTTTTTTAGTTTCCGTTGATTCGTAACGATTCGTACATTCGTAAGTCGTCGTTGTTCGTATTCGTAACGATTCGTACATTTGTAAGAGTTATTTTTCGTTGATTCGTTTTTTCGTTAGTTTAATTTTCGTTTATTCGAAATTCGGACACATTCGTAGTTATTCGTACATTCGTAACATTCGTAACATTCGTAATCGGAGCATAATTCATAATTTTATGTAATGTGTATGCTATTATTACATTTAATAATTTACGAATCCAAAAAAAAAGTTACGAATGTACGAATTTTTTTGTTCAATCCATTCATTACGAATCGAAAAAAAAATAAAAAAAAGTTACGAATCGAAAAAAAAAAAAAGTTTTCGATTCGAACGATTCGTTAATCTGATTCGTACAATTCGAACGATTCGTTCATTTGTACGAAAACGAACGAACGAAAAAAACGAAAAAAAACGAAAAACGAAAAAAAACTAAACAAATTGCACATGTCTAATTCAAATTGACTAAAAAAGTTTTGCCTATAGTTCTACTAAAACATTGGTGCCACTCTAGTGCCACATTTGGCACCTTTCGGAGGGGGGGGGGGGGGCAGCTACCTGTCCCCACTTTCGTTGGACCTCTCCGTGACCCCCCCTCCTATTCTGCCACCAGGCCAGTAAGAGAGCGCAGTGTGCTTCGTGCATGCTCAGTAGAGAACCCGGCTGGGAACCCTTCCCTTACAGCACCCAGGAGCCGATGGAAACATTGGCTGGGGTGCCGACATCGCTGGATCCCTGAACCCTGAACATGTAAGGGTCCTATTATTAAAAGTCAGCAGCTACAGTCTGTGTAGCTGCTGACTTTTAATTTTTCCTCCGGGGGGGGGGGGGGGGGGGCGTAACCATAGGCGTGCACAGGGGGTGTGTCAGACGTGCCTGCAGTGCTGCTGGCTCCTTCTCTCTCAAGAGATGTTTCAGGGTGAAGAGTGGGGTAAAGAGCTATAGTCAATATGTCATTTACCGGCCCCTTCCTTTTCTAAATCAGCACAGTGCACACACTCACTCACTGTGTTTAATCATACATGAAGTATAGTAAACTGTGTTTACTATGCTTCAGTTTGTGAATGAACAGGAAGCCGCACAGCCGCATTTACTGTCCCGTGCAGCTGAGGCGTGTGTGTTGGAGATTTGGGGGGTGCACACCCTAATAGAAAAAGCGGCGCACACCGCTGCGGCGCAGTGGCTGTGCTGCTATCAATCTATCCAATCAAGAGCCGAGAACCCTGGGCAGAGAGGGACGACACGTGCCCGCCGAAGAGATGAAGGGGCGGTGACAGCTAGGTGTTTGTTTTTTCACCACAGGATGCATTAAGGTGAAAAAACACAAGGGTTTAAAACCCCTTTAAATTTTCCTTGCATGTGATTGGCTATTGTTTGCAAAATAAAGTTTTACCTTATCTACTAAGCTCTTGCAGGGAACAGTATATTTGTTAGTAAATCAACCCCAATAACTAAGGAGAAAAGAAGTAAGAGGGGGGGGGGAGTAAAAGGACAGCCCCCCCTTCAATGAGACAGAATGATCATATGTATCTATGAGTAAAATCAGTGATTATCCCCCCACTGTATGTAGTTTGCAGGAATCTTCCTCTTCCTGAGACACAGGCTGAGACATGAACACTGAGCATCACATTCCCAGACAGAGGAGCGAGGAGGGGCGTGGTTTGTGCGGAGGGAGGGGGCGTGGCGAGGTGTCAGTAGTGGAGTCAGGGCCCCTCCCCTCTCTAGGTTGGAGCCTTCCATCCAGAGTGCTGAATGCGGAGTGAGGAGTGTGCGGGACTACGCCTGACATGCTGCGCTGTGTGCTGATCAGGGCTAATAACCTGACCTACCTGACCAAGGGGGACAAGAACTGTGACCCGGTCACCAGGCTCTCCTTCAGAGGTAAGTACATCTCCCTGCACTGCCCATCCGTGGCTGCACACTGCACACTGCACACTGCTGCTGGAATGCTTCTTCTTTTTGCCTCTGGATATGTCCAGGAGTTTTCACATAGTTCCCGATTTCTTTTATTTTATTTTGAATTTTTTTATTTTATATATATATATATATATATATATATATATATATATATATATTTTTATATATCAATCTTTATTTTCTTTTTCATTTGTTTTTATTATATATATATATATATTTTGTTATATACCATTCTTTATTTTATTTTTATTTTATTATATATATACACATACATACATATATATATAGAAAAATAGAAAATGAAAAAGAAAACAAAGAGTGGTATATATATATACCACTCTTTGGTTTCTTTTTCATATATATATATATATATATATATATATATATATATATATAATATACCATTCTTTATTTTATTTTTAATTTCATTTTTTTATTATATATACATATATATATATATATATATATATATATATATATATATATATATATATATATATATATACATACATACATAAAATAATAAAAAAAATGTAAAATAAAATAAAGAGTGGTATATATATATATATATATATATATATATATATATATATATATATATATTTTTTTTTTTTTTTTTGTTTCCTTTATATACCATTCTTTATTTCCTTTTTAATTTTTCATTTTTTTTATACATTTTGTATATAACTTTTTTTTATTATTATTTATATATCATTGTTTATTTTATTTATTTTTATATTTTATATATATATGTATATATTTTTTTTGTAATATTTTATATATTACTTTTTTTTTTATATATATACCATTCTATGTTGTGCCAGTGTTGCCCAGCTTCCTAAGGTAGGTTATAATTCTGATTTAATGAGGGTCATAGTGACTGTAGAAGCCCCCAGTGGGGGTTCAGGTTTACACCATTCATCTTTCCACTTTTATGTGTTTTTTTCCCCGTCATTTTTATTGTTTTTTTTTTAATAATTTGTACAAACAAGAGACAACAGAATGTGTCAGATAACGTTTATATTGGAAGAATATGTGCGTTGGAGCTTTTGTCGTTCTGGCTCATTTACGTGTTTCTTAAAAAATAAAAAGCAGTGTGAACGCATTTGCAAGAAAAATAAACATATTTCTGTCTGCCCCCATTGTGGTGCTTTATGTGTGTTTAGAAAAAAAAAAAATTACAAAAAGCCTGGTGCATTTTTTTTTTTTTTTACATCATTTTCATTTACTTAGTTTTTACATGCATTTGTGTCACATTTACGTGCTTTCTTGTACAAATGCATGTAAAAAAAAAAAAAAAAAAAAAACGAAGAAAATGAAAATAATGTAAAAAAAAAAAACCGCAAGTGCGCCTGGCCCAAAGCGCTGCAAAATGCACGCAAGCCCCTCGTTCACATTGGAGTGACTTGTCATTGCGATTTTGACAGGTCCGATCGCGTGACAAGTCGCATTCTATTGGTGGGCAATCGCACTGTTCAAGCCGTGCCGACTTGAAAAAAAGTAATTCTTGTACCACTTTTTGGTGATTTCAGGTGCAACTTACATAGACATCTGTGCATGAAGCCACAAAGATGTCTTCCAAGTCGCAAACCCAAAGTCGCACTGACATGCAGCTTTTAAAATCTCAGATAAAGTCACTTGATTTCAAAGCCGCAGACAATGTGAAGGTGGGCTAAATGCGTGAGCCTTGGATAGGTTTGGGAGGCAGACAGATGTTTCATGCCACCACCATCATCATCCTTACACATACCACCACCATCATCTCTACACATACCACCACCATCATCTCTACACATACCACCACCATCATCTCTACACATACCACCACCATCATCTCTACACATACCACCACCATCATTATCATCTCTACACATACCACCACCGCCATCAACTCTACACATACCACCACTGCCATCAACTCTACACATACCACCACCGCCATCATCCCTACACACACCACCACCATCATTATCATCTCTACACATACCACCACTGCCATCATCTCTACACATACCACCACCACCATCATCTCTACACATACCACCACCGCCATTGTCCCTACACATACCACCACCGCCATCATCTCTACACATACCACCACCGCCATCATCTCTACACATACCACCACCGCCATCATCCCTACACACACCACCACCATCATTATCATCTCTACACATACCACCACCGCCATTATCCCTACACATACCACCACCGCCATCATCTCTATACATACCACCACCGCCATCAACTCTACACATACCACCACCGCCATCATCCCTACACACACCACCACCATCATTATCATCTCTACACATACCACCACCGCCATCATCTCTATACATACCACCACCGCCATCAACTCTACACATACCACCACCGCCATCATCCCTACACACACCACCACCATCATTATCATCTCTACACATACCACCACCGCCATCATCTCTATACATACCACCACCGCCATCAACTCTACACATACCACCACCGCCATCATCCCTACACACACCACCACCATCATTATCATCTCTACACATACCACCACCGCCATCATCTCTACACATACCACCACCGCCATCATCTCTACACATACCACCACCGCCATTATCCCTACACATACCACCACCGCCATCATCTCTATACATACCACCACCGCCATCAACTCTACACATACCACCACCGCCATCATCCCTACACACACCACCACCATCATTATCATCTCTACACATACCACCACCGCCATCATCTCTACACATACCACCACCGCCATCATCTCTACACATACCACCACCGCCATCATCCCTACACACACCACCACCATCATTATCATCTCTACACATACCACCACCGCCATCATCTCTACACATACCACCACCACCATCATCTCTACACATACCACCACCGCCATTGTCCCTACACATACCACCACCGCCATCATCTCTACACATACCACCACCGCCATCATCTCTACACATACCACCACCACCATTATCCCTACACATACCACCACCGCCATCATCCCTACACACACCACCACCATCATTATCATGTCTACACATACCACCACCGCCATCATCTCTACACATACTTCCACCGCCATCATCTCTACACACACCACCACCATCATTATCATCTCTACACATACCACCACCGCCATCAACTCTACACATACCACCGCCATTATCCCTACACATACCACCACCGCCATCATCCCTACACACACCACCACCATCATTATCATCTCTACACATACCACCACCGCCATCATCTCTACACATACCACCACAGCCATCATTTCTGCACATACCACCACCATCATCATCATCTCTACACATACCGCCACCGCCATCATCTCTAAACATACCACCACCGCCATCATCCCTACACACACCACCACCATCATTATCATGTCTACACATACCACCACCGCCATCATCTCTACACATACCACCACCGCCATCATCTCTACACATACCACCACCGCCATTATCCCTACACATACCACCACCGCCATCATCCCTACACACACCACCACCATCATTATCATCTCTACACATACCACCACCGCCATCATCTCTACACATACCACCACCGCCATTATCCCTACACATACCACCACCGCCATCATCCCTACACACACCACCACCATCATTATCATCTCTACACATACCACCACCGCCATCATCTCTACACATACCACCACAGCCATCATTTCTGCACATACCACCACCATCATCATCATCTCTACACATACCGCCACCGCCATCATCTCTACACATACCACCACCGCCATCATCCCTATACATACCACCACCGCCATCATCCCTACACACACCACAGCCATCATTTCTGCACATACCACCACCATCATCATCATCTCTACACATACCACCACCATCATCATCCCTACACACACCACAGCCATCATCATCCCTATACACACCACCGCCATCATCATCCCTACACACACCACCGCCATCATCATCCCTACACACACCACCGCCATCATCATCCCTACACACACCACCGCCATCATCATCCCTACACACACCACCTCCATCATCATCCCTACACACACCACCGCCATCATCATCCCTACACACACCACCGCCATCATCATCCCTACACACACCACCGCCACTCACATACATGTGGTAGGTTGGACTTGATTGACTTGTGTCTTTTTTCGACCTCACCTACTTTGTAACTGTATGTATATATATATATATATATATATATCTATATATATCTATATATATATAGATATATATATCTCTAACTCTACAAACTGAACATCTGCACTTTTCCCTTTCAGTGATTAATACCTTCATAGGGGCCCATATTTACTGTCTGCTTATCTATCTATATAACCATCTATCTACAGTGCCTTAAGAAAGTATTCATAACCCTTGAAATTCACTCCTGAACCATGCCCGTAGCACGCCCCTGAACCATGCCCGTAGCACGCCCCTGAACCATGCCGTAGCACGCCCCTGAACCTTGCCCGTAGCACGCCCCTGAACCTTGCCTGTAGCACGCCCCTGAACCTTGCCCGTAGCACGCCCCTGAACCTTGCCCGTAGCACGCCCCTGAACCTTGCCCGTAGCACGCCCCTGAACCTTGCCCGTAGCACGCCCCTGAACCATGCCCGTAGCACACCCCTGAACCTTGCCCGTAGCACGCCCCTGAACCTTGCCCGTAGCACGCCCCTGAACCTTGCCTGTAGCACGCCCCTGAACCTTGCCCGTAGCACGCTCCTGAACCATGCCCGTAGCATGCTCCTGAACCATGCCATGCCCGTAGCACGCTCCTGAACCATGCCCGTAGCACGCTCCTGAACCATGCCCGTAGCACACTCCTGAAGCATGCCCGTAGCACACTCATGAACCATGCCCATAGTACACTGGCATAAACTCTAACTTATTATACCATCATATTAAAACTTTTTAGTAAAATCAAAAACAAGTATTTCAATAGAGAAGGTCTTTCATATCAGGGCCCCGCAGGAAATCAGGGTACCGAGGGATCGCTACGCGTTTCGCTTTACAGCTTCCTCAGGAGATCCTATTGGTACTAAGAGATACAATATACATTACAGTATGTCAATACATATAGACATGTTCAAAAGAAAGTTATACACCAACATCAAAAACAGAGTATATTGTATGTGTTGCTCATGGGACAATGGACATTGGAGAGAGAAAAAACAATATTTATACTTATTATATATATTAAGTGCTCATGAAAAACCTACCCAGATTGAAACCTGTACATAGCGCACCCAAGATACAACTGGCCCTTTGAGGACAATCATACTGTCTACATTATGTGGCCTCTTGATGAAATTGACTGACACCCCTGCTCTATACAGATGAGAGGTTGTACTATATGTTATTCTACACGTGTGAAATAATGGGATATGGCGAGTTGTACCATAAATGAACAGTTGCATGTTCCTGGGACTTGTATCTAGTACAGTAGTACTGTGCTGTTCTTCTATATTATAACACCACAACATACAGAGCTGACTGCAGAGTTTTGTGTTGGTGGGATGAACCCTAGTCTGAGGTCCACCAGGCCATCATCCTCATAATTGGAGACTTCCGTCATATAACCGGAAAGGAAGAGCAGGATGGAGACATGTCAGATTTTCTTCCTCCCTTTCAGGGGTTAATTAAATGGTGACACCACGTGTAATCTCTTCCTGGGAAAACCCTTCACCACAAGAGTGGTTCCCTCTCCTAATACTAACAAGTCTATAGGGAACTCTGAAGATGGCGATATAATGACAGATATACAACTTGATGTTTGCAAAAAGAGGAAACAAAGTTTATAAATAGTATCCTCCATGATCCTCCATTGGGCGCTATATAGGGAGACAAAGTAAACAATTGCAAAACATGGAACTGTAGTCAATGTGTTATCCCACCCAACATCCCAATCCCCTAGAGACTGGGTTATAATTGTTTAGTTTATATATAGCGTCTTATGGAGGATACTATTGATAAACTTTGTTTCTTTCTTTTTGTTTGTTTCTTTGGTTTTCTCTTCTGGAAAACACCAAATTGTATTTGTATGGTGATCACTGCTGACTCTCATTCATAGTATCTTCACTTACTGTATCTATATATATATATAAAATTCATAGGGTGTCATTTTATAGCCTGCAGCAGCTACCAGATTTTGGATTGAGTTTTTATGATCTCAATTATTTATTATCTCTGCAATTATTTATTTATTTTACAAACAAAAAACAGACTACAGTGATACCTCGGTTTGCGAGTAACGCGGTATACGAGCGTTTCTCAAGACGAGCTATATTTTTTTTTTAAATCCTGACTTGATTTGCAAACTGACCACACAAAGCACAAAAAGCTGATCTGTGTTAGTGTGGTCGGTTTTCATCCTTTGGGTGGCCATTGAGAGGTGCGGGACACTGTGCAGACAAACAGCACCCCCCACCAATCACAGCCTGCCTCTGGCATACACCCACACCCAATCACAGCTTGCTCCTGGCATACACCCATTCCCAATCACAGCCTGCCTCTGCAAGACACCACCGCCCAATCACAGCCTGCCTCTGGCATACACCCGCTCCCAAACACAGCCTGCCTCTGGCAGACACCCCCGCCCAATCACAGCCTGCCTCTGGCATACACCCCCTCCCAAACACAGCCTGCCTCTGGCAGACACCCCTGCCCAATCACAGCCTGCCACTGGCATACCATACACCCACTCCCAATCACAGCCTGCATCTGGCATACCCCCCCTCCCAATCACAGCCTACCTTTGGTAGACACCCCTGCCCAATCACAGCCTGCCACTGGCATATACCCCCCCCCCCCCCCCCCAATCAGCCTGCCTCTGGCATACCCCCCCGCCCAATCACAACCTACCTTTGGTAGACACCCCTGCCCAATCACAGCCTGCCACTGGCATATACCCCCTCCCAATCATAGCCTGCCTCTGGCACCCCCCCCCCCCCCCCATCACAGCATGCCCATGGCACACACCCCCTCCCCTGCCCAGTCACAGCCTGCCTCTGGCATACACCCACTGCCAATCACAGCTTGCTTCTGGCATACCCCCCTCCCAATCACAGCCTGCCTCAGGCACACCCCTCTGCCCAATCACAGCCTGCCTCTGGCATACACACCCTCCCAATCACAGCCTGCCTTTGGTAGACACCCCTGCCCAATCACAGCCTGCCTCTGGCATACACACCCTCCCAATCATAGCCTTCCTCTGGCATACCCCCCCCCCCCAATCACAGCATGCCTCTGGCACCCCCCCTCCCCTGCCCAGTCACAACCTGCCTCTGCCATACACCCACTGCCAATCACAGCTTGCTTCTGGCATACCCCCTCTTCCAATCACAGCCGGCCTCTGGCACATCCCCCTGCCCAATCACAGCCTGCCTCTGGCATACACCCCCTCCCAATCACAGCCTGCCTCTGGCAGTTTCTGATATTAGGCAAAGCAGTTATGGTGCTGGCATAGATATAACTGTATTAGAAAGTATCTATAATATTGTATGTTCACAACTACTTTAAAGTTTAACTAAAGGCAAAAATTTTTTTTATAGCTTTGGACAGAGTGGAGATGGATTAGAACCCCTATCAGGTTTTTATTGTTGTCTGTGTCCCTGTTAGGTAGAGTCATCTTCTTTCTCTTTGTCCTGCTTAGTGTTATCACTAAAAGTGAAGGAAAACCCCACATTTTGGGTGGTCAACAGAACAGGAATGGGGGGCAATTCTTCCAATAGGAACTCTAGTTCTTGTGGCAACCAGGGGTTCTCTCACTTTGGAGGGATTTCCTCTCACTTCTGTTTT
Organism: Lithobates sylvaticus; assembly: GCA_028564925.1. Taxonomy (NCBI): domain Eukaryota; kingdom Metazoa; phylum Chordata; class Amphibia; order Anura; family Ranidae; genus Lithobates; species Lithobates sylvaticus. The sequence continues at coordinate 751,667,692 of CM053026.1, read as the reverse complement.
GGCTATGGGACAGGAAGTGAAGGGAAATCTCCCCAATAGCACACAGATGGCAAAAGAAAAACCTGACAGAGGTTATAATCCTCCCTTACTTTATCCAAGATGAAAAAATAGTTTTTCCTCTAGTTCAACTTTCAAGCCCAACTCTTGGAAACCTAATGGAATAAATTTACCTTTAGAAACATGGTGCACCCGTATTTATTGTGTAACGCGTTCCTTAGCAGTGTAGATGTGTGTAGGGTGTCTATATGGGGTGTATATTGGATTATACAGTGTAGATGAGTGTAAGGTATCTTTATGGGGAGCATATTGGATTATACAGTATAGCGTTGTATAGGGTGTCTTTATGGGGTGTATATTGGATTTTACAGTGTAGATGAGTGTAGGGTGTCTGTATGGGGTTTATATTGGATTACACAGTGAAGATGAGTGTAGGGTCTCTGTATGGGGAGTATATTGGATTATACAGTGTAGATGAATGTAGGGTGTCTGAATGGGGTTTATATTGGATTACACAGTGTAGATGGGTTTAGGGTGTCTGTATAGGGATTATATTGGATTACACAGCGTAGATGGGTTTAGGGTGTCTGTATAGGGTGTATATTGGATTATATAGTGTAGACGAGTGTAGGGTGTCTGTATGGGGTGTATATTGGATTATACAGTGTAGATGAGTGTGGGGTGTCTGTATCGGGTGTATATTGGATTATACAGTGTAGATGAGTGTAGGGTGTCTGTATGGGGTTTATATTGGATTACACAGTGTAGATGAGTGTAGGGTGTCTGTATAGGGTGTATATTGGATTATACAGTGTAGATGAGTGTAGGGTGTCTGTATAGGGTGTATATTGGATTGCACAGTGTAGATAAATGTAGGGTGTCTGTATAGGGTGTATATTGGATTATACAGCGTAGATGAGCGTATGGTGTCTGTATAGGGTGTATATTGGATTATACAGTGTAGATGAGCGTATGGTGTCTGTATAGGGTGTATATTGGATTATACAGTGTAGATGAGCGTAGGGTGTCTATAGGGTGTATATTGGATTATACAGCGTAGATGAGTGTAGGGTGTCTGTATGGGGTGTATATTGGATTATACAGTGTAGATGAATGTAGGGTGTGTGTATGGGGAGTTTATTTGATTCTACAGTGTAGATAAGTGTAGGGTGTCTGTTTGGGTGGTGTATATTGGATTATACAGTGTAGATGAGTGTAGGGTGTCTGTTTGGGTGGTGTATATTGGATTATACAGTGTAGATGAGTGTAAGGTATCTTTATGGGGAGCATATTGGATTATACAGTATAGCTGTGTATAGGGTGTCTTTATGGGGTGTATATTGGATTATACAGTGTAGATGAGTGTAGGGTGTCTGTATGGGGTGTATATTGGATTATACAGTGTAGATGAGTGTAGGGTGTCTGTATGGGGTTTATATTGGATTACACAGTGTAGATGAGTGTAGGGTGTCTGTATAGGGTGTATATTGGATTACACAGTGTAGATGAGTGTAGGGTGTCTGTATGGGGTGTATATTGGATTATACAGTGTAGATGAGTGTAGAGTGTCTGTATAGGGTGTATTTTGGATTACACAGTGTAGATGAGCGTATGGTGTCTGTATAGGGTGTGTATTGGATTATATAGTGTAGATAAGTGTGGGGTGTCTGTATGGGGTGTATATTCGATTATACAGTGTAGATGAGTGTAGGGTGTCTGTATGGGGTGTATATTCGATTATACTGTGTAGATGAGTGTAGGGTGTCTGTATAGGGTGTATATTGGATTATACAGTGTAGATGTGTGTAGGGTGTCTGTATGGGGTTTATATTGGATTACACAGTGTAGATGAGTGTAGGGTGTCTGTATAGGGTGTATATTGGATTATACGGTGTAGATGAGTGTAGGGTGTCTGTATGGGGTTTATATTGGATTACACAGTGTAGATGAGTGTAGGGTGTCTGTATAGGGTGTATATTGGATTATACAGTGTAGATGTGTGTAGGGTGTCTGTATGGGGTTTATATTGGATTACACAGTGTAGATGAGTGTAGGGTGTCTGTATAGGGTGTATATTGGATTATACGGTGTAGATGAGTGTAGGGTGTCTGTATGGGGTTTATATTGGATTACACAGTGTAGATGAGTGTAGGGTGTCTGTATAGGGTGTATATTGGATTATACGGTGTAGATGAGTGTAGGGTGTCTGTATAGGGTGTATTTTGGATTACACGGTGTAGATGAGTGTAGGGTGTCTGAATAGGGTGTATATTGGATTATACAGTATAGAGGAGTGTAGAGTGTCTATATGGGGTGTATATTGGATTATACAGTGTAGATGAGTGTAGGGTGTCTGTGTGGGGTGTATATTGGATTACACAGTGTAGATGAGTGTAGGGTGTCTGTATAGGGTGTATTTTGGATTACACCGTGTAGATGAGTGTAGGGTGTCTGTATAGGGTGTATATTGGATTATATAGTGTAGATGTGTGTAGGGTGTCTGTATGGGGTGTATATTGGATTATACAGTGTAGATGAGTGTAGGGTGTCTATAGGGTGTATATTGGATTATACAGTGTAGATGAGTGTAGGGTGTCTATAGGGTGTATATTGGATTATACAGTGTAGATGAGTGTAGGGTGTCTGTGTGGGGTGTATATTGGATTACACAGTGTAGATGAGTGTAGGGTGTCTGTATAGGGTGTATTTTGGATTACACCGTGTAGATGAGTGTAGGGTGTCTGTATAGGGTGTATATTGGATTATATAGTGTAGATGTGTGTAGGGTGTCTGTATGGGTTGTGTATATTGGATTATACAGTGTAGATGAGTGTAGGGTGTCTATAGGGTGTATATTGGATCATACAGTGTAGATGAGTGTAGGGTGTCTATAGGGTGTATATTGGATTATACAGTGTAGATGAGCGTAGGGTGTCTATAGGGTGTATATTGGATTATACAGTGTAGATGAGCGTATGGTGTCTGTATAGGGTGTGTATTGGATTATACAGTGTAGATGAGCGTAGGGTGTCTATAGGGTGTATATTGGATTATACAGTGTAGATGAGCGTATGGTGTCTGTATAGGGTGTATATTGGATTATACAGTGTAGATGAGCGTAGGGTGTCTATAGGGTGTATATTGGATTATACAGTGTAGATGAGTGTAGGGTGTCTGTGTGGGGTGTATATTGGATTATACAGTGTAGATGAGTGTAGGGTGTCTGTGTGGGGTGTATATTGGATTACACAGTGTAGATGAGTGCAGGGTGTCTGTATAGGGTGTGAGTTAGCTCTTGCTCAGCAGCCTGCGTTGTCCTTGGCCCATGCAGTGTCATTCTGGCTCTACTCTCCTCTCTTGCCCATATATAGGTTTGTTAACGCTCTCCTCGTATTAATTTGTGTCCCTGAGTCTTCTATTGTTTTCCTGTTAACAGCTGATCCCTTTCCCCTTCCTCTTCCTCCCAGCCTGGCACTCAGGAAGACTTTAAAAAAAAAAAGTTTCTGCTTCTGAGCTGTAATGTACACACAGATGGCGAAAATGTTCTTGGGGGGGTCCCCGGAGACCCTGTCCTGTCCAAGAACTGCAATGCAGAGCGCCTATTGAGGGCAATGCCAACTGTAGTCTATAACAAGGACCCCAGCAGTGATGGCTCATGGGAGGGGACAGCCAATTCAGTCTACAGTCCAAGGGGCAACAGTCCACCGCAATATCAATCCCAAAAGCAAACATTTGTTATATTGCAGCTTACTAATTGTTAGATGCGATGGCTGCGTTAGTGATCTTTTTGGGCTTTCTATCCTTATTTTTTCACCTGGGGATCTGGCCAGTAAGTCTATTGTTTTTTCTTGCAGAACAAGCTGTCCTCCAGATGTAGCAGTTACAGAGTTGAGACAAACCATTTACCACTGGCAGGGGTGCTTACAGTAATCAGCTTTTATTTCTTGGTAAAACCTTTATCCCAAAAGTATAATAACATTTGCTGTAACCGCTTAAAAATTGTGAGCTGAAGTTTGTTAGTATATTTAAATCTGTTAGTACATCTACCCCCCCCCCCCGACTGACAATGCCGCTGTCCATAGGTGCCCCCTGTGCTCCTTCATCCAAAGTGGGGTGCTCTAACATAGGAGGTGTGTTGCTGGTCAGATAACTAGGTGAAAACAGAGAGAGAAAAGCATAAAAAAAGAAAACGAATGCAGCCATCACATCTGATTGGTAAGCTGCAATATGTTACATTTTTGGTTTGGAGTTTAAACCTGCCTTAAAGGACCAGTCCACCCAAAAGTTGTATTTCAGTGTTTTTGTGGGTGGTTGCAAGTTTCTGTTGTCTATCAGAGAATCTGTTGGTGGGGCCTCTGTGCCAGGTACCAGGTCTGTAAACCTGTGGTGTCCATTATGAGGTGTTCCAACCATTCCTGCACTGAGTTCCCAGGCCTGTACACCTGCTTTGCTCAATATGAGGGGTCTTCACCATCCCTGTCCTAAGTTCCCAGGTCTGTACATCTGCTGTGTCCATAAGGAGGGAATTCTACCATCTCTGTACTGAGCTCTCAGGTCTGCACACCTGCTGTGCCCATTATTAGGGTTTCCACCATCCCTGTGCTGAGTACCCAGCTCTACACAACTGCTGTGCCCATCATGAAGGTTCCCACAAACCTCGTGCTGAGTTATTAGCTCTACACACCTGCTGTGCCCATCATGAAGGGGTCCCACCATCCCTGTGCTGAGTTCTCAGGACTAAATACCCGCTGTGCCCATCATGAGGGGTTCCCACCATCCTTGTGCTTAGTTCCCAGGTCTATATACCTGCTGAGCCCATCATGAAGGTTCCCACATCCTTGTGCTGAATTCCCGAGTCTGTAACCTGCTGTGTCCATTATGAGGGTTCCTGCCATCTGTGTGCTGAGTTCCCAGCTTTACGCACCTGCTGTGCCCATCATGAAGGTTCCCACCTTTGTTGTGCCTAGTTCCCCGCTCAACACAAGGCTGTGTCCATCATGTACTGAGTTCCGAGGTCTACACATTTGCTTTGTCCATTATGAGGAGTTCTCACCATCCATGTGCTCAGTTCCTGGGTCTGCAAAACCTGCGGTGCCCCTTATAAGGATTCCCACCATTGTTGTGCTGAGTTACCAGCTCTACACACCTGCTGTGCCCATCATGAAGGTTCCCACCATCCCTGTGCTGAGTTCCCAAGTCTAGATACCTGCTGTGCCCATCATGAAGGTTCCCACCATCCCTGTGCTGAATTCCCAAGTCTAAATACCTGCTGTGCCCATCATTAAGGTTCCCACCATCCCTGTGCTGAGTTCCCAAGTCTAGATACCTGCTGTGCCCATCATGAAGATTCCCACCATCTTTGTGCTGATTTCTCAGGTCTACACACCTGCTGTGCCCATTATGATCCCTGCTGTATTCTTAATTTATGTTATATTATGGAAAATAATGGTCGACAATAACACCAAAAGCTCCCTGGTGGACAGGAACAGAGCTGAGATATGAGGTGAGGAGATCTCAATGCAGAAGTATCCAAGACATATAAGAAGACAGAGGTTGACTCTTCCCAGCAGACACAGTTTATAACTAAAATATGCACTAGTGTGTAGTCCCACTCTGATAGATTATAGTCCTACTCCGATAGCATGTAGTCCCACTCTACTAATGCACATTCCTACGCTAATGCCTCGTACACACGGTCGGATTTTCAGAAGGAAAATGTTCAAAGGGAGCTCTTTGTCCAACCGTGTAGGCTCCATTGGACATTTTCCATCGGAATTTCCGTCGCACAAAATTTGAGATCTGGATCTCAAATTTTCTGGCAACAAAATCCGTTGTCAGAAATTCCGATCGTGTGTACACAATTCCGACGCACAAAGTGCCACGCATGCTTGGAAACAAGCAGAAGAGCAGCACTGGCTATTGAACTTAATTTTTCTTGGCTCGTTGTACATAACCGCGTTCTCGCCGTTCGAAAATTTCTGACCAACTTTGTGTGACCGTGTGTATGCAAGACAAGTTTGAGCCAACATCCGTCGGAAAAAAAAACATGGATTTTGTTGTCGGAATGTGCGATCGTGTGTACGCGGCATAACGGTAGGTAGTCCCGTGCTAACAGCATTCAGCCCTAACACGATTAAGGATGAAGACCGAAGCCTTGCGCCAAATGCACGCAGTGTAGAGATCCGAATGCCAGAATAACTTCATTCACAATGTGTCGGCAGTGAAAATGTTGCAAATTTGGCACGATCGTTTTTCTTTCTATTTTCCAGGAAATTTCTTGTTCTAGAAATATTTTTCCTACTTTTTTTCTTGTAAATTGTAATGTTCTGCGCTGGGGGTGGTGGAGGTTGAGTGTTTTATAGAGGGGCTCAGAAGGATATGGAGTGCTTCCATGTGTACATGTAATGGTCTGGGATTACAAATAATGCAATACATACGTTTTAAGGGCAGCATATGACTTCTGGGGGAAGGGCAACCAGGTCACCCGAGAATTGGATGCATATGATCCGTAGTTGTGGATGAAGATCAGATAACAGAGACTTTGTACAGTCCAAGAACTGAAAACATCTTAACTGTTCTAATGTAAAAAGGTCAAGCTTGTAGATTTTTGAACAAAAGTTAATACGAACATTCGTATGAAAATACTCTTTAGCACATTCGATGACGTGACAAATTTAATTGGAAAGAATGTCAAAAAACATTTGCTTTAAACTAGGGCTGTGAAAATTAAAGATTAATTCCTCGATTAATCGTTAATTTTTTTGATCGATCAAAATTCTTTTGATTGGTACTCACCTCTCCGCCGGCTTCCGGGTCTTCAGGGAGTTCCGTCGGAGATCCGGTGATCCCCAAGTGCCTCCGTCTGCTAACGAAGGGAAGGGGGGAGGAGTTTGGTGACGTCGAAGTTCTGATTGAACGTAACGCATACGGGGGAGGAGCTATGCATGACGTCACCCGCTGCTGCCCTACGGAACTAACACAATTGTCGGCTTTACATGCTGTGTTTTTATCATCTTTATGTGAGTAGTTTGTGTTTGAACACAAAAATGAAATCTTATACTTAACCTCCCTGGCGGTATGATTATGTCTGGAATTTTGTGCTGAAAGAGGTACAATTATTTTGCATGGAAATTTGGCGTTTTTATATTGTAGGAATGCAATTCTTATGAATAACTCACTTAAATCTGCCCAAACCAGAGTCTAGTAGACATCCCGGGTATGATAAAGTTTGAAACACAAAATCATAAATTATAATAAAATAAAAATATATATAAAAATTATTCAATAATGTAATCAAATCAAAAACACTAAAATTTGCTCAGTTGCAGAATAGTCGCTGTCATTAAATTTAGTGTTTGATGATGAATTGTGATTCTAATTTATTATCAGTGTTTTCCAGCTGGTCTAAAACCACTTTTGACATAAAGGGACACTTTTTGGTTCCTATGGACAATCTCCAGTTTTCAGGCAGAAAAAAATCTATTTATTATATAAAATTACATGCAGGGCACTGGGCAGACCACTAGGGACAAAGGGGATGTGTCTTTTTTTTATACAGTACTGTATAAAAGGTAAGTAACTTCCCCCTGTATCCTGCAATGCAAGCCCGAGTCTGGCTCGGGGTTACCGCTTTTGGTACTGAAGTTCCCGCCCGAGCCAGACTCGGGAATACCGCCAGGGGGGGTTAAGCAGTGAGCACTTAGATCTTTTCTTTCTACCCATGACCTGCGTCCTTGCTAAGATCTAAGGAGACGTGAGAGAAGTTTATGGTCCGTGTTAACCCTTTTGATACCCGCTTGCATGACCACCTGTTTGCACAGGGGTCCATGCCATAAGGTGAGAGATTAGTTAGACCGGAGGTGGAGGGATTGTCACGCTACTGTGGAAAAAAAATTACTTACGTCAGTGCTACAGTTTGAATTTAAAACCTATTTGTGTGAACTGTGAAGTTAAGTCATGGATTGTGGAAACTAACTAGTGTCGGGTGATTGTATATAGTGTATACCACATTTACCACTGACTAATGCAGAGTTGCAATGCAAGGAGATCAGCTAAAAGTAGTTGGATCTGTATGTGCGTTATAATTAATCAAAATTAGTCGATTAATCGATTAAAAAAAATTAATTAATCGAACACGAAAATTTTAATTAGTAACAGCCCTACTTTAAACCTTCTATTTTGAAATTAATTTTCTGAAAAAAACCAAAACACATTCACAGTTATGCCGCGTACACACGATCGGATTTTCCGAAGGGAAATGTTGGATGTGAGCTTGTTGGCGGTAAGTCCGACATTGTGTACGCTCCATCGGACAATTGTTGTCGGACTTTCCGCCAACAAATGTTGTCTAGCATGTTCTCAAATTTCCTGCCAACAAATGTGTGTTGTCGGACTTTCCAATCGCGTGTACACAAGTCCGTCGCACAAAAGTCCAAAGTACAAACACGCATGCTCGCAATCAAGGACGAGCCGGAAGCGGTCGGTCTTGTAAAACTAGCGTTCGTAATGGAGATATCACATGACTATTGAACTTCCTTTTTATCGGCTCACCGTACGAGTTGTACGTCACCACGTTCGTAATTGTTGGCCAACATTTGTGTGACCGTGTGTATGCAAGACAAGTTGGAGCCAACAACCTTCGAACAAAGATTCCACGGTTTTGTTGTCGGAAAGTCCGATCGTGTGTACGGGGCATTAGAATTGTGTTAGTTGGAGAAACATTTCCCTTTCTACTCATTAGAATTTCCCCATCCCTGCGATTGAAAATGAATGTCGATTTGACTCTACTAACATTTTAGAAAATCAAACAAACATTATTAAAATGAAGATACCTGAACAAAGTTTCAGCTTTCGATTAGTGATAGTTGCCTGAATGTTATGTCAGAGAAACATAGAAGATACTACACTTGGGAGCATCTGTTCCAATAGCATGTATTCCACAGTCAACAGCATGTAGTAGTCCTGTGCTGATAGTATGAAGTCCCATGCCAATGGTATGTAATCCTACGCCAATAGTATGTAATCCAACACTGATAGTATGTAGCTCCATGCTACCACCATGCAGTCTCAGGCCGAAAGTATTCATCCCATTCTGATAGTATGTAGTCCCTGCACTACTAGCATGCAGTCCTAAGCCGATATTATGTGGTTCCAAGCCAATGGTATGTAGTCCCATGCTACTAGCATTCAGTCCCACACCAATAGTATGTAGTCCCATGCTACCAGCATTCAGTCCCACGCCGATAGTATGTAGTCCCATGCTACCAGCATTCAGTCCCACACCAATAGTATGTAGCCCCATGCTACCAACATTCAGTCCCACACCGATAGTATGTAGTCCCATGCTACCAGCATTCAGTCCCACACCAATAGTATGTAGTCCCATGCTACCATCATTCAGTCCCACACCAATAGTATGTAGTCCCATGCTACCAGCATTCAGTCCCACACCGATAGTATGTAGTCCCATGCTACCAGCATTCAGTTCCACATTGATAGTATGTAGTCCCATGCTACTAGCATTTAGTCTCACTCCAGTAGTATGTGGTTCCACGCTGATAGTATGTAGTCCCATGCCAACAGTATGTAGTCCCACATTGATAGTATGTAGTCTCATGCCGACATTAGATAATTCCACTCTGACAGTATGTATTCCTCTGGCATTAGCATGTAGCCCCATGCCAATAGTATGTAGCCCTATACTACTAGTGTTCAGTCCCACATCGATAGTGTGTAGTCCCACTGCAATAGTATGTTGTCCCATGCCGATAATATATAGTTTCACGCTACTAGCTTTCAGTCCCATGCCAATAGTATGTAGTCCCATGCTTATAGTATGTAGTCCCACAATACTTGCATTCAGTCCCGTGACAATAGTATGTAGTCTCATGCTGAGAGTATGTAGCCCTATACTACTAGCGTTCAGTCCCTGGCCAATAGTCTGTTGTTCCACATTGATAGTACATAGTTCCATGCTACTAGCTTTCAGTCCCATGCCAATAGTATGAAGTTCCATGCCGATAGTATGTAGTCCCATTCCAGCAGTATGTAGTCCCATGCTAATTGTACAGTATGCAGCCCCAAACTGATAATTTGTAGTTCCATGACGATAATATGTAGCCACATTCTGATATTATGTAATCCCATGGCAACAGTATGTAGTCCCATGATAATAGTATGTAGCCCCACGCTGATAGTATGTAGTCCCATGATAATAGTATGTAGCCCCACGCTGATAGTATGTAGTCCCATGATAATAGTATGTAGCCCCACGCTGATAGTATGTAGTCCCATGATAATAGTATGTAGCCCCACGCTCATAGTATGTAGTCCCATGATAATAGTATGTAGCCCCACGCTGATAGTATGTAGTCCCATGATAATAATATGTAGCCCCACGCTGATAGTATGTAGTCCCATGATAATAGTATGTAGCCCCACGCTGATAGTATGTAGTCCCATGATAATAGTATGTAGCCCCACGCTGATAGTATGTAGTCCCATGATAATAGTATGTAGCCCCACGCAGATAGTATGTAGTCCCATGATAATAATATGTAGCCCCACGCTGATAGTATGTAGTCCCATGATAATAGTATGTAGCCCCACGCTGATAGTATGTAGTCCCATGATAATAGTATGTAGCCCCACGCTGATAGTATGTAGTCCCATGATCATAGTATGTAGCCCCACGCTGATAGTATGTAGTCCCATGATAATACTATGTAGCCCCACGCTGATAGTATGTAGTCCCATGCCAATAGTAGGTAGCCCAACGTCAATAGTATGTAATCCCATGCCAACATTAGGTAGTCCCATGCCAATAGTATATAGGCCCTCCGCTTTAAGGATGTTATGGGTAAAAAAGGCCTGAGGACAAAAAAAAAATGTAACCCTTGCAGTGCAGGAAGAGCCTTATAAAGTGTATTTGATAGCGTTGGAATTTCTTTCCAGTCTGCCATTTTGATTTGACCCGAACTCTGCATGTGATTGAGTGTTTCCTCATGCCAAGCACTATATTATGGTAGTTGCATGTTATGAATGTTGCAGATAATCCTGGGAATCCTCAGACTCTCATTCCCTAATGACTTCATTTACCTAATAGGCAGCTCTGTGGTTACAATGAATCTTTCTAAAAGCATCCTAAATAAAAAATGATAACATTTACTGAATGTGAATATTTAAGAGATATTTTGCTCTAATGTGTGTTGTCTGTTATTTTCTAGGTGTTAAGAAGAGAACCAAAGTCTTAAAAAATAATTCGAACCCCATCTGGAATGAGGTGAGTCCAGCGCTGGCAGCTATTCTGAGCCAAGTCCCCCATTTCCATATGATTTGTCTAAATACATTATCTGTTAATGGCTTCCCGCCAACTAAATAAACACAAAGCCACATATCACTTCTTCATACATCCCATTTAAAGGCTTAGTCCATCTTTTGCAAAAAAAGATTTAAAAAAATGCTAAACAATAATCCTATGATCAACGTAGTTTTACTACTTTTGTTTGCATTGAAGGCTGCAGAGCATGGCTCCTGCGATCATTGCGTCCCCGTGTGCAATTCTTAGGCTCTATCAGGGTCTGTACACGGGTACCAGGGTTTTAACCACTTGCCGACCAGGTTTTTTCTGCCAATTTTTTTTTAAATTAGTATTGTTTGCTAGAAAATTAAAATTCTAATTTAATTTTTAAAATTAAAATTATGTAACCCCCAGACATTATACATTTTTTTTAGCAGAGACCCTAGGGAATAAAATGGGGATCGTTGCAATTTTTTATGTCACCTGGTATTTGCACAGCGGTTTTGCAAAAATACACTTTAATTAATAAAAAAAACAAAAAAACTAAACACAATAACACATTAGTTACCCCAATTTTTTTTGTATAATGTGAAAGATGAGTAAATAGATATCTACCCTGCCACGCTTTAAAATTTTAGAGTTACCGAGGAGGTCTAGTACTATAATTATTGCTCTTTCTCTAACGTTCGCGGCGATACCTCACATGTGTGGTTTACATACCATTTACATAGGCGTGTGCGACTTATGTATGCGTTCGCTTCTGCGTGCTAACACAGAGGGATAGAGGGCACTTTCAAATTTCTTTTTTTTATTTTTATTTATTTTATTTTTTTATGTTGTCCCTTTAATATATATATGAAAAATAAAGCTGCGCCAATATTAAAAATTAATTACCATATAAAATACATCCCATCAAAATGTTAGATGGAAAAACACTGATCTCGTATAGGACAGTCCAAACAAGGATAAATTGGTATAAGTCCAATATAACTCAATCTAGGCATCAGGCATAGATCGAGTTAAAATCCACAAATAGATCGTATTTAAAATGACACCACGGTGCTCGTGCTATAAGTTATACACTGTGACATGTATGCAAACGGTGCTTCATCCCGACCACCTGATGAATGGGAGGCTTACCAGAGGGTAGCAATGATAAGGCATTGATTATAAACTTGAGATGTATCCAGTAATCAAGCGCTGGTGGGGTTAAAAACAGCTCTGGGAAAATCACTCCAAATGGGAAGGGGGGGGGGGACCCGTCCTGTAATCCGCTCACAACTGAGATAGCCAGCCAGATCCTAGTACATTCCTCCGTTTGAAGAGAAAACACAAAGGGGGCCGCCCATAGCGTAATACTGATAGTAATAAGTTTATTAAAAAAAGGATTAAAAATGACTTACATCAATGCGGTAAGTGGCAAACGGTAAAAACAATGACACAACACTGCCGGCCGGTCAGTGTGAACCCGTCCCTTGATTCAATAACAGTCTGTAGTGGTGGCGTCGCTGCGTGCCTTCCCATACGACGTTTCGTCATAAATGACGTTTTCAATGGGGAACGGGCGACGCAGCGACGCACCACCTATAAATACCTAACCTCTTCCTAAGATGTATGAGGTCGAGGCCGGCGCCGCCATCTTGCTAATGGGAAAAATGACATAGCAGTGTTGGCAACCAGCGCTTAGAAGGATTAAAGGCTTAAAAAAGCAAAATATTTGGGTGTATCTCCACTGTATTGAATCAGTGTGGTTATGGGGCTGATACTAAGAAGAAATTAACTTTATGATGTGACTCAACAGTGCTGATACTAGTGCAGTAAAATTATAGGGAGCCATCCGGGATATTCATGACCATGCATGACGGACAGCTAGGTTGAAAACTAAAAATGTGTGCACAAAAATGGAAAATCAATCAAAGTGAAGTATATAAACCATATCTATAGATAAAAATACAATTAGAGTGGTAGACGAAATCTACTATACACAAGTCTAGACTTGAATAGGGTTGAAAAAGTCCCCGATAGGGGGTGATTAAGTAGGTGACAATTACCAATAATATTATAATGTGACTCCGATAAACGGATATTAGAAGGAAATAATAAATATTGGATGGGGGAGTGAATGGTGAGGGGTAGTGAAATGTTAAAAAAGTACCAATGGACTTGCTTAGAGAGGCTGTACTGAATCCAACCACAATGAGAAAATATTGGTGAGTAAGGTAAGTAATTATACGTTATTATATGTGATAGATATGTGATAGATATATATCTACATTTAAAAATCCTACCGTATGTGCAAGGATGATATATAAAAACAAAGGGGCCCAACCAAAACTAGTAGGATATGTGCGACATTAAAAAGAACACTCAAAAATGTGAGAAGTCCTACTATGTGTTCAAAGGAAGTTTTTGAAAAAAACCCTCAATAGGAAAGATCACATGACCTTCCATACATCTCAGGGGGAGTTCACATTCAATCAAGAAACCCTACTAGAGGGGAGACTTGGAACAAACCTCAATGAGATGTTAGTGAATACACCTCCAGATAGATGGTGTATGTTAAATCACAAAGTTGTCACTAAATGATAACAAACACTACCCACAATACTTGGCTTAAGAGTTGTCTATAAAAGCATTGATGTCGGTGTCAATATTCAACCCAAATGGGGTATATGACTTTAAGCGGTGAATCCAGGCCATTTCAAGTTTTGACACTTCCCTCACTAGCGAGCTACCTCGCCAGTGAGGTTTAAATTTGTCAATACCAAAAAATAAGGTTTTAGCTGGATTCTTGCTGTGTGCCAGGAGATAGTGTTTGGACACTGAATGTTTGGGGAAACCGGAAATGATATTGGAAATATGTTCCCCTAACCGCACGTGAAGTGGGCGTTTAGTGCGCCCCACATATTGTAAACCGCAGGGGCACTGTAGCATATAAACCACCCCTTTGGAGGAGCAGGTTATACAGGGTTTAATGGTGTGGCTTTCGCCGGTGGCTGTACACGTGAAGGATGTGGTACGTCTCGCAACGTCTCTGTTGAGAGAACATACCCGACATCGCCCACACTTGTAGTACCCCGAGAGATGGTCAAAGAAACCCCTCGTGTTCCTCGGGGGGTCGATGGTATTGACCGCGATCTGGTTCCTCAATGATGGTAAGCCCCTGAATATCACCTTTAATATATATATATATATATTTTTTTTATTTGCTTTTATTCCTATTACAAGGAATGTAAACATCCCTTGTAATAGAAATAAGGATGACAGGTCCTCTTTATGGAGAGATCTGGGGTCAAAAAGACCCCAAATATCTTCTTTACCTTTAAAAGCAAAATTTTTTTTTTTGATCTTTCACTTTAAAACAAAAAGAAAAAATGATTTCCTTCCAGCCTGGACTGAAAGTGACATCATGACATCGCTCTGGTCCTCCAAGGCCATAGAGTTGATCAAAGAGTGCTAACTCGCTGATCACCTATGGGAACAGCCGGCCGTACCATCGGATCATTTCTCGGGCAAACCGGTAAGCCCAAAAAACACCGGAAAGGAGCCTCTCCCGCCACTTTGGAAACCATTCCAGGGGCTAATGAGCTGCTCAGACCGGTTTCATGAGAAAGCCATCTGCCTGTAGAAAAAAAACGGTACCGGGGTTCCCAGTAAACCACCTGCAAACCGCAACATATATGTACGTATTGCGGTCGGCAAGTGATTAATGTGTGGCCTATGGAAAAATTTAAGGTACCAAAGTTTGTCACCATTTCAAGGGTGTGGTTAATTATAAGGCTTGACATGTTGGATGTCTATTGATTTACGCAGCCTCATATACCATTTGTTTTACCCAAAAAATAGTTTTGTGTATTTTACTGAAATGCATTGGCAGCTGGTGGGTTCTTCTTTTTGAAGGGGGGGGGGGGGGGGCACTGACAGCACCCATAGGAGGTGCGGCACTTACCCCCTTGTGTGGCATGGCTTGTGTGGCATGGCTGTGGTGCCCTCTCCTGGAGTGCAGGCAGCGGCGGCTCCGGTGTCCGCTCTTCAACCTTCCTCTGCTTTGTCTCATCTTCCGCCAAAGCGCTAGGCATCCAATAGGATCGCCTGACGCTTTGGCCAATGGGGAAACAGGTTTCACGACCTGCCTCCTGATTGGCGGGAAGGAACTTTAGTGTGAAAATAGCAAAAATAGCAAAAATGTATTCGCTATTGTCACACAACTGAGTGGGCTCGGAGCGCAATGCTCTGCACTCCTAGGCCACCCTTTTTTTGAAGCCTATTAAAGCCTCTGGCACCTCTAATCGGGTGCTTCAAAAAATCACCCACCCCGCATTGGAATCCATGGTCTGGCAGCTCTGATATGTAGATCAGGGGGCCGGACACATGGATAGGGGAGGCGGTGACTGTGCGCCCTCTATGGACGGGGCTGCCACTGCTGAAATATTGTGCTTGGTAAACCATTTAAAAAAATGTCACTACCACTATTTTATTCCACAAGGCCTCTGCTTTCAGAAATGATATAATGTTTTGGGGTTTTAACTAATCTTCAGGCCTAAGATGCAAAATCGGCTCTGGCAGCGAAAAGGGTTAAAGGAAAGGAACTTTGCTAGCCCCGGTTCACATATTGGCCAGATATTCTTTCTGTCTAGCCAGGTTAGCTAGTGGTGTCCAATGATGTCCAGGGATGCCTTAAGGGTTTGCATAGCCTTGGTGTACTTTCAGTTTCTCAGACCTCTAAACCTTCCTAGTAGGGATGAGCCGAACACCCCCGGGTTCGGTTCGCACCAGAACCTTCGAACCGACCGAAAGTTCGCGCGAATTTTCGAACCCTATACGTTATAATGGACGCGAACGTTCGAAATCAAAAGTGCTAATTACAACGGCCAATATGCATGTTAATGTCATAAAACAGGTTTGGGGACCCGGGTCCTGCCCCAGGGGACATATATCAATGCAAAAAGAACTTTTAAAAACTAACGTTTTTTCGGGAGCAGTCATTTTAATGATGCATAAAGTGAAAAAAAAAAAGTGAAATTTTCCTTTAAATATGGTACCTGGGGGGTGTCTAAAGTATGCCTGTGAAGTGGCATGTGTTTCCCGTGTTTAGAACTGTCCTTGCACAAAATGACATTTTTAAAGGAAAAAAAGAAGCCATTTAAAACCACTTGCGGCTTTAGGTTTGTTCTTAAGTAGAATCTGAACAGGTACATTATGAAGTGTAGCTCCATCCCAAAAAAATCTATTTTTAAGCTTTTTGGAGAACATAGGGAGGGGTTATCACCCCTGTAACATTTGCTGTCTTTGCACATCTGTTCAGAACATTTCACCTCACTTTCCGTCCCAATGACAAATGTTTTTGGAAAAAGTGGGGTTTTAATTGAAACAAGGATTGGTAATAAAGTATCAGTAGAGAGGAGATACCTTTTTCCCAAATTAAATCTAACAGGATAGAATTTCCCTTCCTAGGGGTAGATTTCCTCTCACTTCCTGTTTTCTTTCCATTTGCAAGTAGGAGTCGTTTGTAAGTTGGATGTTTGAAAGTAGGGGCCTGGCGTATATACTCTGCAGAAATTTGCCCTATTAGATGTTGGTGTAGCCACAAGACTGGTGGGCACAGGAATGGGCCCTGCTGTGAGTTAATAGATCAAGATTTGTAATTGCATGCACCTGTTGAACAGGGCAGAAAAATTGGGGGTGGTGGTGGTGGTGGACGGTGTTGCCACAAGACTGTAAGCTCTCACAGTTACTCTTGGTGGGCGCAGGAATGGGCCCTACTGTGAGTTATTAGATCAAGATTTGTAATTGCAAGCACCTGATGAACTGGGCAGAAAAATTGGGCCTTTGGCGGTGGTGGTGGACGGTGTTGCCACAAGACTGTAGGCCCTCATAGTTACTCTTGGTGGGCGCAGGAATGGGCCCTGCTGTGAACTATTAGATCAAGATTTGTAATTACCCGCCCCTGTTAAACAGGGCCTGAAAAATTGTGCCTTAGGCACTGGTGCTGGTGCCACAACACTGCAACCCCTCACAGATACTGTACTTGGAGCACAGCAGTCACACGTGTTGCAAAGCATTTTTTTAAAAAATTGTAATTACCCGCCCCTGTTAAACAGGGGCTGAAAAATTGTGCCTTAGGCACTGGTGCTGGTGCCACAACACTGCAACCCCTCACAGATACTGTACTTGGAGCACAGCAGTCACACGTGTTGCAAAGCATTTTTTTAAAAAATTGTAATTACCCGCCCCTGTTAAACAGGGGCTGAAAAATTGTGCCTTAGGCACTGGTGCTGGTGCCACAACACTGCAACCCCTCACAGATACTGTACTTGGAGCACAGCAGTCACACGTGTTGCAAAGCATTTTTTTTTTAAATTGTAATGTTAAACAGGGGCTGAAAAATTGTGTCTTAGGCACTAGTGCTGGTGCCACAACACTGCAACCCCTCACAGATACTGTACTTGGAGCACAGCAGTCACACGTGTTGCAAAGCATTTTTTTAAAAAATTGTAAGTACACGCCCCTGTTAAACAGGGGCTGAAAAATTTGCCTTAGGCACTGGTGCTGGTGCCACAACACTGCAACCCCTCACAGATACTGTACTTGGAGCACAGCAGTCACACGTGTTGCAAAGCATTTTTTTAAAAAATTGTAAGTACACGCCCCTGTTAAACAGGGGCTGAAAAATTTGAGTTAGGCACTGGTGCTGGTGCCACAACACTGCAACCCCTCACAGATACTGTACTTGGAGCACAGCAGTCACACGTGTTGCAAAGCATTTTTTTAAAAAATTGTAAGTACACGCCCCTGTTAAACAGGGGCTGAAAAATTTGCCTTAGGCACTGGTGCTGGTGCCACAACACTGCAACCCCTCACAGATACTGTACTTGGAGCACAGCAGTCACACGTGTTGCGAAGCATTTTTTTTATAAAAATTGTATGTACACGCCCCTGTTAAACAGGGGCTGAAAAATTGTGCCTTAGGCACTGGTGTGGTGGCATGGATCATTGAGGAGGAGGAAGAGGATAGTCAGTGAACATAAGAGGACAGTCACTCAGCATCAGCATAGGCAGTCTTGAAGGGATGTGATATTAAAAATTATTCGGTTATATCCGCCTCAGGTGCCTGGTAGCTGGTGGTGATCCAAGACTGATTCATTTTGATGAGGGTCTGTCGATCAACCGAGGCGGTGGACAGGCGCACCCTATGATCGGTGACAAATCCTCCAGCAGCACTGAATGTGCGTTCGGAAAGAACGCTGGAGGCAGGACAGGCCAGTAGCTCAATTGCATACTGTGCAAGCTCTGGCCAGTGATCCATCCTCAGGACCCAGTAAGCCAGAGGATTTTCGGTGGGAAAGGTGTCCAAGTCTGACCTTGCCCCAAGGTATTCCTGCACCATGTATATCAGACGCTGGCGATGGTTGCTGGAACCGATCATACCTTGGGGCTGCGGACTAAAAAATTGTCTGAACGCATCGGTCAGACGTCCACCTTCCCCACCGCTCCTTCTGCTACTGACCGAAGCCTCAGCAACTCGTCGCCCAGGACCAGGAGTTTGTAGCCTCCCAGTTTCTGGGAACGCGTTGCACAGACCTTTCTGCAAGGCCTCCCTGAGATGTCTCATCCTCTGCTCCCTCTGCGACGGCAAGATAAGGTCCGCAACCTTACCCTTGTACCGCGGATCAAGGAGAGTGGCCAGCCAGTAATGGTCCCTCTCCTTGATCCGAAGAACACGAGGATCCTTCCACAGGCTTTGCAGGATCAGGGAGGCCATGCAGCGTAGGTTAGCTGAGGCATTCGGTCCGGAGTCTTCTGGGTCACTGAGGATGACATGATCGCCAGCCACCTCCTCCCAGCCACGTACAAGTCCACTGGTTTGTTGGGACTGTACATCATCCCTAAAAGACTGCTGCTGCTGATGCTGAGTGCCAGGCTCCACCTCCATGCTCACACAATCCTCCTCCTCCTCCTCCTCCTCCTCTCCTCTTCCTGTGTGATGGGTGGGACAGAAGGAACACTGTCCGGATAAAGGGGGCCTTGAGAGGCAAGGAAGTCCTCCTCTTCCTGCCTCTGTTCTGCCTCAAGTGCCCTGTCCATTATCCCACGCAGCGTATGCTCCAACAGGTGGACAAGAGGGACAGTGTCACTGATGCATGCACTGTCACTGCTCACCATCCTCGTGGCCTCCTCAAATGGTGAGAGGACAGTGCATGCATCCCTGATCATGCTCCACTGACGTGGGGAAAAAAAACCAAGCTCCCCTGACCCTGTCCTGGTGCCATAGTCGCAAAGGTACTCATTGATGGCCCTCTGCTGCGTGTGCAGTCGCTGCAGCATGGCCAACGTTGAGTTCCACCTGGTGGGCATGTCACATATTAGGCGGTTCTTGGGCAGGTTCAGCTCCTTTTGCAGCTCAGTCAGCCGAGCACTGGCATTATAAGATCGGCGGAAATGCACACAGACTTTCCTGGCCTGCCTCAGGACATCCTGTAAGCCTGGGAACCTGCCCAAGAACCGCTGCACCACCAGGTTGAGGACGTGAGCCATGCAGGGCACATGGGTGAGCTGCCCCTGTCGCAGGGCGGAGAGGAGGTTGGTGCCATTGTCAGAAACGACCATTCCTGGCTTAAGCTGACGTGGCGTCAACCACCTCTCGGCCTGCCCCTGCAGAGCTGCCAGAACCTCTGGCCCAGTGTGGCTCCTGTCCCCCAAACACACCAGCGCAAGCACGGCATGGCATCTTTTTGCCTGCGTACTTGCGTAGCCCCTTGTACGCCTACGGAGCACCGCTGGTTCCAAGGACAGAGCACTGGAGAAAGAAGAAGAGGAGGGGGTGGAGGAGAGAGGTGTGTCACAACCAGTAGCAGTAGTAGCGTTTTGGAGGCGTGGTGGCGGAACAACCTCCAACACTACTGCACCTTGTCCTGCATCCCTCCCAGCTGCCAATAGAGTGACCCAATGGGCCGTGAAAGAAAGGTACCGTCCCTGTCCATGCCTGCTGGACCATGAGTCAGCGGTAATATGCACCTTACCGCTGACCGCCCTGTCCAGCGAGGCATGGACATTGCCCTCCACATGCCGGTAGAGAGACGGAATCGCCTTCCGTGAGAAAAAGTGGCGTTTGGGAACCTGCCACTGAGGAACCGCACATTGAACAAACTCACGGAAGGGGGCCGAGTCTACCAACTGAAAAGGCAGCAGTTGAAGTGCTAGCAATTTAGCCAGGCTAGCATTCAACCGCTGGGCATGTGGATGGCTGGGAGTGTACTTCTTTCTACGGTCCAGCAGCTGGGGCAGGGAAATTTGCCTGCTGCAATCGGACGTCGGTGTACTGCAAGTACTTGGTTGTGACACACCTAATTCTACACCTTCAGTCCTCTCAGAGCAGCTTTCAGAGAGGACTGAAGGTGTAGTGGGGATGGAGATCCCAGCTGAGGAGGAGCAAGGAGAGGTCCGCTTAGTTCTTTGGTGTGGGTCTTTTATGTGTGCCTGCCAACGAGCTGCATGGCAGGTCGCCATATGTCTGGTCATGCTTGTGGTGCCCAAGCGGCTGATGTTTTGGCCACGCGAGATACGCTTGAGACAAATATTGCAAATAGCAGTGGTGCGATCTGATGCACTCGTCTCAAAAAAGGCCCACACCAAAGAACTTTTCTGATAACGTGCAGAGGCAGCGCCCTGCACAGGCGGAGCTCTGCGGTGTTGTACAGTTGCTGTGCTGGCCTCTACCTGGCCTCCAGGGGGCATCCTGCCTCGTTGGACATGTGACGCCGCATCCTCCTCCTCCTCGTCCTCCTCCTCATCCTCTCTCCCTTCAGGCACCCACGTGGAGTCAGTGACCTCATCATCCCCTCCCTCTTCACCACTAGAGCAAACCTGGCAGTAAGCTGCAGCTGGTGGAACAGTACTGCCAGATTCCTCAAGCTGGGTATCATCATCCGAGCCTTCGAATCGTTGGGCATCCTCCTGGAGCATGTACCCAACACTGTGCTCAAAGAGTTCGGGGGACTCCTCAGGAGGACATGGTGGGTCTAGGGAAGGGGTGGCTGATGATGCTCTGCCAGTACCCTGAGCCTGGGTGAGAGAGGATGAGGAGGATGAGGAGGGCTTGGTCATCCATTCTACCAAGCCTTCAGCATGATGCGGCTCCACATGTCCAGCTGCCGAAAACAAAGACGCGCGTGTCCCATGGCCACGTGCTGATGACGATGCACGACCACGTCCACGGCCACGGCCACGTCCACTAGAAACAGAGCCTGCCTGCCCTGTGTTCTTGGCTCTGCACGCTCTGCCTCCCCTTGGCGGTCTTCCAGCCATTGTAGTCGGTAGTCCTGTGGGTGCTGCTGAGAAGAATATATAGGAGCTCTGTGTGATGCCACTAACACACTAGAAGTCCTATGGGTGCTTCTGCAAAGAAAATAGAGGAGCTCTGTGTGATGCCACTAACACACTAGAAGTCCTATGGGTGCTGCTGAGAAGAAAATATAGGAGCTCTGTGTGATGCCACTAACACACTAGAAGTCCTATGGGTGCTTCTGCAAAGAAAATAGAGGAGCTCTGTGTGATGCCACTAACACACTAGAAGTCCTGTGGGTGCTTCTGCAAAGAAAATAGAGGAGCTCTGTGTGATGCCACTAACACACTAGAAGTCCTGTGGGTGCTGCTGAGAAGAAAATAGAGGAGCTCTGTGTGATGCCACTAACACACTAGAAGTCCTATGGGTGCTTCTGCAAAGAAAATAGAGGAGCTCTGTGTGATGCCACTAACACACTAGAAGTCCTGTGGGTGCTGCTGAGAAGAAAATAGAGGAGCTCTGTGTGATGCCACTAACACACTAGAAGTCCTGTGGGTGCTGCTGAGAAGAAAATATAGGAGCTCTGTGTGATGCCACTAACACACTAGAAGTCCTATGGGTGCTTCTGCAAAGAAAATAGAGGAGCTCTGTGTGATGCCACTAACACACTAGAAGTCCTGTGGGTGCTGCTGAGAAGAAAATATAGGAGCTCTGTGTGATGCCACTAACACACTAGAAGTCCTATGGGTGCTTCTGCAAAGAAAATAGAGGAGCTCTGTGTGATGCCACTAACACACTAGAAGTCCTGTGGGTGCTTCTGCAAAGAAAATAGAGGAGCTCTGTGTGATGCCACTAACACACTAGAAGTCCTGTGGGTGCTGCTGAGAAGAAAATAGAGGAGCTCTGTGTGATGCCACTAACACACTAGAAGTCCTGTGGGTGCTTCTGCAAAGAAAATAGAGGAGCTCTGTGTGATGCCACTAACACACTAGAAGTCCTGTGGGTGCTGCTGAGAAGAAAATAGAGGAGCTCTGTGTGATGCCACTAACACACTAGAAGTCCTATGGGTGCTTCTGCAAAGAAAATAGAGGAGCTCTGTGTGATGCCACTAACACACTAGAAGTCCTGTGGGTGCTTCTGCAAAGAAAATAGAGGAGCTCTGTGTGATGCCACTAACACACTAGAAGTCCTGTGGGTGCTGCTGAGAAGAAAATAGAGGAGCTCTGTGTGATGCCACTAACACACTAGAAGTCCTGTGGGTGCTTCTGCAAAGAAAATAGAGGAGCTCTGTGTGATGCCACTAACACACTAGAAGTCCTGTGGGTGCTGCTGAGAAGAAAATAGAGGAGCTCTGTGTGATGCCACTAACACACTAGAAGTCCTATGGGTGCTTCTGCAAAGAAAAATAGAGGAGCTCTGTGTGATGCCACTAACACACTAGAAGTCCTGTGGGTGCTTCTGCAAAGAAAATAGAGGAGCTCTGTGTGATGCCACTAACACACTAGAAGTCCTGTGGGTGCTGCTGAGAAGAACACACTAGAAGTCCTATAGGAGCTCTGTGTGATGGGACTAACACACTTCAAGTCCTATAGGTGCTTCTGGGAAGAAAATATATGATCTCTGTGTGATGGGACTAACACACTTCAAGTCCTATAGGTGCCTCTGGGAAGAAAATATAGGTCTGTGTGATGGGACTAACACACTTCAAGTCCTATAGGTGCTTCTGGGAACAAAATATATGATCTCTGTGTGATGGGACTAACACACTTCAAGTCCTATAGGTGCTTCTGGGAACAAAATATATGATCTCTGTGTGATGGGACTAACACACTTCAAGTCCTATAGGTGCTTCTGGGAACAAAATATATGATCTCTGTGTGATGGGACTAACACACTTCAAGTCCTATAGGTGCTTCTGGGAACAAAATATATGATCTCTGTGTGATGGGACTAACACACTTCAAGTCCTATAGGTGCTTCTGGGAACAAAATATATGATCTCTTGTGATGGGACTAACACACTTCAAGTCCTATAGGTGCTTCTGGGAAGAATATATCTCTGTGTGTTGGGACTAACACACTTCAAGTCCTATAGGTGCTTCTGGGAAGAAAATATATGATCTCTGTGTGATGGGACTAACACACTTCAAGTCCTATAGGTGCTTCTGGGAACAAAATATATGATCTCTGTGTGATGGGACTAACACACTTCAAGTCCTATAGGTGCTTCTGGGAACAAAATATAGGTCTGTGTGATGGGACTAACACACTTCAAGTCCTATAGGTGCTTCTGGGAACAAAATATATGATCTCTGTGTGATGGGACTAACACACTTCAAGTCCTATAGGTGCCTCTGGGAAGAAAATATAGGTCTGTGTGATGGGACTAACACACTTCAAGTCCTATAGGTGCTTCTGGGAACAAAATATATGATCTCTGTGTGATGGGACTAACACACTTCAAGTCCTATAGGTGCTTCTGGGAACAAAATATATGATCTCTGTGTGATGGGACTAACACACTTCAAGTCCTATAGGTGCTTCTGGGAAGAAAATATATGATCTCTGTGTGATGGGACTAACACACTTCAAGTCCTATAGGTGCTTCTGGGAAGAAAATATATGATCTATGTGTGATGGGACTAACACACTTCAAGTCCTATAGGTGCTTCTGGGAACAAAATATATGATCTCTGTGTGATGGGACTAACACACTTCAAGTCCTATAGGTGCTTCTGGGAACAAAATATATGATCTCTGTGTGATGGGACTAACACACTTCAAGTCCTATATGTGCCTCTGGGAAGAAAATATAGGTCTGTGTGATGGGACTAACACACTTCAAGTCCTATAGGTGCTTCTGGGAACAAAATATATGATCTCTGTGTGATGGGACTAACACACTTCAAGTCCTATAGGTGCTTCTGGGAACAAAATATATGATCTCTGTGTGATGGGACTAACACACTTCAAGTCCTATAGGTGCTTCTGGGAACAAAATATATGATCTCTGTGTGATGGGACTAACACACTTCAAGTCCTATAGGTGCTTCTGGGAACAAAATATATGATCTCTGTGTGATGGGACTAACACACTTCAAGTCCTATAGGTGCTTCTGGGAAGAAAATATATGATCTCTGTGTGATGGGACTAACACACTTCAAGTCCTATAGGTGCTTCTGGGAAGAAAATATATGATCTCTGTGTGATGGGACTAACACACTTCAAGTCCTATAGGTGCTTCTGGGAACAAAATATATGATCTCTGTGTGATGGGACTAACACACTTCAAGTCCTATAGGTGCTTCTGGGAACAAAATATATGATCTCTGTGTGATGGGACTAACACACTTCAAGTCCTATAGGTGCCTCTGGGAAGAAAATATAGGTCTGTGTGATGGGACTAACACACTTCAAGTCCTATAGGTGCTTCTGGGAACAAAATATATGATCTCTGTGTGATGGGACTAACACACTTCAAGTCCTATAGGTGCTTCTGGGAACAAAATATATGATCTCTGTGTGATGGGACTAACACACTTCAAGTCCTATAGGTGCTTCTGGGAAGAAAATATATGATCTCTGTGTGATGGGACTAACACACTTCAAGTCCTATAGGTGCTTCTGGGAACAAAATATATGATCTCTGTGTGATGGGACTAACACACTTCAAGTCCTATAGGTGCTTCTGGGAACAAAATATATGATCTCTGTGTGATGGGACTAACACACTTCAAGTCCTATAGGTGCTTCTGGGAAGAAAATATAGGAGCTCTGCCTGCCTGCCACGAACACACTACAAGTCCTATAGGTGCTTCTGGGAACAAAATATAGGAGCTCTGCCTGCCTGCCACGAACACACTACAAGTCCTATAGGTGCTTCTGGGAACAAAATATAGGAGCTCTGCCTGCCTGCCACGAACACACTACAAGTCCTATAGGTGCTTCTGGGAACAAAATATAGGAGCTCTGCCTGCCTGCCACGAACACACTACAAGCCCCTCTTTCTAAATCAATCTTTGTAAATGAATCTATCTAACTCAATCTCTCTAAGTAAATCTCTCTAACTAACTAAATCCAGCAGAGTGTCACAGATCTATCCTGCTCTATCTGCGCCGGAACAGCATGTGACCGGCGCAGACGGCGTGGCGGCCTTTTATAGGGGGGGGCGTGTACTAAAGCCCCTGAGCTGTAATTGGCTACAGGCGTCCTGCCTGTAGCCAATTATGGCTCTTCGAGTTTCCGGGGCTGTGATTGGCCAAGCATGCGGGGTCACAGTGCATGCTTGGCCAATCATCAGCCAGCAATGCACTGCGCCGGCCGCGCCGGCCGCAATGCATTGCGGGGCCGCTCGCATCACACGAACGTGATGCGAGCGGCCAAAATAGTTCTGGGCTCGCCGAGCGAGCGAACGCCCGGTGCTCGATGCGAACGTGGGTTCGCATCGAGCACCGGGCCCATCCCTACTTCCTAGTCCCAGATAATGGTAATGAATAATTTATCAGAGTCAACAGGAAAAGCTATAAAAGGCCCTGTATGTATGGAAGCAACATGACTTCTTTTAAGGAACACTGGGGATCCATTACATGATACTCCCAGGGCTTTTAAAGAGCAGAATCATTCATGGTGGATATTAACCTCCTTATCACTTCTATAGTAAAGTCATGAGAAAAAAACCTCTATAGTGCAGCGGTTCCCAAACTTTTTGGCTCCAGGGACCGGTTTTATGTCAACCAGTTTTCCAAGAGACTGGGGCGGGCTGGCGTACTGGGGGAGGATGGTGGTTGT
Source organism: Lithobates sylvaticus (assembly GCA_028564925.1). Taxonomy (NCBI): domain Eukaryota; kingdom Metazoa; phylum Chordata; class Amphibia; order Anura; family Ranidae; genus Lithobates; species Lithobates sylvaticus. The sequence goes on along the minus strand of CM053026.1, from coordinate 751,641,325 downwards.
AGTGGAAGGGTCGAGGGATGGGATGCTCACAAAGTCTGTCCGCCCCCTTCACACCACAACCCCCTTTTGCAGTACGGTCCCGCCTTTTTTTGTTTCAAATCTTTTTATTGACAATTTCAAGCAGATTGACATATATAGCATTGTACAACTGTGTTATTCAATTGAAATTCGATACAAAGATAACAGGAACACTACCAACAGGTTGATCGGATTGACCATAAAACATATCAAAACTAGCTTACTCGGATTGTCGCTACGTGCTCATGTCATGAAGGTACTCCCAATTGTATCTAATGCGATGTGCTAATCACGTCTGTATTAAAGTCTTAAGCCCCATACACACGGTCGGAAAATCCGATCACCAAATCCATCGGATTTAGTCCGACACTGGTGTTGCATACACACGGTCGGACAAAGTTGTCGGAAAAATCCGATCATTCTGAACGTGGTGACGTTCGTTGCGTACGACGGGACTACGTAGAGGCTAGTAGCCAATAGCTTTGGTCTTGTAATGTGATCTGAGCATGCGTGGCACTTTGTCCGTCGGAATTCGCTACACACGAACGGAATTGGTGTGATCGGACTTTGTTGTCGAAAATTTTTTAGAGCAGGAGATACAACTTTGTCCGTCGGACAATCCGATGGAAAATGTCCGATGGTGCCTACACACGGTCGGAATTTCCGACAACATTGTCCGATAGGACAGAATCCATCGGAAAATCCGACCGTGTGTATGGGGCTTTACCCCCAGAGATCCTTTCTCCAGGAGGGCTCACTAGTTTTGGTGCAATGAGTCTTCGCCTGTTGCCTTATGTAGGGATTAGCCTTTTCCTGTGGTGGGCTTTGATGTTTTGGGGTTTTGGCTCCGTAATGAAAGCCATGTTTCCTAATTGTCTCCACCTTATATCAGGTCTAAAGTCTGCTTAGAATGTTGGGTGTTCTTCCAGTCTGGAGTTGTGGTATTGTCCAACAGTCCCGCCTTTTATATCAGTATCCACAGTCCCCCTTTACATCACAGTTCCCCCCTTATAAGCAGTCCCACACAGTGTCCTCAGTTCCGCTTCACATCACAGTCCCCCTTTACATTACAGTGCCCCTTTACAGTGCAGTCCCCTTTACATTAATGGAAATTAATTAGTTGAATAAGACCAATGAATAAAGTCAATAAAAATATGCACATCAGACCTAGAAGAGGGACTGTTGGGTTGGGGTCAGAAGCTATGTTTGGAAGCCATGATTACAATTTCTATCATCTCTGGTTTTCTGCAGGGCTTTGAGTGGGACTTAAAAGGTGTTCCTTTGGATCCAAATGCTGAGCTCCATGCTGTCGTCAAAGACCATGAGACGATGGGGAGAAACCGGTAAAGTATTTATTTATTATTAGGTTTTGATGTAAATGTTTGGTCGGAGTATGCACAGGTATATTTTATATCTGACATAAAGGTATGCCAATTTTTACATAGGTCCAGCGTGGACCAGGGTACGTTCCATACCTGAGGGATCTTCGTGGAAGCTGGAAATCACTGTAGTAGGCACCACTTCTCCAGTGATTTCCACTAGATTCTGGGTCCCGTGCCGAGCGGCTGTCCTGCAGCTCAGCACTGGCACCATTTTAAGCAGTGGTCATCAACCCTGTCCTCAGAGCCCACTAACAGGCCAGGTTTTAAGTATTACCTTGGGGAGATGCAGACTAGAATACTGCAATCACTGAGCAGCAAATGATATCACCTGTGATGTATTTCAGTTATCTTGCAAACCTGGCCTGTTAGTGGGCCCTGAGGACAGGGTTGAAGACCACTGATTTAGAGAAGACTTTGGGGGTTGATTTACTAAAACTCGAGACTGAAAAATCTGGTGCAGCCGTTCATGGCAGCCAATCAGCTTCTAACGTCAGCTTGTTCAGCTAAGCTTTGAAAATAAAACCTGGAAGCTGATTGGGTTCTATGCACAGCTGCACCAGATTTTGCACTCTTCAATTTTAGTAAATTAATCCCTTTGCATCTTCCCAGTGAATGCAGAGCATTCTCTGATTCCATATACAGTAATTATACAATATATAGTTGTGCTCATAAGTTTACATACCCTGGCAGAATTTATGATTTCTTGGCTATTTTTCAGAGAATATGAATGATAACACCAAAACATTTCTTTCACTTATAGTTAGTGTTTGGCTGAAGCCATTTATTATCAATCAACTATGTTTACTCATTTTAAATCATAATGGCAACAGAAACTACCCAAATGACCCTGATCAAAAGTTGACATACCCTGGTGATTTTGGCCTGATAACATGCACACAAGTTGACACAAAGTTGACAGACCCTTGCATCTTTCATCCAGTGCTGCACTGACGCTTCTGGATTCTGAGTCATGGGGAAAGCAAAAGAATTGTCAAAGGATCTGCGGGAAAAGGTAGCTGAACTGTATAAAACAGGAAAGGGATATAAAAATATATCCAAGGAATTGAGAATGCCAATCAGCAGTGTTCAAACTCTAATCAAGAAGTGGAAAATGAGGGGTTCTGTTGAAACCAAACCACGGTCAGGTAGACCAACTAAAATTTCAGCCACAACTGCCAGGAAAATTGTTCAGGATGCAAAGAAAACCCCACAAATAACTTCAGGTGAAATACAGGACTCTCTGAAAACATGTGGTGTGGCTGTTTCAAGATGCACAATAAGGAGACACTTGAAGAAAGATGGGCTGCATGGTCGAGTCCCCAGAAGAAAGCCATTACTACGCAAATGCCACAAAGTATCCCGGTTTTAATACGCCAAACAGCACAGAGACAAGCCTCAAACCTTCTGGCACAAAGTCATTTGGAGTGATGAGACCAAAATTGAGCTTTTTGGCCACAACCATAAACACTACATTTGGAGAGAAGTCAACAAGGCCTATGATGAAAGGTACACCATTCCTACTGTGAAACACGGAGGTGGATCGCTGATGTTTTGGGGATGTGTGAGCTACAAAGACAGAGGAAATTTATGGCAAGATGAATGCTGTATGTTATCAAGAAATACTGGAGGAACATTTGCATTCATCAGCCAGGAAGCTGCGCATGGGGCGTATTTGGACATTCCAACATGACAATAATCCAAAACACAAGGCCAAGTGGACCTGTCATTGGCTACAGCAGAATAAAGTGAAGGTTCTGGAGTGACCATCTCAGTCTCCTGACCTCAATATCATTGAGCCACTCTGGGGAGATCTCAAACGTGCCGTTCATGCGAGACAGCCCAAGAATTTACAGGAATTGGAGGCTTTTTGCCAAGAGGAATGGGCGGCTTTACCATCTGAGAAGATAAAGAGCCTCATCCACAAATACCACAAAAGACTTCAAGCGTTCATTGATGTTAAAAGAGGGCAATACACAGTATTAAGAACTGGGGTATGTAAACTTTTGATCAGGGTCATTTGGGTAGTTTCTGTTGTGATTAAGATTTAAAAAGAGTAAACACAGTTGATTGATAATAAGTGGCTTCAGCCAAACACTAACCATGAGTGAAAGAAAAGTTTTTTGTGTTATTAATATTCTCTGAAAAATGGCCAAGAAATCATAAATTCTGCAAGGGTATGTAAACTTATGAGCACAACTGTAGATGGTTTCAGTAAAATAATTTTATGAGCTACCAGAGACATTACTTGGAAGGTGTTGGCTTATAAATAACTGTTTTAATAGAAAACAAAGGATCAGTCCTGGAAGAAAATTCCTTCAAACGCCATTTTTTTTTTTTGTGCTAATCATTTTTTATGCATAATTGAATCTATGATTTAATTGTTTACTGTTACATAATGCTATATTGCCCCTACACTCCTCTGCTCTACCAAAGGGAACCCCTGGGTGCAAGTGACATGGGACTCGCATGTAAAGCCACGTTACGTTGGTCCTTCTGCGCTGAGGTGTTGGCTGATGCAACATGTGCCAGAAAGGGTCAACACCTTGGTATATGTTCTGAGGAAGACTCCAGTTTTACATTTTGCCCAGAAGGATAATGGTTTAGAAACGCCTACCACGTTCTGTTACGAGTCTCAGAAACAATGGGAAAAAAAAACAATATAAAAGTGGATGTACCCCCCGACGTTAGGTATGGGCCTAATAGTCTGCTGAGTAATGATCCTTCCATGAAATTGTCTCTTTCTTAGGAACCCGGCCAGCCACTGTCTACTTCCTCTGCCCTATTTTTATCTCTGACTTGGATTTCCAGCATCGTTCTGTGACATGCCGGTCCCTTGTGGGCTGATCATCTCCTGTACAACCAGGGAGAGCTTATTAACCACTTCAATACCGGGCACTTATACACGTTCCTGCCCAGACCAATTTTCAGCGCTGTCGCACTTTGAATGACAATTGCACGGTCGTGCTACACTGTACCCAAACTAAATTTTTATAATTTTGTTCCCACAAATAGAGCTTTCTTTTGGTGGTATTTGATCACCACTGGGATTTTTATTTTCTGCTAAACAAATAAAAAAATGACCGAAAATTTTGACAAGAAAAGTTTTTTTTTGTTATAAAACTTTGTAAATAAGTAAGTTTTCTCCTTCACTGATGGGCACTGATGGGGCTGCACTGATGGGCACTGATAAGGCTGTACTGATGGGCACCGATGAGGTGGCACTGATGAGGTGGCACTGATGGGCACTGATAGGCGGCACTGATAGGTGGCACTGATGGGCACTGAAAGGCGGCACCGATGGGCACTGAAAGGCGGCACTGATGAGCACTGATAGGTGACACGGATGGGCACTGATAGGTGGAACAGTTGGGAACTGATAGGCTGCACGGATGGGCGCTGATAGGCTGCACAGATGGGCACTGATAGGCAGCACGGATGGGCATGGATGGACACTGAAAGGCGGCACTGATGGGCACTGATAGATAGGTGACACGGATGGGCACTGATAGGCTGCACAGATGGGCGCTGATAGGCTGCACAGATGGGCACTGATAGGCAGCACGGATGGGCATGGATGGACACTGATAGGTAGCACTGATGTACACTAATGGATGGTACTGATGGGCATCACTGATTGGCAGGCATTATTGTTTGGCACTGATTGGCATCCATTGTGGGCACTGGCATCCATTGTGGGCACTGATTGGCATCCCTGGTGGCCATGGGTGGCATACCTGGTGGTGACTAGTGGTGGCATCCCTGGTGGTCCTAGTGGTGTCCCTGGTGGTCCAGTGTGGGCATCCTCAGGAGGGCTGCATTGATAATCAATCAGCACAGACCCCCCTGTCAGAGGAGCAGCCGATCGGTTCTCCTCTACTTGCGTCTGACAGATCTCTCTCCCCTTCTCTCTCATTCTCCCTCTTTCTCTTCTTCTTGCTCTCCCTCTCTCCCCTTCTCTCTCTCTCTCTCTCTCCCCCTTCTCTCTCTCTCCCCCCTTCTGTCTCCCTTCTCTCTCTCTCTCCCTCTCACTCTCTCTCCTCCCTTCTCTCTCTTCCACCCTCTCCCTTCTCTCTCTCCTCTCTGTCTCTCCCCCCTTCTCTTGCTCTCCCCTTCGCTCTCTTCTCTCTCTCTCCCTCTTCTCCTCTTCTCTCTCTCTCTCTCTCCCTTCTCTCTCTCTCTTCTCCTTCTCTCTCTCTCTTCTCCCCTCTCTCTCCCTTCTCTCTCTCTCACTCTCTCTCTCACTTCTCTCTCTCTCTCTCCCACTCCCTTCTCTCTCTCTCTTCGCTCTCTCTCCTCTCTCTCTCTCTCTCTCTCTTCTCTCTCTCTTCTCTCTCCCTCCTCTCCTCTTCTCTCTTCTCTCTCTCTCTCCTTCTCTCTCTCCTCTCCTCTCTCTCTCTTTCCCCGCTCTCTCTCTCTCTCTCCTCTCTTCTCCCTTCTCTCTCTCTCTCTCCTCTCTCTCTCCCTCCCCCCCTCTCTCTCTCTCTCCCCCTTCTTCTCTCTCTCTCTCCCCTCTCTCTCTCTCTCCCTCTCCTCTCCTCTCTCTCTCTCCCTCTCCTCTCCCCCCCCTTCCCCTCTCTCTCTCTCTCTCTCTCTCTCTCTCTCTCTCCTCTCTCTCTCTCTCTCTCTCTCTCTCTCCCTCTCTCTCTCTCCCTCTCTTCTCCCTCTCTCTCTCCCCCTCTCTCTCTCCTCTCTCTCTCTCTCTCTCCCCCCCTTCTGTCTCTCTCTCTCTCCCTCCCTCCCTCTCCTCTCTCCCTCCCTCTCTCTCTCCTCTCTCTCTCTCTCCCCCCCCTTCTGTCTCTCTCTCTCTCTCCCCTGTCCTCTCTCTCTCTCTCTTTTCTCTCTCTCTCTCTCTCCTCTCTCTCTCTCTCTCTCTCTCCCCTCTGTCTCTCTCCTCTCTCTCTCCTCCAGACACAGTTTATCCAATCATGCAGCACAGCCAATGCCCCCCCATTGTACAGTGACATTTTTTCCTGAAGTTTTGTTGATTCTGAGCTGTCACATCTCACAGCTGATTGACCTCCTCCATTGTCCTGGTGTTTTTCTAATTGCTTTCTATTCTAAGCAGGAACAAGATTGATATCATTCCTCTGCAGGGTTTAATATAAACTCTCAGCTTCCTGACTTCCCGTTAGCTCGGAATTCAGGGAATCCTTTTTGAGGAATACAGTAAATGTTTTCTTAATGGAAAGCTCCAGCTTTAACCTCATCCTTTATGTGCCCCATCTTGTGCTGTCCCTCCCCATGTAAGTGGGCACTCCGATGGGTACACATGGATGTAAGGGGGAACTCTGCTGGGCACACACGGATGTAAGGGGGAATTCCTCTGGGCACACACGGATGTAAGGGGGAATTCCTCTGGGCACACACGGATGTAAGGGGGAATTCCTCTGGGCACACACGGATGTAAGGGGGAATTCCTCTGGGCACACACGGATGTAAGGGGGAACTCCTCTGGGCACACATGGATGTAAGGGGGTACTCTGCTGGGCACACACATATGTAAGGGGGAACTCCTCTGGGCACACATGAATGTAAGGGGGTACTCTGCTGGGCACACATGGATGTAAGGGGGTACTCTGCTGGGCACACACAGATGTAAGGGGAAACTCCTCTGGGCACACATGGATGTAAGGGGGTACTCTGCTGGGCACACATGGATGTAAGGGGTACTCTGCTGGGCACACACAGATGTAAGGGGGAACTCCTCTGGGCACACATGGATGTAAGGGGGTACTCTGCTGGGCACACATGGATGTAAGGAGGTACTCTGCTGGGCACACATGGATGTAAGGGTGTACTCTGCTGGACACACATGGATGTAAGGGGGTACTCTGCTGGGCACACATGGATGTAAGAAGGTACTCTGCTGGGCACACATGGATGTAAGGGTGTACTCTGCTGGGCACACATGGATGTAAGGGGGTACTCTGCTGGGCACACATGGATGTAGGGGGGTACTCTGCTGGGCACACATGGATGTAAGGGGGTACTCTGCTGGGCACACACAGATGTAAGGGGGAACTCCTCTGGGCACACATGGATGTAAGGGGTACTCTGCTGGGCACACATGGATGTAAGGGTGTACTCTGCTGGGCACACATGGATGTAAGGGTGTACTCTGCTGGGCACACATGGATGTAAGAAGGTACTCTGCTGGGCACACATGGATGTAAGGGTGTACTCTGCTGGGCATACATGGATGTAAGGGAGTACTCTGCTGGGCACACATGGATGTAAGGGTGTACTCTGCTGGGCACACATGGATGTAAGGGGGTACTCTGCTGGGCATACATGGATGTAAGGGTGTACTCTGCTGGGCACACATGGATGTAAGGGTGTACTCTGCTGGGCACACATGGATGTAAGGGCGTACTCTGCTGGGCACACATGGATGTAAGGGGGAACTCTTCTCACATGGATGTAAAAGACTCCTGATGTGGGGAGGTGTAATGGATATGGAGTCATAGACATAGCACACAATACCTTTCAGTATTCTGCTGTAAATGCACATCTTGTGTGGACCGCTCTGCATCTTCTCTCCAGAATCATGAGCCGGAAAACTGAACTATATCCAATATACCAGAGACTGTAACCACACCATGAGCACAATGTACAGTTCATCTATCTGAAATAGATTCCATCCTAAGAGAGGAAAAAGATCAATATCTAGAACACAGCCTTGTGTTTTTATCTATCTGTCTATCTATATACAGTGCCTTGAAAAAGTATTCATACCCCTTGAAATTTTCCACATTTTGTCATGTTACAACCAAAAATGTAAATGTATTTTATTGGGATTTTATGTGATAGACCAACACAAAGTGGCACAGAATTGTGAAGTGGAAGGAAAATTATAAATGGATTTCAATTTTTTTTACAAATAAATATGTGAAAAGTGTGGGGGGTACATTTGTATAGCGCCCCCCTGAGTCAATACTTTGTAGAACCATCTTTCACTGCAATTACAGCTGCAAGTCTTTTTGGGGATGTTTCTGTCAGCTTTGCACATCTAGAGAGGACATTTTTGCTCATTCTTCTTTGCAAAATAGCTCAAGCTCTGTCAGATTGGATGGAGAGCGTCTGTGAGCAGAAATTTCCAAGTCTTGCCACAGATTCTCATTTGGATTTTGGTCTGGACTGGGCCATTCTAACACATGAATATGCTTTGATCTAAATCATTCCATTGTACCTCTGGCTGGATGTTTAGGGTCATTTTCCTGTTGGAAGGTGAACCTCCACCCCAGTCTCAAGTCTTTTGTAGACTCTAACAGGTTTTCTTCTAAGATTGCCCTGTATTTGGCTCCATCCATCTTCCTATCAACTCTGACAAACTTTGCGGTCCCTGCTAAAGAAAAGCATCCCCATAGCATGATGCTGCCACCACCATGTTTCACGGTGGGGATGGTGTGTTCAGGATGATGTGCAGTGTTAGTTTTCAGCTTTTTGGACTTTTTTTGCCGCTTTTTCCGATGTTTGCTGTGTCCCTACATTGCTTCTCACAAACTGCAAACAGGACGTCTTATGTTTTCTTTCAACAATGTCTTTCTTCATGCCACTCTTCCATAAAGGCCAGATTTGTGGAGAACACGACTAATAGTTGTCCTGTGGACAGATTCTCCCACCTGAGCTGTGGATCTCTGCAGCTCCTCCAGAGTTACCATGAGCCTCTTGGTCAGTTTAGGTGGACGGCCATGTCTTGGTAGGTTTGCAGTTGTGCCATACTCTTTCTATTTTCGGATGATGGATTGAACAGAGCTCTGTGAGATGTTCAAAGCCTGGGATATTTTTTTATAACTTAACCCTGCTTTATACTTCTCCACAACTTTATCCCTGACCTGTCTGATGTGTTCCTTGGCCTTCATGATGCTGTTTGTTCACTAAGGTTCTCTAACAAACCTCTGAGGGCTTCACAGAACAGCTGTATTCATACTGAGATTAAATTACACACAGGTGGACTCTATTTACTAATTAGGTGACTTCTGAAGGCAATTGGTTCCACTAGATTTTAGTTAGGGGTATCAGAGTAAAGGGGGCTGAATACAAATACACGCCACACTTTTCACATATTTATTTGTAAATAATGTTGAAAAACGTTTATCATTTTCCTTCCACTTCACAATTACGTGCCAATTTGTGTTGGTTTATCACATAAAATCACAAGAAAATACATTTACGGTTTTGGTTGTAACTTGACAAAATGTGGACAATTTCAAGGGGTATGAATACTTTTTCAAGGCAATCTATCTATCTATCTATCTATCTATCTATCTATCTATCTATCTTTTTCTATGACTGGTGACACACAGGCATTTTTTTTAACAGAGATTAATAGCTGCTACAAATCGCTAATGCCAGAAATGTAATCTTTATTCATTTATCTAGCAATGAGCTGTGGGTGGGAGTGACGTCCTGCCGAGTGGCCAAAGGGTCTATCCATCTATCTATCTATCTATCTATCTATCTATCTATCTATTTATCTATCTATCCATCTATCTCTATTTATCTCTCCCTCTGTCTCGCTGTCTGTCCATGTATCTGGAATTTCTCCGGTGAGTGGAGCCCAGCAGGACTCCTTTGTGTTGTGTCTCTATCCACCTATCCGTCTACCTTTCTAGCAACAAGCTGCAGGTGGTAGTAGCATCCTACTGAGTGGCTTAAAGGGGCTATCTATCTATCTATCTATCTCTCTTTTTCTATAACACAGGCAATTTTTTTTAGAGAGAACCATCTCTGCTACAAATCGCTAATTTAATCTATATCTATTTATCTAGCACTGAGCTGCGGGTGATATCCTGCTGAGCAGTTTAAAGGGTCTATCTATCTATCTATCTTTTTCTATGGCTAATGACACACGGACAGTTTTTTTTTAACAGAGATTAAAGAGGTAGTTAGACCAATAAAAAAAAAAAATAAATAAATAAACCCCGCAAGGCAAAGGCATAATGAGCTAGTATGCATAGCATACTAGCTCATTATGAATAACTTACCTGAGAACAAAGCCCCCGAAACGGTCCTCCTTCTTCATCTCCACTGCTGCCATGTATCCCAGAGTGACTTCCGGGTCTCGCGGCTCCGGCGCTGTGATTGGCCGGAGCCGCGATGACGTCACTAGTGGCATATCGCCGTTAGCAGCGGCGTGCTCAGTGCGCCTGCGCGCCGCTGTCTACAGCACATGCGCCGTAGACAGCGGTGCCTGTCTTTCGGCAAATATCTCCTAAACCGTGTAGGTTTAGGAGCTATTTCTTGGACCTACAGGTAAGCCTTAATCTAGGCTTACCTGTAGGTCAAAGTGGTCTGTAAGGGTTTACAACCACTTTAATAGCTGCTACAAATCACTATTTTAATCTTTATCCATTTAGCTAGCAATGTGCTGTGGGTGGGAGTGACGTCCTGCCGAGTGGCCTAAGGGTCTATCTATCTATCTATCTATCTATCTATCTATCTATCTATCTATCTATCTATCTATCTATCTCTGCCTCTGTCTTGCTGTCTGTCCATGTATCTGGAATTCCTCCAGTGAGTGGAGCCCAGCGGGACTCCTTTGTGTTGTGGATAAGTTCTTGTTGTTGCCATCCTATAGTAATTGTGTTATCTTGAGATAAGATGTTTTCATTCCCCGGCTTGGTGTTTACTGGCGTTGGGGAGTCTCTTTCCTCCATCACTCACAGCAGTCATCAAGGTTTCCTCCATCCATTTCCTGTGTTTGTTCCTCGGGAAGAAAGGGACAGTCCTTGTATGGAGCGGACAATTTCTCCATTTACACCCAAACTATAAATATAATCCTCGTTATGGCGTTTGTCTGCCAGATGAAGTGTTGAATTCTTCCATCTCCGTCCAGTCTTTTCTTCCATCCTCCTAGGATCCTCGTACAGCATTGTACAGACTGTCCTGGTTGCTGAATCTTCAAATCCTGATTCTCCTAAACACATGGATAGTGATATTTCCAGTATAAACAAAGAAAAAGATTGCTGAGTCCTAGGGTGGCAATCAGAAAACGCCCCAAATTATTGGAGTGCCACATCCTACATATATGTCAAGAATTAATTTTTCCAAAGAAAAAAGAGGGAAATGGACTTTATAGGCACATGTTCGCGAACATGTGCCTATAAAGTCCATTTCCCTCTTTTTTCTTAGGAAAAATTAATTCTTGACATTTCCAGTATAAAGTCATATTCCTGTGAGGACAGGAAGTAATGGGAATCCTCTCTAGTGGGGACACAGACATAGACAACAACACATTTTTATATTAATTCTGATAATAATTTATTGCTAAAACAAGGAGAAAGGCACTCCCGAAAAACCACCACGGCACTGCCGATAACAACATTCTTGAATTGGATCCATACAAAAGAACTAAAATAACCCTAGTATTATTACCGTATATACTCGAGTATAGGCCGACCCGAATATAAGCCGAGGCACCTAGTTTAACCACAAAAAAATGGAAAAACCTATTGACTCCAGTATAAGCCTAGGGTGAGAAATGCGCAGCTACTGTAAGTGGAAAAGAGGGTCACCAATTCCCATTTGCAGCTCACTGTGCCCATTTGCAGCCATAGGTCCCCCAAACTTCAAACTTGGTAGTTAATGGTTCCTAGATGCCCCCTAAGGCAGGTTTCACACTGGGGCGGTGCGGGGCGGCGACGGTAAAGCAGCGCTATATTTAGCGCTGCTTTACCATCGTTTTACCCGCGGTATGCGGCCGCTAGCGGGGTGGTTTTACCCCCGCTAGCGGCCGCAAAAGGGTTAAAAACCTCCGCAAAGCGCCGCTGCAGAGGCGGTTTGCGGGCGGTATCCCCGCGGTTTCCCATTGATTTCAATGGGAAGGAGCGGTATAGGAGCGGTAATACACCGCTCCTTCACCGCTCCAAAGATGCAGCTAGCAGGACTTTTGTTGCGGTCCTGCTAGCGCACCGCTCCAGTGTGAAAGCCCGCCGGCTTTCACACTGGAGTGAATGGGGCCGTTTTTTTCAGGCGGTGTACAGGCGCTATTTTTAGCGCTGTACCGCCTGAAAACCGCCCCAGTGTGAAAGGGGCCTTACTGCAGCCAAAATTTGAGGTCTCTGGACCCAAAGGGTCCTGAAATAACATTGCTGCAGATGGACACAGTTGACCGACTTTGGGGCCCTGTATCTTGGGGCCACTTGGTGCTAGGATGGGGTTCCTATTACCAAGTGACCCCGAGATACGGGGCCCCAAATTCGGTTCAGGAAAATGTCAAGCACTTTTCTACTGCAGAGAATGACATTTTCCGAACCGACTTTGGGGCCCCGTATCTTGTGGCCACTTAGTGCTAGGAACCCCATCTTTGGATATGTTGTAGTGTTGGGTCCACTGGGTTTCGCAAATTTGGGTTTCCTAGCACCAGGAATTTAGTAACTCAGTCGAACTAGCACTAGAACATATCCAAAGATGGGGTTCCTATTACCAAGTGGCCCCGAGATACGGGGCCCCAAAGTCGGGTCAGAGAATGTAATTTTCTGCTGCAGAAAAGTGCTTGACTCAAGTATAAGCCGAGGGGGGCACTTTCAGCACAATAAAATGTGCTGAAAAACTCGGCTTATACTCGAGTATATAAGGTATTATTCACATTTTATATGGATGGAGTGTGCCATTGTACACTTCAAATAAAGTTTGTTGAACAAAAAAAGGGAGTTGTGTGATATGATAAAATTTGCATCACACCGCCCCCTGCTGCACTGTTCTGCAACCCAAAGCGCTGTGCGGGCGGCAGGGTTTTGGGCTGCAGATCAGTGTGAATGGGCCCCAAATGTATTTAAACCCAAAGCCAAGAGTGTAATGTTTGTATTGCAGCTTACCCGTCTTTAGATAAGGTGACTGCATTAGTTTTCTTTTAGCAGGCTTCCCCCTCCTCTACTTTCATCTGGTGATCCTGCAAATACCAAACTTCCTGTCCTAGGATGACAACTCCCATTAGATATGTGCAATTCGTTTTGTTCCAAATCAATTTTTTAATGAATTTTCAACAAATTTGTTAATTCGGAAATATACGAATTACTGATAACCCGTTTAGCCAACTTTTCCGAATATTCCTAAATTCCAATATTCAAAAATTCGTGAAATTGGAAAATTCATAAATTTGAATCTTTGATAAAAATTCGGAAATTCGGAAATTCTAAATTCGAAAACCCAAAATTTCGGAAATCAGAAAATTTGAAAATCAGAAAATAGGAACGAAAATTCAAAAGAACTAAAATCCAAAAATAAGAATGAAAATCGGAAAATTCAAAAACCCGAAAATCCGAAAATCTGAAATAATAACTAACTAATAATAACTTCGAAATTCGTAAATTAGTTAATTCAAAAATTAGAAAAATTTGTAAATTCGAAAATTTTTAAATTTGGAAATTCGTAAATTAGAAAAATTCAGAAATTCGAAAATCAAAAAATTTTAAAATCCGAAAAAAATGAAAGAATATCTGGAAATTCAAAAGAACGAAAATATGAAAATTATAAATAATAACTAACTATTACTAACTATTAAATTATAGGTATTGGAATTTCCTTTCAAATTCAGCTGTTAGCGAACGCAATAAATACAAATTTATACAAAGTTACAAATTATCCAAAATAACGAATGACGTATCTAAACGAATGGAACGTAACAAATTAATAATAACAAATAACAATAATAATAAAAAAAACTTTTTTTTTATTATTATTAATTAATTCCGTTCCATTTGTTTAGATGCAGCATTTGTTATTTAGAATAATTTGTAACTTCGGATAAATTTGTATCCGTCACGTTGACTAACAGCCAAATTTGAAAGGAATTTCCAATACCTATAATTTAATAGTTATTATTAGTTAGTTATTATTTATAATTTTCAGATTTTCGTTCTTTTGAATTTCCAGATTTTCTTTCTTTTTTTTCGGATTTTAACATTTTTTGATTTTTGAATTTCTGAATTTTTCTAATTTACGAATTTCCAAATTTGAAAATTTGAAAATGTACAAATTTTTCTAATTTTTGAATTAACTAATTTACGAATTTCGATCATAACGAATGACCCGAAAAAAAAACAAATGTAACAAAAACCAACAACTTTTTCGGCAGTGCACATGTCTAACGCTCGTTCCTCCACTGTATCTGCGAAGAGAGCCATGGTTGTCACTAGAGTTGGGTGAACAGATCAAGCTGAGCATGTTCACCCTTTCAGCAAACACCTGAATTTGCGGGGCGCTCGTCAGGATGTTCGCCTACCAAGCGCCCCACAATGCACTGCACGCTGCACAGTGCATTCTAAGCCCCTGATTGGGCAAAGCTTTGCCCAGTCATGGCACAGTGATTGCTGTTTTTTTTTAAAGTAGCTGCTCATCCTTAACTCATCCTTAACAATGGATGAGTCATCAGCTGTCAACGGGCTTCCCCGCTGACAGCTGAATGAAAAAAAAAAAACATTGCTGGCAATAGAATAAAGTTAAAAAAATGGTGTGGGGGTCACTTTTTTGGGGGTGAATGGGTAGGGGTACTATTCATTCACATAGTAAGGGTGCCAGGATCTTGTTAAAGGGGGCTTCCAGATTCCGATAATCCCCCTGCCCACAGACCCCGACAACCACAGCCCAGGGTTGTTGGGAGGAGACCCTTGTCCTAGAAGGGCCTGATATGGATTGGGTGGGAACACTGTTTTTTTAACATTTTGTATTGCCGGCAATTTTTAGCGGAGTTACACACAAAAAATGGAACTTCGCTTTTCAGGATCCCGGTGTCACATTTGGCACCTTTCAGGGGGGAGGGGGGAGCAAATACCTGTCTAACACAGGTATTTTGCTCCCACTTCTGGGCATAGATACCCGCGGTTACCTACGTCACTTCCCCCCCGCTGTATTCCCCCCCGCTGTATTCTGGGAGACACACACGGGTCCCAGGAGACAGCAGGGACCAGTGGGAACACGCAGCGTAAGTCGCGCATGCGCAGTAGGGAACAACAAAGTGGTTCTTTCCTGATTCCCTCACCGAAGATGGCGGCGGCAGGGACAGCTCGGCTTTGGGTGCCGACATAGCGGGAGCCCTGGACAGGTAAGTGTCCATATTTTAAAAGTCAGCAGCTGCAGTAATTGTAGCTGCTGACTTTTAAAAAAAAAAAAATCGGCGGAACTCTGCTTTAAATGTAATTTTTGTTCTTTAGAAATGTCAGTTTTGCTGCAGCAGGTTCTATACATGGTACAGATTTGCCACTTGACAGACAGACTAAGGGGACCCCCCAGGCACTATATTTAAAAGAATTTTACATTTTTATTGTGGCACTTTAAGCATTATTAAAATCACTGCTCCTGTAAAAAGGATCTTTAAAAAAAAAAAAAATTTTTGCATTGATACATGTCCCCCAGGGCAGTACCCGGGCCCCACAAATAACTTGCATATAGGTCTTCAAAACTGGGGCTTTTTATTTTTCAAATTCAGGTTTCATAGACTTCAATAATGGGGTTTGGGTCTGAACTTTTGCCATGTTCTGGTGCGAACTGGGGGGGGGCTTTCATATTTCTACATTACATGTTAAATGTTATCATTTGATTTCCTTCTAGATTCCTGGGTGAGACCAGGGTGCAGCTCCGGGACTTATTCAATTCTTCCAACCTGAGCGCCACCTATAATAACCCCCTAACGGACAACAAGAAGCAGAGCACTGGGGTGAGTAGAAGAAGATGTGGGATGAACGTTATATGCTATAATCTAGACAGTCCCACCTAAAGGGGGCATACACTATACAATCTGTGATTGTACAATCTCCTCTAGATCCATAAACTATCTAGTACAAGGAGTCCTCTTTCCTGTACAGTTGCCCCCCCTTGTACGTTTAATACATAGTTCTGCTTAAAGCCGAACTCCAGAATAAGGAAAAATCATCTAAATCCATTCATCATGTGTATTCTTCTTGGATCTCAGTGTGCTTTGTGTATTTCTTCCAGATCTGTGCAGTAATCCAGTGTGAGACTTCCTGTAATAAAGACCGCTCACTGCTGCGCTCTCTCCTTGTGCAGGGTGACTGGTCTTGTCTCCACCCACTTTTTCTTTAAGCAGCCTGCAGTGGGTGGAGCCTGCCGGGCCCCTCCCACAGCTCTGCTCGCACAGTAATGATAATCACAGCTACATTTCCAAGTTAATTTCTGGGTTTGTAAAGGGCATTTGGATCACACAACGTAGATTTATATAATTTGTGGATATTGAGGAATATATTTAAAGTGGTTGTAAACCCTTCCATATACCCAGTGAAGTGACCGACCTCAGGTGATACACAGAGATGAAACAAATCCTCCCACATAAGTTGTACCTGTCTATCTGCAGCCGTCTCTTCTCTACATCCATTCAAAATGCTAAATTTGAAAGCTTGTCTGAGAATCTAGAAAAAAGGGGGCGGAGAGCTGAAGTTGCATTCTGAAAAGCTCAGTGAGGAGAGTTCTGAGAGCTGATTGGAGGGAAGGGACAGCCCCCCCCCCCCACAGCACACAGGAACAGAGCTGAGGATGTCAATCACAGACTGTGTGCTGGAGCTCCCTCCCCTGTCACCACTTTTCTCTTGGTGTCAGGAAAACTTGTCAGAAGTGATTCATGCTGATAGCAGAGGAACGAAGAAACAGGCAGAAATCGGAAGCGACGCCGTAGCTGCCTTAATAAATTACTTTAAAAACCTATGTACTGTGTTTTATTTTTGACACTTTTTTTTTTAGGTGAATGGATATGGGTACAATGTACCCGATACTCATTCACATAGGGTGGGGAGCCGGGATCTTGGGGCCCCCTTGTCAAAGGGGGCTTCCAGATTCCGATAAGCTCCCCGCCGGCAGACCCCGACAACCAACGGCCAGGGTTGTCGGGAAGAGGCCCTTGTCCTCATCAACATGGGGACAAGGTGCTTTGGAATGGGGGCGCCCACTTCCCCATGTTGAGGGCATGCGGTTTGGTAAGGTTCAGGAGGGGAGAGGGGTGCTCGCTCGTCCCCACCCTCTTTACTGACCTGCCGGGCTGTGTACTCCGATAAGGGTCTGGTATGGATTTTGGGGGGGGACCTCCACGCCATTTTTTCGGCGTGTGGGCTCCCCTTAAAATCCATACTAGACCGAAGCGGGCCTGGTTTGCTCTTGGAGGGGGAACCCATGTCGTTTTTTTTTTTTTTTTTACATGCATGGAGTTCCCCCTAAAGATTCATATTGTCGGGGATCAAAGTCGGATCCCTGTTCATTGAAGTCGGACACATGACGGAATTCAAGTCGCAGGGCAAAGTCAGATCCACAGTCCTACGACTGTCGTGACCAGTGATGTAAGTAACTGAGTTAAAATAAACTGAGTTACGTAACTCAGTTACTTTAGAGGGTAACTAGTAATCTAACTGATTACTTTTCCCCTCATGGTAACTCAGTTCCCATTACTTTGGCTTAGTTACCCCAATTACATCTACCGTCACTAGATGGCAGTAATGTAATTCCGGTGTCCTGCCAAAAAAGTTCCCCCGCCGGATAAGGACACCCTGTACTGCGCAGGTGCAGCGCTTGCGCAGTACGAAGGACTACGGAGCTTCCGAAAATTGCCAAACCTAAACAGCTCTGAGTGAACTCTACACAGCGCAGGCGCAGTTAACATGTAATTGTACGAGGCGATGCCGCACGCTCCTGATGCTCGTGCTATTCTGCAAGGGGCGTCTATCGTGTAACTAAGGGGCGGGTCCAGTATTACTGTAACCAAGGGGTGCATTTATTATTATTGTTATATATCGAGCTCTGCCCATTAATTTAACATTCGCCCTCTTCTGTAGAAATCCACCCCTTACACGATATAATAATAATAGACCCGCCCCTTGCTTACACACTATAACAGATCTGCTCCTTGGTTAGAGTAATAACAGAGCAGCCCCTTGGTTACATGATATATAACAATAATAATAAATGCGCCCCTTGGTTACAGTAATACTAGACCCGCCCCTTAGTTACACGTATAGAATATTAAAAAAAAAGTCAGTTACTTTGCTGAGTAACTAATTACTTTTCCAATGTAGTAACTGAGTTACTAACGCAATTACTTTTTGGGAGAAGTAATTTGTAACTTAACTGAATTACTTTTTTAAAGTAAGATGACCAACACTGGTCGTGACGTACAAGTATGAATAGGGGCCTTAAAGTGTTTGTAACCCTAAAAAAACAGTGCTTTTGCTGTGTAATTTGGCCCTATCACCTGAAATACCTGGTTGATCCTGCCTGGCTATACCCTCCCCTCTGTAAACTGACCACGGTTTATAATGGCTGCTGAGCCCTGCTGAGCCCTGCTGAGCCCTGACACTGTGGTCAGTTTACATGCCTCCGTCAACTGCAGCTCTCCTGTCCTCCTCTCCCCTCCTCCCTGCTTGGTGAAGAAAACACCCTTCACAACAGTTGGTCAGATCAAGAAAACTCTCCAGGAGGTAGGTGTATGTGTGTCAAAGTCAACAATCAAGAGAAGACTTCACCAGAGTGACTACAGAGGGTTCACCACAAGATGTAAACCATCGGTGAGCCTCAAATACAGGAAGGCCAGATTAGAGTTTGCCAAACAACATCTAAAAAAGTCTTCACAGTTTTGGAACAACATCCTATGGACAGATGAGACCAAGATCAACTTGTACCAGAGTGATGGGAAGAGAAGAGTATGGAGAAGGAAAGGAACTGCTCATGATCCAAAGCATACCACCTCATCAGTGAAGCATGGTCGTGGTAGTGTCATGGTGTGGGCATGTATGGCTGCCAATGGAACTGGTTCTCTTGTAATTATTGATGATGTGACTGCTGACAAAAGTGTTTCTGGCAATTTTATCTGCTCATATTCAGCAAAATGCTTCAGAACTCATTGGATGGCGCTTCACAGTGCAGATGGACAATGACCCAAAGCATACTGCGAAAGCAACCAAAGAGTTTTTTAAGGCAAAGAAGTGGAATGTCATGCAATGTCCAAGTCAATCACCTGACCTGAATCTGATTGAGCATGCATTTCACTTGCTGAAGACAAAACTGAAGGGAAAATGCCCCAAGAACAAGCAGGAACTGAAGAGAGTTGCAGTAGAGGCCTGGCAGAGCATCACCAGGGATGAAACCCAGCGTCTGGTGATGTCTATGCGTTCCAGACTTCAGGCTGTAACTGACTGCAAAGGATTTGCAACCAAGTATTAAAAAGTGAAAGTTTGATGGATGATTGTTAATCTGTCCCATTACTTTTGGTCCCTTAAAAAGTGGGAGGCACATATACAAACTGTTGTAATTCCTACACCATTCACCTGATTTGGATGTAAATACCCTCAAATTAAAGCTGAAAGTCTGCAGTTAAAGCACATCTTGTTCGTTTCATTTCAAATCCATTGTGGAGCCAAAAATATTAGAATTGTGTCGATGTCCCAATATTTACCCTGTTTCCCCGAAAATAAGACCTAGTGATTGTCGGTGATGGCTGCAATATAAGCCCTACCCCCCAATAAGCCCTAGTTAAAGTCCTTGTAGGTCTTATTTTCAGGGTAGGGCTTATTTTCAGGGAAACAGGGTAGGGCTTATTTGGGGGGTAGGGCTTATATTGCCATCACCGACAATCACGCTAGGTCTTATTTTCGGGGAAACAGGGTATGGACCTGACTGTATCTCTTAAACCTCTACGGTTTAGGAGATATTATCCATATACGCTTGCGCCGACGTCATCTGCACATGCGCACTGAAGAAAGGTCGTGATCATGCCTTTTCTATAGTGCCCGTGCCGTCGGCTCCCGCACCCATGCGACATCATGCGACTCTGGCCAGTAACAGAGTCGGAGTCCACGGCCCCAGAAGGAAGAGGGGTGAAGATGGTGCTTCCACCAGCAGGGACCTCTGGGACATTGCAGGCTTCGTTTGCAGGTAAGTGGCACATAAAGGGCTAGTATGCGATGCATACTAGCCCATTATGCTTTTACTTTGCAGGGAAAAAAGAGGAAGTAAAACCCATCAGGATTTACTTCCTCTTTAAGAGTTACGCTGCCTGTGGATTGTGCCGAGTCAGCAAGTGACCATACTGTCTAGACAGACTGGGTCTAAGGAGATATGTATGTATGTATGTTATCCTTTAACCAAATTTTTTGTAGGTACCTGTATGTTCATACCAATTTGCTCTAGATTGAAGTCTGCTTGTATTGTAATAGGTTTATGTTGAACAGTGTTGTAACAGATGAAATGACAGCCAGTAATATATTAAGATTACTTTTTTTTTTTTGCATTGTTACAGGCAACACTGACCCTCCAGATTTCCTACTTCCCTCCTCCGGGGGCCGCACCAACTTTCCCTCTTCCAATGTCTGCTGCAAAGGAGCCCACACCATCCATCATCTCGTTCAGTACGGTGGATAGCGTCACCGGTAAGCCCTCTGGTGTTACGGCAGGTTACTGGCTGTGGGGGGCAGTACAAGGGCATGTTGCTGCTGGACTGTGTAAGATCTCTTAGATTGCTTAGACAGAGCCACAGAGCATAAATCAGAGAGCAGACAAGCAGAAAGGAGGACAAGGAACGGGATTGCAATTTTATCTAAAGTCTAGACAAGTAGCAAAATACAAATCTGAGATTGAAATGGGAACTGGTTTAGCTGCCAATGGCTTTTATAACTGCGTTTAGCCAGTCTTGTGATGCAGAGAAACCTGCCAGACAACACTGTCAACCTCCACCGCAACTTATATTCAGACTCAAACTGTTGTATTAGTGACTTATCCCTTGCTGAGACCTCTATTCCTGGCCTGTATAAGCAGATACAACCACGGATAGTCTTTATTAGATAGCTGAACTCACCAAACACCTTTTCTCATCCACAAAGATCTTTATTGAATGCAGCAGGTACAGCAGACAACAGGATGTGTCAGACGATTGAAAGGATGGTATTTGCAGGTCAATAGACATGTGCACTGACAAAGTTTGTTTGTTTTTGTGTCATTCGTTTTTTTTTTTTTTTTTTTTTCGGAAATTCAGAACTTGCAAATTTCGAATTTCTGAATTCCGAATTTCCGAATTTTCGAATTTCTGAAATTCCCGAACTTCCGAATTTCCGAAATATTGAATTTTCCAATTTCCGAAATTTAGAATTTCCGAATTTTCGAATTTCCGAAATTTAGGATTTTCCAATCTCCGAATTTCCAAACTTCCGAAAATGTGGAATTTCGTAAATTCGGAATTCGAGAAATTAGAATTTTAGAATTTTGGGAAATTTGGAAATTTCGGAAATTGTAAAATTCGGGAATTTCGAAATTAACGAATTTGTCAAAATTTAACAAAAAGCTAATTCGGAACTAAACAAATTGCACAAGTCTACAGGTCAAAACATGGTAATGTGTTCCCGGATGCGAGCAGATTATCTGTTAATTTTTTTTTTTTTTTAATTGTTTATTTATACGTTTTTGCAAGTCATACAAAAGAAAACACATGTGAAACATTAACATTTAGAAGTAATGCAGGTATATACTGACTTAGAGATATAATATAATATAATCTGTACAAATAAAGGATTAGCGATGTGATTAGACTGTGAACTTGAGTGGGAGAGAGATAGTCAAGCCCAAATAAAAAATAAATAAAACATAAAATAAGTGGAAACATCCTCCTACCCTATCTGTAAAGGGGTTATAGAGGTAATATAAACACACTATTTAACCTTATAAAGAGATCTGTGCAATAAGAAAAAGAATAGTAGTTAGCCTTCAAACTCACTAAGATATGTAAGCAATTGAATTTAACTAACTAGGTTCATTTCCTTCAAAACCATATACAGAATCATCCCATGTTGACCATATTTCAGAAAATTTCGGCTCCGTACTCTCCACTACAGTCGTCAGATGGTCCATTCTACGTATGTCAGTCACAGTGGTGATCAATTGTGGGAGTGTTGGGGTGAGGTGGACAACCATAACCTAGGAATGACCCGTTTGGCAGCCAGTAGAATATAAGACAGTCGGCGCATAGCCTTAGTAACACCAGGGAAAGGGAGGCCTATCAAATAGTGCATGGGCGTCAGAGGAACGGGGTTACCAACCAGTGTTTCTAACAATTTCTGGACTCAGAGCCAAAATTGGTGGACAGGAGAAGATTCCCCAAAAATATGGTAGTGAGAGCCTACAGAATTATTACATCTCCAACATTGTTTTGAGATTGATCGATTACGGGCGTGTAAATAGTCTGGGGTCCTGTACCAATGCATCAGGACTTTGTATGCAGTTTCCTTATGGGTCACACATCGAGAAATTCTAGAAATGTGCTCCCATATGCTCCCTGAATCCAACAAAGAAATGTCATGCTGCAAGATCTGAGACCATTTTCTCATGTAGTGGTGGTTATTTACCGTCATAGGGACAGCCTCATGCAATATTTTGTATATGGTAGAGATCATTTGGGGCTCATAAGGACCATTGGCGCATAGGGTCTCAAAGTCTGTTGGCTTCTCCAGAGTCAAAGAAGGGGATCTGGTGGAGAAATAATGTCTAATCTGTAAATACGAATGTAAAAGCTTTTGAGGAATCTGATGTTGTCTTTGCAAGTTAGGAAAAGTCAGTAAGTGTCGTGTCACTGGATTAACAAAGTGACGTAGTTGAAAAAGTCCTGCCTGGGTCCATGGCAGCATACGGTCATAAGAAAGGCTATCTAGGATGACTGGGTTGAATAAGATATTCAAGAGTGGTGGGCACGGTGAGGACAGGGAATAGCGCTTGGAACGTCTTTTCCAAATAGACAACGTGAACAACATTGGAGCTAAACATATTTTCCGTAATTGGGGCATATAAAGGGGGGTAGAAGGCCAGAGCACATAGCAAGGATGGACTGGGGCTGTGACACTCATTTCTATTTCCGCCCACCTATTTGGGGCCTTCCGGGAGGTCCAGGAGGTGAGAACTCTAATGCGGCGTACACACGGTCGGAATTTCCGATGGAAACAGTCCGATGGGAGCTTTTCATCGGATTTTCCGACCGTGTGTATGCCCATCGGTCTTTTTCTGTCGGAATTTCCGACGGACTTTGAATTGAGAACCTGTTCTCAATTTTTCCGACGGAAAACCTTTCTATCGGATTTTCCGATCGTGTGTATGCAATTCCGATGCGCAAAATTCCGACGCATGCTTGGAAACAATTCGACGCATGCTCGGAAGCATTAAACTTCCCTTTTATAGTGCTGTCGAACGTGTTTTATGCCGCTGTGTTACTGACCGTCGGAATTCGGTGTGATCGTGTGTAGGCAACACTGCTTGAGCGGAATTCCGTCTGAGTTTTTTCCGACGAGAATTCCGATCGTGTGTACGCGGCATAAGGTGTGAGGCATAATAGTATTTGATGAAGTCTGGGCCTCCTAATCCCCCCCTATTCTTCCGGGCCAGGACCACCATCCCTGCCATCCTGTGGGAGGCGTTATTCCAAGGCTTCTCCTTTGAAGGGATTTCAGCTGCGTCATTGGGACCGCCACCGGTAATGTTTCAAACAAATATAATAATTTAGGGAGGATGGACATTTTAAGGACATTAATTCGCCCCAGCAGGGATAGGGGAAGGGTGGTCCATTGGGTTAGCAAACGGTTAATTTCTGAAAAAAGGGGAGGGAAGTTGACCCTATATAAAGTGTCATAAGAGGCAGTGAGTTGAACCCCTAAATATTTAAGTGATTGAGAACACCAATGATAATTATACTTGCTTTGGAGGGACGATAGGAGAGAAGGGGGAATTTGCTTCAGTTTTAGTATCATTCATTTTAAAACCTGAGAGGTCACTAAAGGTAGATAATATGTTATGTAAGTGTGGCAGGGAGGTGTGTGGGTGGGTGAGAGTTAGAAGAACATCGTCCGCGAATAGGGATAATTTATATTCCGTGTATCTAAGATGTACGCCCTTAATATCCGGACATTCCCGTACAACCGCAGCTAAGGGTTCCAAACTAAGAATAAAGAGCAGTGGGGATAAAGGGCACCCCTGTCTCGTACCATTGCTAAGGGATATCTGTTAATTTTATAACAGATGTGATTGAATTGTACAGAAAATAAAAGTCTACAACATGCATTGGGGAATTCATAAAGACCGCCTACGAGACTCTTTAGAATTTATCACGCCTCTGCACCTGTTGCAAACAGGTACACGAATTTGGGGCATGCACCATGTGTGGGGGTGCTCTGAGACTAGAGTGTCCATATGGGCACTCCATCCTCAGGGAAATTGAGCTGCAGCGCACTTTTAAAGCGGAACTAAAGTCTCCATAATTACCTGTCCAATAGTCCTCTGCCGGTATCTTCTTCTGAGTGCAGGTCTTCAGGCCTTTTTATTGGCTGACAGGGGATGACATCACTCCACTGCACATGTGCAGGAGGCCGTCATCCTGGCACTTGAAGTTCAACCGGGCACTGTAAGCTGAGCAGCATTTCCTTGAGCTGTGTCTGACTATTTGATGGCCTGCATAGATTTATAGAAGACCTAGAGCTGCACAATTAATCATTAAGAATCGTTATCGTTTTTTTCCCGTTGCGATCTTGACAAAGTATTTCCCGATTCTTTCTATGCAGAGAATTCTCTCTGCTCTGCTAAAGCCTACAGCCATCAAAAGAAAGGAAAAAAAAAACGGGCAGTCTGCCAAGAATCACAACATTGTTTAGCAGTGGAACTAAGGTATAAACATTGTAACAATTTTGTCCTTTAGATCAAAGGAATACACTTTGGTGTGTAAATGAGGGAAGTTTAACTACTTAACCGATTGCCGACCAGCCGCCGCAGTTGCACTGCGGCAACATGGCTCGGCTGCGCAAATCGCTGTTATGTTACGTCGCTCCCTCTGGTGGCCACTAGGGGCGCACCCGCAGCTCGCCCCCCAGAGTCGATGCGAGTGCCCGGTGGTCTCGATGAC
This sequence comes from Lithobates sylvaticus, assembly GCA_028564925.1. NCBI lineage: Eukaryota > Metazoa > Chordata > Amphibia > Anura > Ranidae > Lithobates > Lithobates sylvaticus. The sequence goes on along the minus strand of CM053026.1, from coordinate 751,616,062 downwards.
TGCCGGGCTACCGCGATCACTTGTAACGCGGCGAGAACCGAGATCTCTGTGTGTAAATACAGAGATCCCGGTTCTCTGTGGGGAGAAGTGACAGATCGTCTGTTCATACAAAGTATGAACATCGATCTGTCATCTCCCCTAGTCAGTCCCCTCCCCCCTTCAGTTAGAACACACACTAGGGAACACAGTTAACCCCTTGATCGCTCCCTAGTGTTAACCCCTACACTGCCAGTGAAATTTTTACAGTAATCAATGCATTTTTATAGCATTGATTGCTGTATTAATGCCAATGGTCCCAAAAAATGTGTCAAAATTGTCTGATGTGTCCGCCATAATGTCACAGTCATGATAAAAATCGCAGATCGCCGCCATTACTAGTAAAAAAAAAAAATAATAAAAATGCTATATATCTATCCCCTATTTTGTAGACGCTATAACTTTTGCGCAAACCATATCAATATACGCTTTTTGCGAGAAAAAAATATGTAGGAGAATACATATCGACCTAAACTGAGGAAAATTATTTTTTTTTATATATTTTTGGGGGATATTTATTATAGCAAAAAGTAAAAATGAATGCGTTTTTTTCAAAATTGTTGCTCTTTTTTTGTTTATAGCACAAAAGATAAAAAACGCAGAGGTGACCAAATACCACCAAAAGAAAGCGCTATTTGTGGGAAAAAAAGGACGCCAATTTTGTTTGGGTGCAACATCGCACGCCAGCGCAATTGTCAGTTAAAGCGACGCAGTGCCGAATCGCAAAAAGTGCTCTGGTCAGGAAGGGGGTAAAATCTTTAGGAGCTGAAGCGGTTAAACACTAAATCTTTTTCTGACATTTGTTGGTTTCAAGTTAAAATCATTTTATATTTTTTGCTAGAAAATTACAAACATTATATATATATATATATATATATATATATATATTTTTAGTAGAGACCCTAGAGAATAAAATGGTGGTTGTTGCAATATTTTATGTCACACTGTATTTGCGCAGCAGTCAATCAAATGCAATTTTTTTGGAAGAAATTACACTTTAATGAATTAAAAAAATGAAAACTAACCAGTAAAGTTAGCCCATTTTTTTTTGTATAATGTGAAAGATTTTACGCCGCGAGAATCGAGATCTTTTTATTCTAAGCAAAAAAATGGTGATTCTCATTTTGTCCAGAATCGTGCAGCTCCAGGAAGACCCAACACAGATTCATCAAAACTATTTATTTGAATGCTGAATTGGTGTATGTAAGGACAGACCCACAGCACATGGAGTAGACCTGCTTCTTGACTGCGCAGAAACAGTTGGGGGGGGGGGGGGTAGAGTAATGGAGCTTTGAGTTCTAAAGTCTCAGAAGGGAGAAGGGTGTAGTAAATTTGGTAATACAATTTGAGTTGTATTCGTTCGCCCTTGGATTTGATGATGAAGGACATACAGTTAAGTTCATATATATTTGGACACAGGCACAATTTTCACACTTTTGGCTCTGTATGCCACCAGAATAAAATGAAAAACAAAACAATCCAAATGAATTTGAAGTGCAGACTTGCAGCTTTAATTCAAGGGGTTAAACATAAATTTCAAGTACTGTACAAGTTTTAGGTAAATGCAACTGCATTTTTATACACCGTCCCTCCATTTTCAGGGGCTCAAATGTAATTGGACAAATTAATATATTCATATTCAATATAATCATCATTCCTGAAGTCTGGAACCCATGGACATTACCAAAGACTGGGTTTCCTCCTTTCTGATGCTTTGCCAGGCTCTAACTGCAGCTGTCTTCAATTCTTCTGTGTCTGTGCCTTTAGTTTTGCCTTCACCAAGTAAAATGCATGCTAATTTGGGTTGAGATCAGGTGATTGACTCGGCCATTGCAGAATATTCCACTTCTTTTCCTTCAAAAGCTCCTGGGTTGCTTTTGCATTGTGTTTGGATCATTGTCCAGCTGTACTGTGAAGCGCCAACCAATCAACTTTGCATTTGGCTGAATCTGGGCTGACAGTATATCTCTGAACATTGCAGAATTCATCCAGCTGCTTCTGTCTTCTGTCACATCATCAATAAACACCAATGACCCAGTGCCACTGGAAGCCATGCATGCCCATGTCAACACACTGCAAGCTCCACCATGTGACCACAGATGACGTTGTGTGCTTTGGATCATGAGCGGTTCTAAGGCTTCTCCACACTTTTTTCTACCCGTCATTCTGGTACAGATTAATCTTTTTTTTTTTTTTTCAATAATGGTATAGATTCATCTTAGTTTCATCCATCCAAAGAATGCTTTTCTAGAACTGGTCTGGCTTTTTTAGATTTTTGTTGGCAAAGTCTAATCTGGCTTTTCTATTCCTCAGGCCTAAGAATGGTTTGCACCTTGTGATGAACCCTCTGTATTTGCTCATGTGAAGTCTTCTCTTGATTGTAGACTTTGACAATAATACACCCACCTCCTGGAGAGTGTCCTTTACTTGTCTGGATGTTGTGAATGGGTTTTTCTTTACTATAGAGAGGATCCTGCGATCATCCACCACTGTTGTCTTCCATGGGCGTCCAGGCCTTTTTATTTTGCTGAGCTCACCAGTGCGTTCTTCTTTCCTCAGAATCTACCAAACTGTTGATTTGGCCACTCCTAATGTTGCTGCTATCTCTCTGATGGATTTGTTTCGTTTTTGAAGCCTTACAATGGCCTGTTTTACTTGCATGGGCAGCTTATTTTAATGCATGATGTTGGTTCACAGCAATAGATTCCAAAGGCAAAAACCACACTTATATTCAACTCCAGACCATTAGCCTGCCTAGTTGATGAAGAAATACCGAAGGCGTAGACCACACCTGGCCATGAAACAGCTTTTGATTCAACTTTCCAATTACTTTTGCAAAGTCCCTTGAAAAAGGGGGGATGGCTATTTTTAAGAACTGTAATTCTAAACCCTTTCTCCGATTTGGATGTACACAGCCTCAAATTAAACCTGAGAGAGTGCACTTTCAGCCCATATCCATTATATAACTATAGCTCGAATATGTTTTGGTAAATACCTGAAAAAAACTAAAATTGTACCTGTATTCAAATATATATGGACCTAACTGTATATTTCTCTTCAAAATCCTCCCAATCCTATGAGGTCAGCTGGAGCATCATGCACTTCATACTTCAGTGGTAACTAATGAATGTGCCATTTGTATCTTACTGGTGTGCTGGTGTCATTTTGGTGTTTCTAGAACTTTTTGATGGCATTATCTATTAGGTCCACCATTCCACCCTTGTCTTTTTTTAAGGCTGTAGGAAGTACAATGGCTTTTGGACCTCCTAACCATACAATTCATTAAAGCGGTTCTGCACTGTCTATTTTTTTTTTTTTTTTTTAGCGATGCTATGGATTGCAAGATGTTTTGTTAGTACTCACGTGTTCCTGTTCCCCGAGTCATTGCTGACGGTTTTCGTCCTGTAAAAAAGAAGAAGAATCATCCTTCCTGCTGGGGGCCATCTTGCCTGTGGGCATGTGAAACCCCACAGGCACTTTAGATGGCCCAGCATGCACCGCCGTTACTGCGCCGAGCTCGCGCGTGCGCAGTAACGGCAAAGTGCAGCTCACGTTCTCCGAAATCTCGCGAGATGTCGGCACATCTGCCGACATCTCGCGAGATTTCGGAAGATGTGTCCGAAATCTCGCGAGATTTCGGAGGATGTGGCCGAAATCTCGCGAGATTTCGGAAGATGTGGCCGAAATCTCGCGAGATTTCGGAAGATGCCCGCACAGACTCCTGGGATCAATGACACCAGATCCCAGGAGACAGTGCGGCGTGACGAGGATTCCCGCACAGACCCCGCCCACCCCAGCAGAGACAGAAGACAGGAAGTCATCGATTACAAGGTAAGTGAAAAAAAAAAACACATTTCATTTAGTACTCTTTGCCTGATTTGGAAGGCAAAAAGATTTACTAAATGAAATGTGTGCAGAACCGCTTTAAGAAAAACATTCCCTAATACATAGTGATAATGTGAAGATCCATACCCCAACAAAGACATTCTTTTTCAAAAAGACACTCTATATCAGCCACTCCAGGGATCCTCCAGAGGTGACTAGGTGTTTCTTGCGCTGTGTCTGATTGATGGCCTGCATAGTTTCAGGACCAATACCACTTGGCCAGTAGCATGACAAAAAATATTTTTTTTTAGCTGTCTGTAAGGGTGACATTCTGACCTCCACTGTAAGGGTTTCATTCTCCCTACTGACTACCTGTTGCGGTAAAGGGGTCAGGCTCGGAGACCAGTAGCTATAGCAGTAGAGAGGCTCCCACTGATCAGCTGGATAAGTACACAAGCAGGTCACCCTGGCGAATGACATGGGCTTATCCGAGGTTTCGGGGTCTAAGCACTAACCAAACTATTCACCAGAGCTCCTGATGGTGGCAATGAGTTTTGCTGCATGTTAGTACCAGGTCACAGTCTTCAGGATCACTCCACCAGGATTATGCTTACAGAAGCATAAACAGTAAACAAGCCAAAGGTCAGTAATAAGTGGTTGCAGGTTGGGATCAAGCAGAAGCATAGTCGAGGAACAAGCCAACGGTTGCAAAGAGTGGTAGTGGAGATGAGGACAGTGGCAGGTACACAAAGGAGCAAGATATCAGCCAGTTCACCAGAAACCAGAGACAAAGCAAGAGATCAGACAGGGAGCTCTCTGGCCTCTTAGGTGCCACAGCGAGAAGAGCCACAGACAGACACTGCAGGGGTCACAGGTTCAGGTCTTGTCACTACCAATGGTAGAGGCATTTTCCCCATTGACCCCCCCCAATGAATTGGTTTCAGTAAGGGTTCCCAAGACCTTAGAATTATGGTAGGGGCTCCTCTGGGGTAAACAGTTTGAGCAATCAATGGAAAACCATCACAGATAATAAGTATCCTCTGCATTCTTATAATGAACAGTGATGAGGGTGATATTTACATAGTCAACTTACGTAATGACCATAATTGTCATTGATATGAAGCCAAGAGTAACAATATCACAATCGGCTCTTCTTCCCAAAGGCTGACTAGACAAACACTAACGAACAATTAACTCAACAAAACATAAAGAACTTTGCTTGTGCTTACAGTATGATAATAATATGTGGGCAAGGAGAACACTGAAGTAATGCAGGCATGTATGGGAAAAGCACAGGTTCATTTTTAAATATGCCATGTTAACCTTTAACCATGTTTTGGGTAATGAGCCTATATATTGAACCTTACTACTAAACACAAGCTGAAATTTCAGTTCAGGCTTTAGGAAGCATCTGCGCTTGTTACTAAAATGAGAGAGCGATGAAGTGATTTACCCATACTTACTTCCACAATCTCTCCTACCAGCAGGTGAATTATGGGGCGGGTGTTAAGTATAACGCCAATTTATGTTTTTGGATAAAGTGATGGCTCAAATTTTATGCCAATTTCTGGTGAATCAGTTAAATTTGAGCCGTGGGGGGCCTTGTCAGCAATACGCGACTTACCAAACTTTGATTGAAAGATTGAAGGAATCAGGTGTAAAAATGCTGGCCGAACGAAGACTTCATCCAATCAGATGCAGTCACCATTAAGGTATTACGACAGCCGCTGGTGTAGGACTACAATAACCAGCAAAGGGAGATACTGTTTAGCATGGATGGAGAAACCTACAAGCTAGTCTAAAGAAGGGATGGAATCTATCAGGTTTTTATTGCTGAAGTCATAGGAATCACCAGGCCATCGCACCTTCCTCTTGAGCATTTTATTAGTGATGTCTATGCAACATTTTGGTTCCTAAACATGCTCCGTCCTCAGCAAACAGTGACAAAAACTATACAGGTAAGGGGCGCCTAAGGCCTCAGGCCTCATACACGAAAATATGCTGGACGTTTTCTCATGCCTGGGGACAGAGGCGTAACTACAACATTTAGGGCCTCGGTGCAAGAAACCATGAAGTGGCATGGATGAAGCACAGATGGGGCATGGATGAGGCACAGATGGGCATGAATGAGGCACGGATGAGGCACAGATGGACATGGATGAGGCATGGATGGGCATGAATGAAGCACAGATGGGCATGGATGAGGCACGGATACTGATGGGCATGGATGAGGCATGGATGGGCATGAATGAGGCACAGATGGGGCATGGATAAGGGACAGATGGGCATAAATGAGGCACAGTTGGGTATGGATGAGGCACAAATGGGTATGGATGAGGCACAAATGGGCATGAATGAGGCACGGATGAGGCACAGATGGACATGAATGAGGCACAAATGGACATAAATGAGGCACAAATGGACATAAATGAGGCACAGAAGGGCATGTATAAGGCACAGATGTGGCACAAGTGGGGCATGGATGAGGCACAGATGGGCATGGATGAGGCACGGATGAGGCACAGATGAACATGGATGAGGCATGGATGGACATGAATGAAGCACGGATGGGCATGGATGAGGCATGGATACTGATGGGCATGGATGAGACACGGATGGGCATGAATGAGGCACAAATGGGCCATGGATAAGGCACAGATGAGCATAGATGAGGCACAGATGGGCATAAATGAGGCACAGATGGGTATGGATGAGGCACAAATGGGTATGGATGAGGCACAGATGAGCATGAATGAGGCACGGACGGGGCACAGATGGACATGAATGAGGCACAAATGGACTTAAATGAGGCACAGATGGGCATGGATAAGGCACAGATAGGCATGAATGAGGCACAGATAGGCATGAATGAGGCACAGATGGGCATGAATGAGGCACAGATGGGCATGAATGAGGCACAGATGGGCATGAATGAGGCACAGATAGGCATGAATATGGCACAGATGGGCATGGATGAGGCATGGGTGAGCACTGCTGCGGTTTCTCTCCTATTCTCACACACTGTACCGATCAGTGTGTACAGCGTGCGAGGAGAGGAGAGAGCTGAACCGGACATGCAGCGGTTTGTTGACAAGTGATCGCTCCGTCATTGGACGGAGCGATCACGTGGTAAAGGGCCATTCCCTTTTACCCCAATCTGTGATGTGCCGGGTCCAGAGGACCCGACGATCACGGACATTCCACGGACATTCCCGAGTACGACGCGTGTATACTCCCAGAACTAGCTGACCACGCTGTAGACGTCATTCGGCTATGGCCCGGCCTGCAAGTGGTTAAAATGTCTGTGGGTCGGGTGCATGTGAATTCATCACGTGCACTGACGGGCCGGACATTTAGCGGCAGCGGGCCATAGGTTGCCCCAGTCATGGCAAGCAGACTTGCGACTCTATATGTACAAAAAAGCTTGAAAAAACATGAGAAGCTCAATTACCAAAAAGCTACCAGAGCTATTTTGATGTATTTGTCACACGTAGGGCAGCCCGTTGAAATGAATGGGATGCCCTATGTGTGTAGCGCATTTACGACATGCACGAAAAACGCGTGCTGTGCTTGCGATGCCAGTCATTGGTAATGGCACACCAAACGTGGCAAGCAGACGTGCATTGTTATGCACGCAAAAATCATAATGCATCAAGCTCAACTCCCAAAAAGCTACACTATATTACCAAAAGTATTGGGACACCTTAGTCCGTAGGGTTCAATGTTGGCCCACCCTTTGCAGCTATAACAACTTCAACTCTTCTGGGAAGGCTGTCCACAAGGTTTAGGAGTGTGTCTGTCTATGGCAAGGACAGTCAAGTTCTTCCACCCTAAACTCCCTCATCCATGCCTTTATGGACCTTGCTTTGTGCACTGGTCCAAATCATTTGGTGGAGGGGGGATTATGGTGGGGGGTTGTTTTTCAGGGGTTGGGCTTGGCCCCTTATTTCCAGTGAAGGGAACTCTTAAGGCGTCAGAATTTCATGCTTCCAACTTTGTGGGAACAGTTTGGGGATGGCCCCTTCCTGTTCCAACATGACTGCGCACCAGTGCACAAAGCATGGTCCATAAAGACATGGATGAGTGAGTTTGAGGTGGAGGAACTCGACTGGACTGCACAGAGTCCTGACCTCAACCCAATACAGCACCCTTGGGATGATTCAGAGCAGAGACTGTGAGCCAGGCATTCTCCTCCATTATCAGTGCCTGACCTCATAAATGCACTTCTGGAAGAATGGTCAAACATTCCCATAGACACACTCCTAAACCTTGTGGACAGCCTTCCCAGAAGAGTTGAAGCTGTTATAGCTGCAAAGGGTGGGCCAACTCAATATTGAACCCTACGGACTAAGACTGGCTTCCCACTGAGGCGGTTTTCAGGCATTGTAGCGCTAGAAATAGCCTCTAAATGACGCCTGAAAACCGCCTCCCATTCATTTCAGTGTTACTTTTCGCACTGGGGCGTTGTGATTGCGGGACGTTGGGAAAAGTCCTGCAAGCAGCATCTTTGGGGCGGTTTACGCTCTCAAAACGCCCTGCCCATTGAAATGAATGGGCAGCGTTTCCCGAAGCGACTAAAAAGTGCTTTAAAACTGGGATGCCAATAAAGTTCATGTGCGTGTAAAGGAAGGTGTCCCAATACTTTTGATAATATAGTGTATATGAGCTACTTATTTTTTAAACAAGTGGGATGATCTGTGTGTGTAGCGCACTCATGAAACACACAAAAAAACATGTGTCACCCGTGCAGTGCCTTTCATTGTTATTGACCCCCTAAAGATGGCAAGCAGACGCACGTTTTTACACATGTAAAAACTCTGGACAAGTCGATCGATGCACACAAAGCTCTACGTCCAAAAAGCTACACGAGCTACTTTGGTGCGTTTTCATTGAAATTAATGGGCTGCCCTATGCGTGTACCGCATTCACAAAATATGTGAAAAATGTGTGTCATGCTTGAGGTGCAAATCGTTATTAATGACATCCCCAACGGGGCAAGCAGACACGTGTTTTTTATATGCGCAAAAATGCTTGAAAAACGCCTCAACACGTGTGAAGATCAACACCCAACATGTTTCGTGCTGCATTGAAAGAAATGGGCTGCCATGCGAGTGTAGCAGTGAAAAAACTTTGTGGTTCTAATCTGAGGGTCTTTTTTGTCATAAAATTCCGCCTGTCAGCATTTTTTTTTTAAATTGAGTTTATTTCCAGTTTAAGTGTCCCCATCAGTCAGGCAGTGACATGGACACCTGAAGAAGGACCCCTCCAACTGTAAACAGAAGACTGCGGGCTGATGGGTGACGTGATGTCAGTTGTAGGTGAGTAAAAAGGACATATTTTGTTATCATGCCAGCTATCAATTAGAAGGAGGGTGGGGAAGGGGGTATAATATTTTCCGGAGATGTCCTTTAACATTCTCGGATGATTCCCCCCCGCCCAAATGTAAGTGAGTGTCCTCGGCATCTTCTCATTATGAAGGTTCAGCGCTCCAATGGCGGCCGTAACCTAGCAACCATCAGTTAATTAGTGCAGCGCTCCAATGGGCACTGGATGCTTACCTAGAAACCATCAGTTAATTAGTGCAGCGCTCCAATGGCGGCCGTTACCTAGCAACCGTCAGTTAATTAGTGCAGCGCTCCAATGGTTACCTAGCAAGCATCAGTTAATTAGAGCAGCGCTCCAATGGTTACCTAGCAACCATCAGTTAAATAGTGCATCGCTTCAATGGCGACCGTTACCTAGCAACCATCAGTTAATTAGTTTGGCGCTCCAATGGCGGCCGTTACCTAGCAACCATCAGTTAATTAGTGCGGCGCTCCAATGGTTACCTAGCAAGCATCAGTTAATTAGTGCAGCGCTCCAATGGTTACCTAGCAACCATCAGTTAATTAGTGCAGCGCTCCAATGGTTACCTAGCAACCATCAGTTAATTAGTGCAGCTCTCCAATGGCGGCCGTTACCTAGCAACCATCAGTTAATTAGTGTGGCGCTCCAATGGTTACCTAGCAACCATCAGTTAATTATTGCAGCGCTCCAATGGTGGCTGTTACCTAGCAACCATCAGTTAATTAGTGCAGCGCTCCAATTGTTACCTAGCAAGCATCAGTTAATTAGTGCAGTGCTCCAGTGGTTACTTAGCAACCATCAGTTATTTAGTGCAGCGCTCCACTGACGGCCGTTACCTAGCAACCATCAGTTAATTAGTGCAGCGCTCCAGTGGCGGCAGTTACCTAGTAACCATCAGTAAATCAGTGCAGCACTCACTGTGAAGAGCCATGTATCCCTCCCCCACCCACCAGAGAAATTCACTCTCTCTGTGCATCCTGGTGAACATTTTCACCGGGACAGATAGTGATGGGACATTCAATCGTTTACAGTTGTCACCATAACAGGACGACAGGGGAAATATTCCAATGGGGACACCTGTTCTGGTGACAACCGACTAAGAGGAGGTCTCACCTTACTTTAGAGAGATTTCCTTTCACTTCCTGTTATGTCTTCGGAACAGGAAGTGAAGGGAAGTCTTCTTATAAGGACACAGACAAAGATATACACAACTAGAAATAAAGGTTTTGGATTTAGACCCACCTCACAGTGTATCTAAACCCTAAATAAATATGAAAAATGTCATTACATTACAGCTTCAGTTCTGGCTGCTTTTATTTTCTTTTTCTCTTTTATTTTCACCTGGAGATCCTGCCAATAACACATTTCCTGTCCTGGGGTGACAACACTCACTTACTATACTGTATCTATAGAGGAGTCCCCCTAGGACAGGACTACAGAACATCTCCCCTCCGTAACAGAAGAGAGGGGTTCTACCTATCCTGCCAACCAGGGATTCCCTCTTTCTGAGATTTGTTGTTTACAAGTTAAAAACATATTTTTTTTGCTAGAAAATTACTTAGATGTCGGTCGTTGCAATACTTTCTGTCACACCGTATTTGCGCAGCGGTCTTACAATCGCACTTTTTTTTGGAAAAAATACACTTTTTTCAATTACAAAATAAGACTACAGTAAAGTTAGCCCAATTTTTTTTTATATTGTGAAAATAATGTTACGCCGAGTAAATTGATACCCAACATGTCACGCTTCAAAATTGCACCCGCTCGTGGAACGGCGACAAACTTTTACTCTTAAAAATCTCCATAGGCGACGTTTAAAAAAATTCTACAGGTTGCATGTTTTGAGTTACAGAGGAGGTCCAGGGATAGAATTATTGTTCTCGCTCTACCGATGGCGGCAATACCTCACACGTGTTGTGGGGGACATGTGTTTTTATTATTTGGGGACATGTGTTTTTATTTGGGGACATGTGTTTTTATTATTTGGGGACATGTGTGTTTTGGGGACATGTATGTTTTGGGGACATGTGTGTTTACACTAGACTGGTGATCAGTGAGTAAAAAGCTGTAAAAAAACAGCTCATACTCACTGATCACCAGGCGGATCCGCTCTCCTCTCCTCAGCGACGACTTCCGTGTGAGGAGAGGAGAGCCAATCGCCTAGCAACCGGCTGTTTGCTTACATCACATGACGGCTGTGATTGGACACGGCCGTCATGTGATCAGGAGGGCCAATCACAGAGCCCTCCTGCCGATCCGAGATGTGCTGTGTCCGCAGAAGCGAACGCATTCGTAAGTTAGCGTCCGCATATGAAAACAGTGTTCAAATTACACATGTGAGGTATCACCGCGATCGGTAGAGCGAGAGCAATAATTCTAGCCCCTCCTCTGTAACTCAAAACATGCAACCTGTAGAATTTTTTTAAACGTCGCCTATGGAGATTTGTAAGGGTAAAAGTTTGTCATCATTCCACGACCGGGCGCAATTTTGAAGCGTGACAGGTTGGGTATCAATTTACTCGGCGTAACATTATCTTTCACAAAATAAAATAAATTGTTCTAACTTTACTGTTGTCTTATTTTTTAATTCAAAAAAGTGAATTGTATGCGATTGTAAGACCGCTGCGCAAATACGGTGTGACAGAAAGTATTGCCACCATTTTATTCTGTAGGGTGTTAAAAAAAATTTTTTATAATGTTTGGGGGTTCTAACTATTTTTCTAGCAAAAAAAATGTTTCTAACTTGTAATCAACAAATCTCAAAAAGAGGCTCGGTCCTAGTTTATCACGAAACGCGTCAGTATCTTTCCTTCACCCACTGTGATTTTATATTTTTGTACCTGAATTTGATAAATAAAGTCCACAAGGTGTGTAAACAATGGGACTTTACAACAAAGAGAGAGAATGGAAAATGTAAAAAAAAAGGGAACTACGGTGCCACCGGCTGGTGAAAAAGAAGAATGCAAAATATGAATATGCATTTTTTTTATTTACCTGACTAACAAAAAATAAAAATGTTAAAAATGTTTTTTTTTTTTTTTACTTTTTAGACATGACCACAATAACTAAATAAAGCACCCAACAAATAAAACATAAAAATAAAGAACACTACACAATCACTTTAATGAAAATCTGTCATTGGAGACTTTATGGAGGTTGCTAATGAGAATTCCTCTAATGCTGGGTGCCTGGTTTTCTTGCTAATACATGCTGAATACTGACCCGGAATAAGTAGACATAAGTAATTATGACTTTTCCCCAACTCTCATTTGATGTATGCTACTCCCAAGGTGGATGGGTATCATTGATTGGAACAGGGTGCATTCAGTGGACAGAAGAAAGAGCTCTATACCTCATGGGCGTTGTCGGATGTCAGAATTAGGAACTGTTTTGATACCAGTGGTTAAGATATAAGAAATTCCCCTCCTATTATGAGATGCTATAGACAGGCTAATATGCATTCCGTTTTTGGCAATATTTCGGAATCTGAGGGGTATCATTGGCATACCACAAGGTCAGAAGAGCTGGCGCCTTGATGTTTTGAAGTAAAACCTACTTTATTAAAGATCAAGCGCTACAGATGGAATTAAATTCCAGCATTAAAATGTTGACACGTTTCAGCCCCTACAGACCTTACTCATTACTCACTGTTATGAGTAAGGCCTGTAGGGGCTGAAACATGTCAACATTTTAGTGCTGGATTTTCTATTCCCTCTGTACTACCTGATCTTCATTAATGTATGTTTTACTGCAATATACCACTGTGCCGGCTCTTCTGACCGTGTAGAATAGTGGTTAAGAAAAAAGAAATTCCCCTCCTATTATGAGATGCTATAGACAGGCTAATATGCATTCCGATTTTGGCAATATTTCGGAATCTGTGGGGTATCATTGGCATACCACAAGGTCAGAAGAGCTGGCGCCTTGATGTTTTGAAGTAAAACTTACTTTATTAAAGATCAAGCGGTACAGATGGAATTAAATTCCAGAACTAAAATGTTGACACGTTTCAGCCCCTACAGACCTTAGTCATTACTCACTGTTATGAGTAAGGCCTGTAGGGGCTGAAACATGTCAACATTTTAGTGCTGGATTTTCTATTCCCTCTGTACTACCTGATCTTCATTAATGTATGTTTTACTGCAATATACCACTGTGCCGGCTCTTCTGACCGTGTAGAATAGTGGTTAAGAAATTTCCCTCCTATTATGAGATGCTATAGACAGGCGAATATACATTCCGATTTTGGCAATATTTCGGAATCTGAGGGGTATCATTGGCATACCACAAGGTCAGAAGAGCTGGCGCCTTGATGTTTTGAAGTAAAACATACTTTATTAAAGATCAAGCGGTACAGATGGGATTAAATTCCAGCACTAAAATGTTGACACGTTTCAGCCCCTACAGACCTTATTCATTACTCACTGTTATGAGTAAGGCCTGTAGGGGCTGAAACACGTCAACATTTTAGTGCTGGATTTTCTATTCTCTCTGTACTACCTGATCTTCATTAAAGTATGTTTTACTGCAATATACCACTGTGTTGGTGTGCTGTCAAAAACTGTCCGGCCATCGGATAGTGTCCGCCCCGTACTGCGCAGGCGCAGCGCTTGCGCAGTACGGAGGACAAGGAGACTCCGAAAGTTTCTGAAGAAGAACGGCGCCTGCGCACTGAGTCCAGGTGCAAGCCCCACCATCCAAGTGGACATATGCTAGAAGGCCCCGTTCATCTTCGGAAACCTTCGGCGTCTCCTTATCCTCCGTACTGAGCAAGCACAGTACAGGGCGGACACTATCTGACGGGGGACAGTATTCAACACATAACCGGCTCTACTGACCGTGTAGAATAGTGGTTAAGAAATTACCCTCCTATTATGAGATGCTATAGACAGGCGAATATGCATTCCGATTTTGGCAATATTTCTGAATCTGAGGGGTATCATTGGCATACCACAAGGTCAGAAGAGCTGGCGCCTTGATGTTTTGAAGTAAAACGTACTTTATTAAAGATCAAGCGGTACAGATGGAATTAAATTCCAGTACTAAAATGTTGACACGTTTCAGCCCCTACAGACCTTACTCATTACTCACTGTTATGAGTAAGGCCTGTAGGGGCTGAAACACGTCAACATTTTAGTGCTCTATTTGTTATTCCCTCTCTACTACCTGATCTTCGTTAAAGTATGTTTTACTGCAATATACCACTGTGCCAGCTCTTCTGACCATGTAGAATAGTGGTTAAGAAATAAGAAATTCCCCTCCTATTATGAGATGCTATAGAGAGGCTAATATGCATTCAGTTTTTGTCAATATTTCGGAATCTGAGGGGTATCATTGGCATACAACGAGATCAGAAGAGCTGGCGCCTTGATGTTTTGAAGTAAAACATACTTTATTAAAGATCGAGCGGTACAGATGGAATTAAATTCCAGAACTAAAATGTTGACATGTTTCAGCCCCTACAGACCTTAGTCATTACTCACTGTTATGAGTAAGGCCTGTAGGGGCTGAAACACGTCAGCATTTTAGTGCTCGATTTGCTATTCCCTCTGTACTGTTGGTTAAATTATGTTTTACTGCAATATACCACTGTGCCGGTGTTCTGTCAAAAACTGTCCGGCCATCGGATAGTGTCCGCCCCGTACTGCGCACGGCGCAGCGCTTGCGCAGTACGAAGGACAAGGAGACTCCGAAAGTTTCTGAAGAAGAACGCCGCCTGCGCACTGAGTCCAGGTGCAAGCCCCACCATCCAAGTGGACATACGCTAGCAGGTGTCATTCATCTTCAGAAACCTTCAGCGTCTCCTTGTCCTCCGTACTGCGCAAGCACAGTACAAGGCGGACACTATCCGACGTTTCAGCCCCTACAGACCTTACTCATTACTTACTGTTATGAGTAAGGCATGTAGGGGCTGAAACACGTCAACATTTTAGTGCTGGATTTTCTATTCCCTCTGTACTACCTGATCTTCATTAAAGTATGTTTTACTGCAATATACTACTGTGCCGGCTCTTCTGACTGTGTAGAATAGTGGTTAAGAAATTACCCTCCTATTATGAGATGCTATAGACAGGCTAATATGCATTCCGATTTTGGCAATATTTCGGAATCTGAGTTGTATCATTGGCATACCACAAGGTCAGAAGAGCTGGTGCTGGATTTTAGTGCTGGATTTTCTATTCCCTCTGTACTTCCTGATCTTCATTAAAGTATCTTTTACTGCAGTATACCACTGTGCCGGCTCTTCTGACCATGTAGAATAGTACAGACGGTGAGCTCGGGGCACTGGTGTGAAGATATACCTTGCGGGGTCAAGTTTCCAGGGTTGTAGTGCTCTCTTTTGTATCATTGGCTTTCCCACAGGATTGATAGATTGATGGCTTCCTATTATCCAGAAAGCTCCTTGTGCCCGTACAACCTCAGGAAAGCGACAAGGAATAGAAGAGGTCTTTGCTGTATACCTTATCGGTGTTGTCTGGTTTACCGAAGCTCTGAGATTGTTGTTGAGCCCCTCAAACGTCTTGATGATGTTGGGCTCCGGTTGCAATCTCTTAGTTAGTGAGACACTTTGGTACAACAGTGGAAGAGGCAGTGGTTTCATGTTTTGGTGGATGGGCACACTCGTTTGCATAGCACATTATTGTAGTCAGTTTGGATAATACGCTTCCAGTATTGTGGGATGTAACTCTAGTTGTGTTTCCTGTGCAGACATGGCAGATGAAGAGACCACAGAAGACCAATTCGGCACTGGAGACGAAGGCGATGCGATGTCACTTCTACCTGGAGCCGAGCAGCCGACTCTCCCTAGGAAACCCCCGCAATACCCGGTTCAGGGGGTCAAGAGGAAAAAGAGCGCCCCTCAAAGAGCGCTGTCCAACAAACCTCAGGACTTCCAGGTGAGTCACAACTGTTACCAAGAATGATCAGAACTGACAGTTGTATTGGAACACATTTGTGCTGCGAGTTTAACACCACTTTTTGCATTTTATAAAATCAGCAACATTCTTGCCATTGATATGTTATGTCAATGAAATTTCGAATGGCATTGTAATAGGGATTATGACTGTTGGGATTAAGCCGCAGGGGTCTCAAACTGGCGGCCCTCCAGCTGTTGCAAAACTACAAGTCCCATGAGGCATTGCAAGGCTGACAGTTACAAGCATGACTCCCACTGGCAGAGGCATGATGGGACTTGTAGTTGCACAACCGCTGGAGAGCCGCCAGTTTGAGACCCCTGGATTAAGGGCTAAGCTTTGAATTGAGGGTTAAAGAGGAGCTCCACCCAAAAAGGTAAAGTTCTGCTTGTCTGCCCCTCCCCCCTCCTTCCGCTGCCACATTTGACAACTTTTGTGGGGGTGGGGGGGCAGGTACCCACAAAATTTGAGTTTGAATAGATTAGAATAGGAAGATGGTTATATTCATTCTATTCTATTCTGTTGTTTTTTTTTCTATACTATTGTGTTATTTTCTATTCTATTCAAATTTGAATTGATTCTAGTTGAATTTTGAAAAATGGTTATAGTATTTCTATTCTATTCTATTGTTTTTTTAATTCTATTCTTTTCTATTCTATTCCAATCTATTCTGTTCTTTCATTTTCTATCCTATTTTGTTCTGTTTTATTATATTCTATATATTCTAATATATTATTAATATTTTCTATATATTTATTAATATATATATATATTGTTTTTATTATATTCTATTCTTTTATTTATTTTTTTCTGTTATATTCTTTTCTATTCTATTATTATTTTACTATTCTATTCCTTTATTTTCTATTCTATTTTATTTGGAAATTCGAAAACTTTTCAAATTTGAAAAAACAATTTGAAATTGATTCAAAAACTTTTCGAATCAATCAAAATTCAAAAATTCGAATCGATTCAAATAAACAAAACGAATTACGAAAATGTATTGAAACAGATTAAACGAATTTATGTGAATAACGGAGGTGCGGACGTGACATCAATGCCGGTGTCTATCATACACTCAGTGCTGGTTTTGGCAGAGCTGTGCCATCTGGTGAAAGCGTTTTTATAAGCTTTCTGAAGATTTTGGAGATTAACTGAATACAATACAGAGGTAACAATTAAACTCTATAAAAGTATGAAAATTATGGAGGTTATTACTTCCTCCTGACACAAGGGAACAGATACAGGCTGCTATTGTCTGCATGGAAATGTGAACACTTCAACACCCGCCCACTGAGAATGGAGGCATTATGTTTAATAGCTATTTAGCATTCAAAAAATACAGTGCAGCGGAAATTATTCACAGCGCTTCACTTTTTTCACATTTTGTTGATGGGCACATTTTGCATATGATGGGCACAGAGGCTGCATTGGATGGGCACAGGCTGCATATGATGGGCACAGAGGCTACATATGATGGGCACAGAGGCTGCAAATGATGGGCACAGAGGCTGCAAATGATGGGCACAGAGGCTGCATATGATGGGCACAGAGGCTGCATATAATGTTACAGCCTTAATCCAAAATGGATTAAATTCATTATTTTCCTCAAAATTCGACAAACATTACCCCGTAATGACAACGTGAAAGAAGTTTGTTTGAAATCTTTGCAAACTTATTAACCACTTCAGCCCCGGAAGATTTAGCTGCTCAATGACCCGGCGATTCGGCACTGCGTCGCTTTAACTGACAATTGCGCAATCGTGCAACGTTGTACCCAAACAAAATCTATGTCCTTTTTTCCCCACAAATAGAGCTTTCTTTTGCTGGTATTTGATCACCTCTGCTATTTTTTTTTTTTACGCTATAAACAAAAAGAGAGCGACAATTTTGAAAAAAAAAAACCACAATATTTTTTTACTCTTTGCTATAATAAATATCCCCAATTTTTTTTTTAAAAAAAGCAAATTTTTTGAAAAAACATTTTTTGCGTTTCGGCACTGCTTAGTTTTTAACTGACAATTGCGCGGTCGTGCAGCGTGGCTCCCAAACAAAGTTGACGTACTTTTTTTCCCACAAATAGAGCTTTCTTTTGGTGGTATTTGATCACCTCTGCGGTTTTTATTTTTTGTGCTATAAACAAAAAAAAAGAGCGACAATTTTGAAAAAAAACATAATATTTTGAATTTTTTGCTATAATAAATATCCCCATTTTAAAAAAAATGTTTAAAAAGCAAATTTTTTAAAAAGCCATTTTTTGCGATACGGCACTGCGTTGTTTTAACTGACAATTGCGCCGTCGTGCGATGCTGTATCCAAACAAAATTGCCGTCCTTTATTCCCCACAAATAGAGCTTTCTTTTGGTGGTATTTGATCACCTCTGCGGTTTTTATTTTTTGCGCTATAAACAAAAAAAGAGCGACAATTTTGAAAAAAAACACAATATTTTGAATTTTTTGCTATAATAAATATCCCCATTTAAAAAAAAAAAAGCAAATTATTAAAAAAAAAAAAAGCAAATTTTTTTCTCATTTTAGGCCGTTATGTATTCATCTACATATTTTTGTTAATAAAAATCGCAATAAGCGTATATTGATTGGTTTGCGCAAAAGTTATAGCATCTACAAAATAGGGGATATATTTATAGCATTTTTATTTTTTATTTTTTTTTTTACTAGTAATGGCGGCGATCTGCGATTTTTATCGTGACTGCGACATTATGTCGGACACATCGGACACTTTTGACACATTTTTGGGACGATTGAAAATTATACAGCAATCGGTGCCATAAAAATGCACTGACTACTGTATAAATATCACTGGCAGGGAAGGGGTTAACACTAGGGGGCGATCAAGGGGTCAAGTGTGTTTTAACTGTAGGGGAGGGGACTAAATAGAGGGGATGACAGATCGTTGTTCCTAGCTATCAGGAACTCACGATCTGCCTCTCCTCACAGAACAGGGATTTGTGTACAAACACAAACGTCTCTGTTCTGCCTCTCGTGCCCGTGATCGCTCATGGCCGGCGGTCATGGCGACCGTCAGCCACGAGCATCGGCACCCCCGCAGTGCAGCGGGCGTGTGCGCGCCTTCTTTCCCCGCTTAAAGGAGCCAATGTATTGATACGACGGCTCGCGGGAACGTGCCAACCTGCCGCAGTATAATGACGGCGGCTGGTCGGCAATCGGTTAAAAATCACCACCTCATTTAAAGTCCCAATTTCTCTTACTTTTTCTTTATATTGAGATCCACTGTAGATTAAGATCTATAACTGTTGGTATTTACCAATGTGTCAGGCACACTCTAATGTCTAACGTGTTCTGTGATTCTCCTTTAGGTTCGGATGCGAGTGATCGAAGGACGCCAACTTATAGGTTTAAACATAAACCCTGTTGTCAAGGTGACAGTTGCCGGACAGACTAAGAGGACCCGGATACGAAAAGGGAACCACCCCTATTTTGATGAGGTAATGTACAAATCAGTTGATTGAACAACGCAGGGGCACATCTAAAACAATCATTTTTTTCCACTAAACTGTTGACTTTTGTAATTGTGTAAATCAGCCACTATATTATTTAGTCTGTAGGAAAGTTATAGAGTCTTTCTAGACATTACAACTAAATGGCTAAATGTTACCTTTTAAACCAAATGCCAGGCAGATATAAATGAGACTCAGATGGTATTTTTCATGACGAGTTTAGGGTCACTGAGTAAGCTGTTATGCCGCGTACACATGACCAGACTTTCCGGCAGACTAGGTCCAACGGGATTAGTCCATCGGACAATCCGAACGTGTGTGGGCTAATCTGTTAGTTTTTCGGGGAAAAAAATCCGACAGACCTAGAAATAGAACATGTTTCAAATCTATCCGACGGACTCAATTCCGACGGACTTAAATCGGGAAAAATGTTCGTCTGTGTGCTGGTCCGACAGACCAAATACGACGCAAGGGAAGCTATTGGCTACTGGCTATTTAACTTCCTTATTTAGTCCTGTTTACGTCATCACGTTCAAAACAAACGGACTTACGAACAGACTTAAGGCCCGTACACACGATCTGACTTTTTGACAACCAACATGCAAATTAGCTGTTTTGGACCAACATCCGACCGTGTGTACGCTCCATCGGACCAACTTTTTCCGTTTTCGTCGGACTTTAGCCTCATACACACGATCGGACCGTGGACCAACTTTCCCGTGGATTTTTGTCCAAAGGGCTTTGGCCCCAAGTTGGTATTGCATACACACGGCAGGACTTTTTCAGCCAACTTTCACCAAATCACTTGGTTTTTCTGCTCTTTACCACCACCTTTGGTCAACTTCTGTATTGTTGTCTGATCTTTTGCATTGGTTCTGCATTGGTTTGTACAAAAGTCCGTTGGTTTTGTGTACACACGGTCGGACTTTGGTCCATCGGACTTTTGTTGGCAGAAAGTTGGTCCGTTCGCACAGCCAACAAAAGTCTGATGAAACCTGGAAAAAGTTGGTCCGATGGAGCGTACACACGGTCGGATGTTGGTCCAAAACAGCTAATTTGCATGTTGGTTGTCAAAAAGTCTGATCGTGTGTATGGGCCTTTATACACACGATCGGACCGTGGACCAACTTTTCCGTGGATTTTTGTCCAAAGGGCGTTGGCCCCAAGTTGGTATTGCATACACACGGCAGGACTTTTTCAGCCAACTTTCACCAAATCACGTGGTTTTTCTGCTCTTTACGCCACCTTTGGTCAACTTCTGTATTGTTGTCTGATCTTTTGCATTGGTTCTGCATTGGTTTGTACAAAAGTCCGTTGGTTTTGTGTACACACGGTCGGACTTTGCTCCATCGGACTTTTGTTGGCAGAAAGTTGGTCCGTTCGCACAGCCAACAAAAGTCCGATGAAACCTGGAAAAAGTTGGTCCAATGGAGCGTACACACGGTCGGATGTTGGTTCAAAACAGCTAATTTGCATGTTGGTTGTCAAAAAGTCTGATCGTGTGTACGGGCCTTAAAGGCCCGTACACACGATCTGACTTTTTGACAACCAACATGCAAATTAGCTGTTTTGGACCAACATCCGACCATGTGTACGCTCCATCGGACCAACTTTTTCCGTTTTCGACGGACTTTAGCCTCATACACACGATCGGACCGTGGACCAACTTTCCCGTGGATTTTTGTCCAAAGGGCTTTGGCCCCAAGTTGGTATTGCATACACACGGCAGGACTTTTTCAGCCAACTTTCACCAAATCACTTCTGTATTGTTGTCTGATCTTTTGCATTGGTTCTGCATTGGTTTGTACAAAAGTCCGTTGGTTTTGTGTACACACGGTCGGACTTTGGTCCATCAGACTTTTGTTGGCAGAAAGTTGGTCCGTTCGCACAGCCAACAAAAGTCTGATGAAACCTGGAAAAAGTTGGTCCGATGGAGCGTACACACGGTCGGATGTTGGTCCAAAACAGCTAATTTGCATGTTGGTTGTCAAAAAGTCTGATCGTGTGTATGGGCCTTTAGTCCGTTCGTGTGTGGCCAAGTCCGTTCGTTTGGAAAGTCCGTTGGAATTCCGCCAAAAGTCAGTCGGGAAGACCGCCGGACCAGGTTTGCCAGAAAGTCCGGTCGTGTGTACGCGGCATAAGATGTCTCCAAATAAATAAAGTCTTCTATGCATCACACTGTCCATTGAAGTCCTATACCAAAGTCTATACCCAATAAATATCATTAGTTCAACGTGTTAATACCTCCAGTCTGCTGTTCCTGGTCATTTGTTGCACATCTACTGATCCCCTTTCCTCTTTTTACAGACATTTTTCTTCAACTTCTTTGAGTCTCCATCTGACCTCTTTGATGAACCCGTGTTCCTCACGGTAAGTGTCTACCAGAAATGGCCTAGGTCAGTGCTCTCTATGCTTTGGTTGGTTCCACCCACTTTATTGCTTGGTCTATAGATGCCAAAGACACAATTAGGTCTGTTGCAGTTGGCTCAAAAATGTTTATCTGTGGGGACACTGCAGTCCTTACAGATAGGTCAGTTGTGGGAAATTAATAAATTGCCTGGGTTTTCCCCTGGCCATGGATGTGGGTCTTAGAATTTTGAATGGATATTTAGTTGTGTCTTACTTACCGTATATACTCGAGTATAAGCCGACACGAATATAAGCCGAGGCACCTAATTTTACCACAAAAATATGGGAAAACGTATTGACTCGAGTATAAGCCTAGGGTGAGAAATGCACAGCTACTGTAAGTGTGAAATAGGGTCAACAATGCCCATTTGGTGCCTCACTGTGCCCATTTGCATGCCTCACTGTGCCCATTTGCAGCCATAGGTCCCCCGGACTTCAAACTCGGTAGTTAAGGGTTCCTAGATGCCCCCTAGCTGCAGCCACAATTTGGGGTCTCTTAACCCAAAGGGTCCCAAAATTACATTGCTGCAGGTGGACACAGTTGACCGAGTTTGGGGCCCCATATCTTGGGGCCACTTGGTGATAGGAACCCCAAAATTGGTGTGAAAACCCAGTGGAACTAGCACTACAACATATCCAACCAGATGGGGTTCCTAGCACCAAGTAACCCCGAGATACGGGGCCCCAAAGTCAGTTTCTGCAGCAGAGAATGACATTTTCTGAACCGATTTGGGGCCCCGTATGTCGGGACCACTTGGAGCTAGGAATATGGATATGTTGTAGTGCTAGTTCCACTGGGTTTGCACGCCAAATTTGGGGTTCCTAGAACCAAGTGGTCCCGAGATACGGGGCCCCAAACTCGATTCGGAAAATGTCATTCTCTGCTGCAGAAAAGTGCTTGACTCGAGTATAAGCCGAGGGGGGCATTTTCAGCACAAAAAAATGTGCTGAAAAACTCGGCTTATACTCGAGTATATACGGTACATATTAACATAGTAGGTGAGGTCGAAAAAAAGACACAAGTCCATCAAGTCCAACCTATGTGTGTGATTATATGTCAGGATTACATTGTATATCCCTGTATGTTGCGGTCGTTCAGGTGCTTATCTAATAGTTTCTTGAAACTATCGATGCACCCCCCCGCTGAGACCACCACCTGTAGAAGGGAATTCCACATCATTGCCACTCTTACAGTAAAGAACCCTCTACGTAGTTTAAGGTTAAACCTCTTTTCTTCTAATTTTAATGAGTGGTCACAAATCTTGTTAAACTCCCTTCCGCAAAAAAGTTTTCTCCCTATTGTGGGGTCACCAGTACGGTATTATCTCAAGCGTCTCTTCTCCAGAGAGAATAAGTTCAGAGCTCGCAACCTTTCCTCATATCTAATATCCTCCAGACTTTATTAGCTTTGTTGCCCTTCTTTGTACTCGCTCCATTTCCAGTACATCCTTCCTGAGGACTGGTGCCCAGAACTGGACAGCATACTCCAGGTGTGGCCGGACCAGAGTCTTGTAGAGCCGGTTAATTATCGTTTTATCTCTGGAGTTGATTCCCTTTTTAATACATGCCAATATTCTGTTTGCTTTGTTAGCAGCAGCTTGGCATTGCATGCCATTACTGAGCCTATCATCTACTAGGACCCCCAGGTCCTTTTCCATCCTAGATTTCCCCAGAGGTTCTCCCCCCAGTCTATAGATTGCATTCATATTTTTGCCACCCAAATGCATTATTTTACATTTTTCTACATTGAACCTCATTTGCCATGTAGTTGCCCACCCCATTCATTTGTTCAGATCTTCTTGCAAGGTTTCCACATCCTGCAGAGAAGTTATTGCCCTGCTTAGCTTAGTGCCATTCGTAAATACAGAGATTGAGCTGTTTACCCCCATCCTCCAGGTCATTTATGAACAATTTTTAACAGGATTGGTCCCAGCACATATGCAGTTGCTGAAAGCCATGTGGGGTGCCCAGGGGTGCACCTGCAGAATTTCAGCCTGTATTTTTTTTTTTTTTAATTGGTATTACTGCCCTGGTTATGCTGTCTAGTAGAGGTGCTTGAATCAGCAGATTGGCTGAACAGAGTTGCATACATTTTAGCCATTTGGATGTCATACCACTTTAGGTTAGCAGGACAGTTTATAAAAGAACATTTCTTGAAACAAGTGTGTAACAGAGACAAGTGTGTAACAGAGACAAGTGTGTAACAGAGACAAGTGTATCACAGGTGACGTTGCTGTACTTACACAAAATTCTTAGTAAACCTAATGCACTCAGCAGTTTCGTAAAAATATTAACAGTACCGTATATACTCGAGTATAAGCCGAGTTTTTCAGCACATTTTATTGTGCTGAAAGTGCCCCCCTCGACTTATACTCGAGTCAAGCACTTTTCTGCAGCAGAAAATGACATTTTCCAACCCGACTTTGGGGCCCCGTATCTCAGGGCCTCTTAGTGCTAGGAACCTCAAATTTGGTATGCAAACTAACAAAATATGGCACTACAACATCTCCAAATGGGGTTCCTAGCACTAAGTGGCCCGAGATACGGGGCCCCAAAGTCGGTTCAGAAAATGTCATTCTCTGCTGCAGAAAAGTGCTTGACATTTTCTGAACCAATTTGGGGCCCCGTATCTCGGGGTCATTTGGTAATAGGAACCCCATCTTTGGAGATGTTGTAGTGCCATATGTTGTGAGTTTGCATACCAAATGTGGGGTTCCTAGCACTAAGAGGCCCCGAGATACAGGGCCCCAAAGTCGGTCAACTGTGTCCATCTGCAGCAATGTTATTTCAGGACCCTTTGGGTCCAGAGACCCCAAATTTTGGCTGCAGATAGGCATCTAGGAACCCTTAACTACCAAGTTTGAAGTTTGGGGGACCTATAGCTGTAAATGGGCACAGTGAGGCTGCAAATGGGCATTGTTGACCCTCTTTTCCCATTACAGTAGCTGCGCATTTCTCACCCTAGGCTTATACTCGAGTCAATACGTTTTCCCAGTTTTTTGTGGTAAAATTAGGTGCCTGGGCTTATATTCGGGTCGGCCTATACTCGAGTATATACGGTATATACCAAAATGGTGTGCTTGAGGTTTTGTCAGGAATCTGCAGTATTGCATTGTGCTCACCTTGTTCACATTCTCTGTATTCAGGTGCTAGACTCCCGCTCCCTCAGGACAGACTCCGTTATTGGAGAATTTCGGGTAAGTTTGTATCTACATGTATCTAAAATGTAAAGATTTGCTAGATTTTAAAAGGTTAATTGTGCTCAAGCAGTATTCTGAACAAATAATGTACCTTTTATATGGAATTCTTCCTGAATAACAGTGCACTTCCCAGTAGACATGTGCAATTCGTTTAGTCCCGAATTTGTTTTTTAACAAATTTCCGAATTTCCGAATTTCGGATTTTCGGAATTCCGAATTTTCGGAATTCGGAAATTCAAAGATTTGAAAATTCGAAAATCAGAAAAAAAGAAAGAAAATCTGTTTAATTCTAAATAATAACTAACTATTAAATTATAGGTATTGTAATTCCCTTTCAAATTTGTCTGTTAGTGAACGAGTACGAATTTATCCGAAGTTACGAATTATCTGAAATAACGAATCTAACCAAATGGAACGTAACGATCTAATAATAATAAATAACAATAATAATAATAAAACCTTTTTATTATTATTAATTATTTATTATTAATTTGTTCCGTTCCATTTGTTTAGATGCAGCATTTGTTATTTCAGATAATTAATAACTTCGGATAAATTCGTACTCGTTAATTTAATAGTTAGTTATTAATTAAACTGATTTTCTTTCTTTTTTTCAGATTTTCAAATTTTGGGATTTTCAAATCTTTGAATTCCCGAATTCCGAAAATCCGAAAATTCGAAAATTCTGAATTCCGAAAGTCCGAAAATTCGGAATTCCGAAAAACCGAAAATCCAAAATTCGGAAATTCTGAATTTCGGAAATCCGAAAATTCTAAATTCGGAAATTCGAAAGTTCGGAATTTCGGAAATTCGAAAGTTCGGAATTTCGGAAATTCGAAAGTTCGGAATTTCGGAAATTCGAAAGTTCGAAAATTCGGAAATTCGAAAATGCGGAACCTCGGAAATTCGAAATTCGGAATTTCGAAAATGCGGAACCTCGGAAATTCGGAATTTCGGAAATTCGGAATTTCGGAAATTCGGAAATTCGGAAATTCGAAAATTCGGAATTTCGGAAATTCTGAAATTCGGAATTTCGGAAATTCGAATTTCCGAAATTCCGAATTTTTCGAATTTCCGAATTTTCGAATTTCCGAAATTCCGAATTTCCGAAATTCCGAATTTCCGAAATTCCGAATTTCCGAATTTTCAAAATTCCGAATTTTCCTAATTCAGAATTTCCGAATTCCAAACTTCCGAATTTTTGATTTTCCGAATTTCCGAAAAAAGCAAAAAAATGAATGAAACGAAAATGAACAAATTTTTTGTCAGTGCACATGTCTACTTCTCAGTATGTGAGTGTGCCTAGGCACTTTCTCTGACTACATCCTCATAGCTGTATAGCTGCAGTGTGAGATCTAAGGCACAGCTGCCTCTGATGGGGTAGCCTCAAGAGATATGGAGTGAGATTGAGTGATGTCATTACTGTGCTGCTCACTGTTCTCCTCACTAGAGGCTCTGATATGAGGAAGCAAAGTCCTGCCTCCACCAACATGGCTGCCTCCACACAGAGGCACAGTGCAGAACAAGGCAGGATCATTCAGTAGTGGTGAAAGATCAGCTGCAAGGAGATCACAGCCAATAATGGTGACTAGCTTTTTGCCATTTAGTGGCCACTTATTGGGCACAGCTTCCCGAGTTAATTTCCTCTTTAAAGTGAACCTGATCTGTAAGATCAGCAGTTAGAGCAGGAACCACGAGGAGCTTGATATGACTTCCCTTGTCCAGAGTTCTCTTAAGTGCCCCATCTGAGATTTTTTTGTCTTTGTTATGGAGACTGGCAACCTGCTGGCCTCTTGTCCAAATGGAAGTTACTTAGTCACCAGCAAGGCACTCCTATTGGACAAGTGGCTGGCAATTGGGCAGGTTTTCTGTGGTAATATTTTAAAGAGTGTTGGAATAACTACAGCATTGTCTCTTCTCTCCGTGCAGATGGATGTTGGAAGGATTTACGGAGAGCCAAGTAAGTGCCATTTTTTATGCCCAGGTGTTTGGATGTCCTAGGCAGGACAAAATAGCAATAAACATTGTCGGGGGTATAGAAAAGTGCAATAAATTATATTTAGGCACCTGGTCACTGAGGATGGTGGTAGCCATTGCACGTGTTCTGTAGATATCTTCTGATTGTTTCTTTCTGAATGACAATGTCCGCTTAGAGGTCCCATGGTGGAAATTACTTTCCTGGCACCAACATGGCAGCCTACTACCATATGTATGCTGCCATAGATTGGCACCAGAAAAGGAAAATTACTGTAAATATTTGATACAATTTTCCATTTTCCTGGTGCCAACATGGCAGCATACATGTGGTGGTATGCCGCCTTGGATTGACACCAGTAAAGGAAAAATTACGGTAAGTATTTGATACAATGTTTCGATTCCTGGTGCCAACATGGCAGCATACATGTGGTAGTATGCTGCCATGGATTGGCACCAGGAAAGGAAAATTACGTTAAGTATTTGATACAATTTTCCATTTTTCTGGTGCCAACATGGCAGCATACATGCGGTGGTATGCCGCCTTGGATTGACCAGGAAAGGAAAATTACGGTAAGTATTTGATACGTTTTGTTTCCTGGTGCCAACATGCCAGCATACATGTGGTGGTATGCCGCCTTGGATTGACATCAGGAAAGGAAAATTACGGTAAGTATTTGATACGTTTTGTTTCCTGGTGCCAACATGGCAGCATACGTGTGGTGGTATGCCACCTTGGATTGACATCAGGAAAGGAAAATTACGGTAAGTATTTGATACAATTTTCCATTTCCTGGTGCCAACATGGCAGCATACATGTGGAAGTATGCCGCCATGGGTTGGCATTTGAACTGCTCAGATAGAAACCTCAAGCCACTTCTGATGCCTATCTTTGTGGTAATGGTACACAACAATCCACATCCAGCCATTGGTTTCAAGCTGTTCCAGAGTCGGCCAGACATCATGGTCATTGCTTGCAGTTCACTGCATCTGTTTGACTTGCCGAATGACACATCATCCTGATCTCTGTCTTTTTCACTGAAAATTAGTGTTCCTCCCCCCCATGTTTGCATTGGTTGTCTCTGCTCCAGAACTTTGGAAAACCACTCCACGCCAAGCCTGAGAATACACAAAGTTTATGTCTCTGCAGCACGTTTTGCTTCTTTATGCTTTATCCCCAAAAAACTGCAGAAAGTACAGAAAACATACTGATTGGTCTTTTGGCCCAGAATTTCAATGTGCTCCTAATTTTCTGTTGTTGTCTGTGTAGTGGAATATTTTAAGCTTCCCCTATAAGCAAATCATTTTGTTGTACTGAAAAGCACAGTTATAGCTTTCTTGTATAATGCCGGGAAAGTGCGCTTGTATATCTCCAAGTAACACAGACAGACACTGGTATCACGTTGAGCTTAGCAAAATCCTCCTTAGTAGAAGCCGCTGCCTTTATTTATACTGTAAAACATGAATAACAAAAGGAAGGTGGTGGCTTCAGAATCAGCCAATCAGACACTTGTATTCCTTCAAAAGAACCAATCAGACACATGTATATATTCAAATAGAATTCCAGTAGTGACGTGTGCAGATCCATGTGGGAAGTTTCCTCTTGAGACACAATGTACCTCACATCGTGAATACTAAAAACATGGCTCCCATCGCGGCTGTGTGCACATTCCCACCGCTACCATTGATGTGCGCCATACTCTACCATGGCTCAGTGAGCTATAATTTCGTATGATTATGCTATTGTTCCCATGTATGCAGATCTGTTTGCTAGGAGCGTTAATGCAGTCGCCATGAAGTGGCCAGTCTCTTGGTGAGGAATAAACGAACATCCCTTAACCACTTCAGATTTGGCTGCTGAATGACTGGGCCATTTTTTGCTATTCGGCACTGTGTCAATTTAACTGACAATTGCGCGGTCGTGCAACGCTATACCCAAACAAAATGGACGTACTTTTTTTCCCACAAATAGAGCTTTCTTTTGGTGGTATTTGATCGCCTCTGTGGTTTTTATTTTTTTGTGCTATAAACAAATTATTTGCGACAATTTTGAAAAAAACACAGGATTTTGTACTTTTTAAATATATATATAATAATAAATAAATAAATATAAATAAATATAAATATCCCCATTTTTTTTTTTAAAAAGCTAATTTTTTCTCAGTTTAGGCCGATATGTATTCTTCTACATACAGTAAATGGACGTGACCTGACACACACTATATGAAACACATGGCGGCCTCCATCCCACATTTTTTTGGTAAAAAAAAAAGCAATAAGCGTATTTTGATTGGTTTGCGTAAAAGTTATAGCATCTACAAAATAGGGGATAGATTTATAGCATTTTTATTATTTTTTTTTTTTTTTTACTAGTAATGGCAGCGATCTGCAATTTTTATCGGGACTGCAACATTAGGGCGGACACATCGGAAACTTTTTTTTTTCAATTATTTTATTTATTTAAACATAGAACACATTCGAGAACACACATAAGAAACAAAAAGATAACTCAAACATTAAGTTCAAACTTAATTAGAACACCATTTTATAACACTCATATAGTGAATTAAATCAACTTCTAAGATGCCTCTAATCAACCCAATATCATATCGACTTCCTCCTTGTGGTCTCGGACCTGTCCTACTCAATTTTATACCATTATCTATTAACCAAAACAAAAGAAAAACAAAAAAATCTAAACGGAAGAGAGAGAAAAAAAAAATTAAATAAAAGGGGGGGGGGGGAGAGAGAGGGGAAGGGGGATAGAGCCAGTTCATAGAGATATTGGACACTTTTGACACATATATATTTATATGTATTATACAGCGATCAGTGATATAAAAATGCACTGATTACTGTAAAAATGGCACTGGCAGGGAAGGCGATAACACTAGGGGGCAATCAAGGGGTTAACTGTGTTCCCTGTTTGTGTTTCTAACTGAAGGGGGAGGGGACTGACTAGAGGAAGTGACGGATCGTGGGTTCCTAGCTAATAGGAACACACGATCTGTCACTCCTCTCAGAACAGAACAGGGAAGTGTGTGTTTACACACACTCCTCCCTGTTCTGCCTCTCGTGCTCGCGATTGCTCGTGACCGGTGGTCATCATGACCATCGGCCACGAGCATTGGCACCACCGCTGTGCAGCGGGCACATGCGCGCGCCTGCTATCCCAATCCTGCGAGCCAACGTATAATTACGATGGTTCGAGTGATAGCGCCGACCTGCCGCAGTAAAATTACGGCGGCTGGCCGGAAAACGGTTAAAGGGCGAACAGATCTGCAATGTCCACAGGAAGGTTTCCGCAATCAACGGTCTTCCACCGACGTCTGTATGTGCAAATACGCTCGCATGAGCGTATTGCAGCAAAACTGACACCGGGGGACCTCTGACAATATACATTAATAAAAATGTCTGTCATACTCCACTTGCATATACAGTACTATATTACTCACAGACTCTTGAATGAATGAATGAATGAATAATTTGTATAGCGCTACAATGCGAACTGAATCGCCTCAAGGCGCTGTATTGGCGTTTGGTTATCAAGCTTCTAGAAGAGGTAGGTCTTGAGTTTCTTCCTGAAAGCCTGATGGTTTTCTTCCATGCGAATGTCGGTTGGCAGAGCGTTCCACAGCCGTGGTCCCTGGACAGCGAATCTCGGTTCCCCCTTTGATTTGTAGCGGGACTTAGGAATGAGGAGAAGATTTTGATTAGCCGATCTAAGACTGCGATTCGGTGTGTAGTGTTTTATTTTCTCGCGAAGGTATTGCGGAGCGTTTCCATGTGCGCATTTGTGGGTGAGGCAGAGGGTCTTGAATGCGACCCGATTCCTTACGTTTAGCCAATGTAGGTTCCTCAGGGAAGGGGAGATGGATTCCCATGGTTTCTTCCCTGTTATCAGTCTTGCCGCCGTGTTTTGGATAAGTTGTAAGCGCGCAAGTTGATATTGGGGTAATCCTATGTAGAGGGAGTTAGCGTAGTCCAGTCGAGAATTGATGACTGTTCCAACTACCACTGCTTTGTCCTCCTTTGGAATGAAGGGGATGAGTCTGCGTAGCAGGCGGAGCAGATGGTGTGATCCACTGACTACTGCTCCTATTTGGGCATCCATTGACATTTCTGAGTCAAAAATGACTCCGAGACTCTTGGCCTTGGTCCTTGGGGGGATGGTCTGTCCAAAGATGGTGGGTGGTGTCCAAGGGATCTTGGTTCGGGGGTTATGATTTGCATGTAGTATAAGAAGTTCTGTTTTTGATTCATTAAGTTTGAGGGAGCTAGTGGTCATCCAGTCGTCTATCATAGTGAGGCATTTTCCTAATTGCTGATGATGGTCTTTTTGTCCGGTGATACGAAAATATAATTGCGTGTCGTCGGCGTACGAGTGGAAGCAGAGGTCCGATCTTCTGATGATGTTGAGGAGTGGGCGAATGTAGATGTTGAAGAGCACTGGCGACAAGGGTGATCCTTGAGGGACTCCACAGGAGATTTCCCGGGTTTCAGAGGTAAAAGCTCCTAGTTTCACTGTCTGAGAGCGATTTCCTAAGAAGGATCCGAACCATTGTAGATCTGAGCCGGTGACTCCTGCTACTTCTGTAAGGCGGATGAGTAGAGTATTGTGGTCCACAGTATCAAACGCTGCACTGAGGTCCAACAGTACCAGGAGACATGATTCTCCGTCATCCGCTGCTTCGAGGGCATCATCCCAAATCTTCAGTAGTGCGGTTTCTGTCCCATGGCCTGGGCGGAATCCTGATTGTAACGGGTCCAGGAGTGTGTGCGTGTCCAGGTGGTGTTGTATCTGTTGTACTACCGCTTTCTCCATAATCTTGGAAATGTTGTTCAAGCTTGTTATCGGTCTTCGGTGATTGGGGTCCCGGGGGTCGAGGTTGGGTTTCTTTAGCAGGGGTTTGATGATGCCTTGTTTGAGGGCGCCTGGAACAATCCCTTCTTTGAACGATTGATTTATGAGGTGCGTTATGGTGGGAGCCAGGATGTCGGAGCATTCTTTCAGGAGTTTTGTGGGGATGATGTCAATAGAAGATGTACTGTCTCTGAGATTTTTGATGATGTTTTTAGTGGTCTCCGTGGTGATTGGGATCAGAGAAAACCTTGGTGGTTGTGGGATATTTGTGTCGATATCGACTTTTTGCTCTGACTGCCTGCCGTCGGATGTCTTTTTCTGATCAATTGTTTTCTTAATGTTGACGATTTTATTGATGAAGAAATCTGATAATTCATTGCAGAAATCTTGGGTTTCGTTAGCGGGGGGCTCTAAGCATGCCGGGTTCATCGACTGAGCGACTATTTTAAAAAGTTCCCGGGGGCGGTTTAAGGCCGCTGAGATGGTATTTGAGAAATAATCTTTTTTTGCTTTGAAGATTGCCTTCTGATAATTCTGTGTCAGTCCTTTGTATTTTGTGTGATTTCCCTTGGTGGGATTTATTCTCCATGCTCTTTCAGCTCTTCTGCGTTCTTGCTTGAGTAGCGTGAGCGAGCTATTAAACCATCCTGCGTTTTTCCTCTTGATGAGTGTTCTGCGTTTTGGAGCCACTGAGTCTGCTGATTGTAGTAATACATTGTTTAGGGAGCTGAGAGTTTGCTCCGATGAGAGGGTTAAATTCAGAGTTGCTATTTTGTTTGATAAGGTGGTTTTGAAGGTATCGGAGTGCAGTTTTTTCTGCGATCTGGTCCAATGAGTTGTTGTTGCAGGTTTCTGTGTTTGGTGGGTGATGTTGGTGGAGATTTTGAATTTGATGGCGTGGTGGTCCGTCCATGGTAGTGGTATGTTGTCTACTGTGTTGATGTCTAGATTTTGTTTGAAGACGAGGTCCAGAGTGTGTCCTGATCCGTGTGTGGGGGTCTTTATCAGTTGCTGGAGACCCAGTTCTTCCAGTTGGCTGATGCAGGCGGTCGCGATAGGGTCTTGGGTGGAGTTTGCCCAGAGGTTGAAGTCTCCAAGTACCAGGAGGTTTTTGGATTACAGTGTGTGTATTGAGATAAACTCCGTGAGTGGTGTAAGCAGATTGGTCTTTGGTCCTGGTGGTCTGTAGCACAGTAGAATGTGGGTGGTGTCATGGGGTGTTGATTGAAGATGTAGCGTCAATGTTTCCATAAAAGGCACTGGGTTCTGTAAGATTGGTTTGGTGAGTGCCAGGTGCGATTTAAAAATCACTGCTAGGCCTCCTCCTTTTTTTCCTATCCGATGTTCAGTTAGGATCCTGTAGTTCTCCGGCACCAGTTCGGTGAGGATGGTGTTGCATTCGGGAGTTAGCCAGCTTTCTGTGATGAAGAGGCAGTCTATATTGTTTTGGGTGATGAAGTTGTGTACTTCTAGTCTGTGTTTGGCTGCAGATCTGGTGTTGATCATGGCGCATGTTAATTGTTGTGGTTGGGTTGGTATCTTCCTGTTTTTGCAGGTTGATTGTAGGTCGGTCTTTAATAGACGTTCTTTCCGTAGAATTTTTTGAATGGGAGCTGGCAATGTTGCGGTGGAATTTCTTAGTCTGTGGAGGACTTCTGCTGAATATTTAAAGTAGCACATGGTCAGAGGATGAAGTTAATGGTCCTGGGATGACTGAGCTGATGATCCGGATCCGGGTCTGTCCTGTTATTAGTCTAGGTATCAGACTTGCCGCCGCGTAGACTAAAGCCAGCAAGTTGATCGTGTGGTGCCCTATGTGTGAAGATGCTGATCCTGATCCGGGTTTGTCCTGTTATCAGTCCAGGTATCAGACTTGCCGCCGCGTAGACTAAAGCCAGCAAGTTGATCGTGTGGTACCCTATGTGTGAAGATGCTGATCCTGATCCGGGTTTGTCCTGTTATCAGTCCAGGTATCAGACTTGCCGCCGCGTAGACTAAAGCCAGCAAGTTGATCGTGTGGTGCCCTATGTGTGAGGATGCTGATCCTGATCCGGGTTTGTCCTGTTATCAGTCCAGGTATCAGACTTGCCGCCGCGTAGACTAAAGCCAGCAAGTCGATCGTGTGGTCCCCTATGTGTGAGGACCTGGTTTGGTTGGGTAGTAGGTTCCTGGCTGTTCCAGCTGCCTCTGCTTGTTGCGAGGGATCCTGGACCAGAAGAATGCTGCTGATGACCGCAGCGGTGTGTTGCTTGGTTGGAGCGAGTAGTTCCTGTAGGGGTGATGGGGGCCTGTTGAACCTACCACCCTCTCGTTGATCCAGAGGAAGGCGAAAAAAACCCTAACTGTGCTAGCCAATAGCTCAGCGAGGGGAAAAAAAATTCCTTCCTGACCCCGAGAGGCGGTCGGACCAAGTGCCCTGGATCAACTGCTAGTGGGGGGGGGACCCCGAGAGCTTACCTGTTTGGAGATAATCCCTGAAGCGCTTGCTGTGTTGCCTGGTGCTTCTGCGATGAAGTCCGGTGGCTGGGTAGGGGTGTGCTGAAGGGGGGGGGGGTGGGCACGCCGACCTGCGGAGAGGAGGAAAGGATAAGCTGGGGGGTGGGATGAGGTGGGGTGAATCTCATCCGCAGCCGGTTTCTTCCTCGTCTATAAGCTAGAACTGCGGCGATGGCGGCTGTGGATGTAACCCCACCTAGGGACTGACCTGTGGTGAAAGGAGTGCCCGAAGTGTCTGCTGGGGGGTCCGGAAGGTCCTGGGGATGTCCTTGCAGTAGCTGGGTGTAGTGGGTGTACCAAGATGGCCGCCGGACTAGGCCCAAGCTGCTGCCTGTCCTGGCTCTGGTGGTTCCTGGTTCTTAGGTGAGTGCTGGAGGGCTAGGAGGCTGGGGGGGGGGGGACTTGCCGCAGCCCAGTTGATCAAAAAAAAGGGGGCTGCAGAGGGGACAGGGGAGGCAGATGGCCGGGACTAGGCCGAAGCCGGGGGCTCACCTGACGGCTGGTGCCCGGTGGGCCACTGTGGTCGGCGCGGCGGAAGTAAGGGCCGATTGGTTGGGGGGGCCCACGGGAATCCGCAGTGGGGTCCGGGTGAGCTGGCACTGGCTAGTCCTCCTGGCTGAGGCAGTGGGAAGCGGGTGGCCGGCTTCGGCCGGGACTAGGCCGGCGCCGGGGACTGTCCTAGCTCCTGACGCCCGATGGGCGGCCGCGACCGGCGCGGAGAAGGGCAAATTAGTTGCGGGGGGCCTGCGGGATCCGCAGTGGGTCCGTTGGATGGGGGCACTGGCTGGGTCCCGCTCGCTAGGCTGTGGGCTCCTGGGTGCTCCTAAAGGCTCCTAAAGGCTGGAGCTGCTGCCTGGGGCTGCTGGCTGGCTGGAGCTGCTAGGCGCACGTCTGCACTGGATGCAGAAGAATGCTCTTGACTCCAAAAAGCCAGCCAACACACTGCGGGGAAAAGGCCCTGAGCAGATGTAGTTCTTTGGGATTCTCCCTGTCAATAAGAACTACGAGTAGCTCCCCTTTCAAGAATTTTACAAGCCTGGTGATGATGTCACAGAGAGTAAAAAAGACTGTATTATGCTAACAAGATAAACAATAGGAAAAAGATTAAAAGAGAGAGGGAGGTTTGTGGTTAAAATTGTAAAATTAATTAGACAGACACTTTACTGTGCGAATATGTCAATCATTTGCACGGCCATTACTAGTCTTTTAAATGAATAATTGCGCTAATATTAACCTACTAATATTGCACAGTGTACCACCAAATTAAGTGAATAATTATGAACATATAGTGATCCATACTAAATATAAGAAATATATATGAAATTCCTTCTGTGTAATGGTAACAATAGAGCAAACTTTTGCCACAAGTAAAAGAATATCACATTCCACTGTGTACAAACCAACCAGTCTCTGCCAATATATTCACATAAGTGGGACTAGATAATCAAGCCTTAATGAGTCTTCTGAGTAACAGATGGTTCATTCAGAGATTTCACTGCTGATTCCCATGGATGAACTTTCAACTTTCAGCAGGCTTCCATAACATGAAAAACAAGGACCATTGATTGCACAGATAGTATAACAAAGTGATCCCTATTTAGTTAGGCCCCTTTCACACCGGGGCGTTTTTCATGCGGTACAGCGCTAAAAATAGCGCCTGTTCACCGCATGAAAAAATCCGGCCCCTTTAACTCCAGTGTGAAAGCCGGCGGGCTTTCACACTGGAGCGGTGCGCTAGCAGGATGACAAAAAAAGTCCTGCTAGCAGCATCTTTGGAGCGGGATAGGAGCGGTGTGTTCACCGCTCCTATACCGCTCCTTCCCATTGATTAGAATGGGACACCGCGGTGAAACCGCGGCAATACCGCCGCAAAGAGCCGCTACGGCGGCGCTCTGCGGGGGGTCTTTAACCCTTTTTCGGCCGCTCGCGGGGGGTAAAACCGCACCGCGAGCGGCCGAAAACCGCGGTTAAAACGACGGTAAAGCAGCGCTAAATATAGCGCTGCTTTACCGTCACCGCGGCTCCCCGCCCCAGTGTGAAAGGGGCCTTAGGGTGAACCTCACTCACGCTTCCCTGCAGGAGAGATCGCATATGAAATGATCAGTTGCATACAGGATAACGCTGGGATCTCCTCATACACTGACAGTGCACACAAAACACTGCTGGTAACGTCATAGGCTTCTCCTCCCGACTAGTTTCATCACTAGACACTTGACTTTTTCAAGGGTGATCATGTGACGGACCTGATCGACCACTTATAGTGTGCACGCCGGTTGCCATAGTGACCAGGAAGTTCAATGCATCATCATACCATCCTGTGCGTTCTGCACTTCATTTCAAAAGCAACATAATATACAGAGTTACATTTTATTACACTTAAAATCCTGACAATATAACAAATGTTAAAAGTTTAAAAGTTTAAAAAGAATGTAGCTTAAACCTACAATGATTAGCTTGACGTATCCAATATTAGTAGGTTAATATTGGCGCAATTATTCATTTAAAACATTTTATTTTTGTGTATCAGTTCACATATATAATTGCAGCTATATTATTTAGTTATCTTTTTATATTTCTTTCTCACATATTTTAATATTTATTCACATCTATTTATTCACATTCAATATTTGTAGACTTCACCTCCGTAACTTCTCTAAAATTCGCCCCTTTTTAACACTTGACACCACCAAGCTCCTCATTCATTCCCTCGTTATCTCTCGCCTTGACTATTGCAACTCCCTTCTCATTGGCCTGCCTCACCATAGGCTCCTCCCCTCTTCAGTCTATCATGAATGCTGCTGCCAGATTTATCCACCTTACCAACCGTTCAGTGTCTGCCAACCTGTCCTCCAATCCCTACACTGGCTCCCGATCACCCAGCAAATTAAATTCAAAATACTAACCACAACTTACAAAGCCAATTACAACTCTGCCCCGAGCTCCATCGCCAATCTTGTCTTCAAACATATCCCAAACTGTCGTCTCCGCTCTTCTCAAGACCTCCTCCTGTCAAGCTCTCTCGTCTCCTCCCATGCTCGTCTCCAGGATTTCTCCAGAGCCTCTCCCATCCTCTGGAACTCACTACCTCAACCTGTCCGGCTATCCCTACTCTAGCTACCTTCAGGCGATCCCTAAAAAAAACTAATCTCTTCAGGGAAGCCTATTACGTCTCCAACTAATCTTTTACCACTTCCATCAGCTCATTCCCCACAGTTACAACCTTTTGTACCAACTGCCCCACCCTATTAGATTGTAAGCTCTTCTGAGCAGGGCCCTCTTAAGCCTCTTGTATTTTATTGTATTATAACTGTATTGTCTCCCTTTTATATTGTAAAGCGCTGCATAAACTGTTGGCGCTATATAAATCCTGTAATAAATAAATAAAAATAATAAACATCAGCGCTTTAGTATATTTTTACACACTACTAGTCTTTGCCATAATTTGCTTAATACGTTTACTTCCTAGATTTGTCAGCTCCATCTAATGACCATAAATGCATTATTTCCCTGAAATACCTCAAACAGGAAAATATAGTGTTATTGCCACTAGATGGTGCTGATAATCCTAGAAAAAAAGTGTTAGGCAAATTACAGTGAAGATTCATGAGAGCAGTGCGCATGATTGACACATTTGCGTTCTCCTGAGCCTGTACTCCCCACTGGTCCAGTATAAGAGCACTCTAACTGAATCCTGTGCCCAGACTGAACAGATAGATAATCTGAGATTCTGACATGAGAAGCCACAAGCACAAGTTAAGCTAATATTGATTTCTCCTTTACTCAGGATGAGATTTATTTTTGAAATATCCATCCTGCTTATTGTGTGGTTAGCCAGTGGAGCCTCCATTATAGAAGATATGAATAGGGTTTGGTTTTCTGCTTTAAGATTTATAGTCAAAGGATGGGGGGTACAGAGAGTTCAGCATAAGGCAAAGGCTTTCTGATTATTTTATTATTTATTTTACATACAAAACTACAATACGAGTAAACAGAACACAAAATAAAAAGAGAAAACAGAGAGGGCAAAAATGGTTAGAACTACAGAACACCTCCGTCCCTAACCCAGACCCAAGGAGAAAAGGTGGGGGAGATGTTTGTATTTCAGATTAGGGGACCAACCCAGGGTGATAATGCTGCTCCTTTAATACAGTAGATTTTTACATAGTCACATAGGTTGAAAAAAAAAATTAAATATATTTCAAAAAAATGTTTTTTTATAGAACAGAATGGGACTCTAATTGTGTCTCGGAGGAGTATGAAAAATTCAAAAAAAATTATTTATAAAAAAGTAAACAGATTTTGATTAAACTAAAAGACAAAGTTTAAAATACATTACAGTCTTTAGTGATTCAAATTTTGAAATCAGGGATGTGCTGGTTCCCAACAGGTTTATGCAAAGAGTGGCCTACGCGTTTCGCGGGTGAAACCGCTTCATCAGGGCCTTGAGAATAGCACAGATGAAAGCGTCATATAAATTCTACAAAGAAAACATTAATTAATATATCATACATCATGTGATTAATGTAAATACATAATGATGCAAATGGCATAGAGGTGTTGACTAATGGTCTATACATACATCTATGACAAGTATATATATATATATATATATATATATATATATTATATATATATATATATATATATTACAGCAAATGTTGATAAACTAAAAATACTGCAATAAAAAACAAAACAACTGTCATGTATAATACTAGCTGGACTTTATAATATTAGCCTAGACCAGTGATGGTGAACGTCATATTAACTGTATATATCCCCTAGTGTGCAGTCATATTTTGCGCCTGGTGTGTCTAAATGTGGAAAAAACACAAGTAAATTGAATTAACTGTCTAGGTAACATTATCAAATGATGTTAACAAAGAACAAAAAACAAAAAATAAATAAATTTCAACAACATACCCCTCAGCTTACCGAAAAGGACTGGTAATGGAAAAACGTCGGTTGAAAAACAGACACAAGTCTAGTTCAATTAATTAAAAAGTAAAAAGAAAAAAAAAGAAAACCTCCATCCTTTACCCACAGTTGATCCAAAGGAAGGCAAAAGCCCTTCAAAAAAAGATTTAATTAGTTCCAGGGGGGGGGGGATATTCCCTGATCCCCCAGGAGGCAATTAGATATTCCCTGGATCAACTTCCCCTGGCATTGTTACCTCTAAAAATGTGTATCTAGTTATTTGTGCATTTATGAATGTAACCAGCTCTTTTTTTAAAGCAATCTACTGAGTTAGCCAGAACCACCTCTGGAGGGAGTCTATTCCATATTTTCACAGCTCTTACTGTAAAGAACCCTTTCTGCATTTGGAGATTAAATCTGTTTTCATACAGATATAAAAAGTGCCCCCTTGTCCTCTGTGATGACCTGAATGTGAATGACTTAACACCAAGTTCACTATATGGACCTTTCTTATATATTTGTACATGGTGATCATATCCCCCCTTAATCTCCTCTTCTCAAAGAGAGAATACATTCAGTTCCTCTAATCTTTCCTCATAGCTGAGCTCCTCCATGCCTCTTATCAGTTTGGTTGCCCTTCTCTGCACTTTCTCCAGTTCCCCGATATCCTTTTTGAGAACTGGTGCCCAAAACTGAACTGCATATTCCAGATGAGGTCTTACTAATGATTTGTACAGGGGGGCAAAATGATATCTCTCTCTCTGGAGTCCAGACCTCTCTTATACAAGAAAGGACTTTGCTCGCTTTGGAAACCGCAGCTTGGCATTGCATGTTATTATTGAGCTTATGATCTACCAAAACACCCAGATCCTTCTCCACCATGAATTCCCCCAGTTGTACTCCCCCTAGTACAGTGATGGTGAACGTTGGCACCCTGGATGTTTTGGAACTACATTTCCTATGATGCTCATGCACTCTGCAGTGTAGTTGAACATCATGGGAAATGTAGTTCCAAAACAACGTTCACCATCACTGGTCTAGGCTAATATCATAAAGTCCAGATAGTATTATATACATGACAGGAAATCAACCTTATATCAATGATTTCATTGTTCTTCGAACCTTAAATGTATGGCTCTATAGAGTCCTGCAGGAGGAATTCCCTTTCTAACCAGCTTGAGGCCCTAAAAACCAATAGCGCTATCACATTTTAATTCTTGGCCCACATATTTGATGCCAGGGTCATATAACCTGTCTATTGTATTGCAGAACACGCTTTCCTGAAAAAGTGGCTATTGCTTTCCGACCCAGAGGACTTTTCTGCCGGGGCAAAAGGTTATCTGAAGGTCAGCCTGTTTGTGCTGGGCCCTGGGGATGATTGTCCGGTGAGTAAAGTATTCATCCTGACCAGGCATTAATAATCTTTATGCATAGGGCTGGGTGTTGTTACAAGGCAAAGACACCTGGGAATCCCCCTCAGCCATGCTGCCAAGGCCCGGGTTTAATGATATTTGACCATATGTGCATACAGGGGCGGACTGACAACTCATGGGGCCCCCGGGCAATAGGAGATTATGGGGCCCCCAGGCAATCAGAGATTATGGGGCCACACAGTATATACACACACAGTATACAATGTATGTATACACAGGTACTGGAGAGGTGGGGCAGCTATAATCTCTGGATTTTTAGACCAAAGGGATGTCGGTAAGGGACATTTCAGAGACAGATGTAAAAAAAACACAGATTTTTACATACTGTCCCTGATTTTACTGAGACTGGCAACCCTGATGGAGCCCCCTAGTGGCCCGGGGCCCTCGGGCAGTGCCCGAGTGGCTGAATGGTCAGTCCGCCCCTGTGTGCATAACATCAGCTGGAGCTCAAGCAGAGCATTAATAATGTTCCCATTGTGTTCAGTGCCTTTTAAAAAACATTTTTTTTTTGTTTTTTTAAGATACCTGCACAGAAGGAGTATTAGGACGAGGCTGTATTAGTTCTATTCTCTGTAAAGTAATGGGACTTCTTATTCCTGCAGGTGGAGAAGAAGGAAACGGTAGAAGACAAGGAAGATATAGAAGGGAACTTGCTGCGGCCGGCCGGGGTGGCTCTTCGTGGAGCTCACCTGACTCTTCGGGTCTTCCGTGCAGAGGATCTGCCACAGAGTAAGAGCTAGCGAGAATGCGGACATGGCGGGTGGTTCATTCTCCATGGCCAATGGTAACCCTCTCTCTCTTGTGTCTCAGTGGATGACGCCGTCCTTGATAATGTTAAGCAGATCTTCGGGATGGATAGTAACAAGAAGAACCTGGTAGACCCCTTTGTAGAAGTGAGCTTTGCAGGAAAAACTGTAAGTAAATTGGGTTAGGTTTTCATTGTTAAAGCGGAACTACACAGCATCTGAGCAGCACAAACCAAAAATATTTCTGGTTGGGACTATCTTAAAGAGGAGTTCCACTGGTTGTTAAGTTTATTAAAATTCAGAAGCTACAAAAAGTGTAGCTGGGGCGATTTGTATAGACATTTGAGCATGAACCCGCACAGATGTCTGTCAAATCGCCCCTGAAGTCGGACTGCATTGCCTGGTTGAAATCCTGGGAGTTCAGCTTAACCAATTATTAGAATGGGGGAAATGTGTCATCTTAGCAGCTTTGACCATGGAATGACTGGTACCCATAGACGTACGTGGCAGTGGACTTTTTCCAGTAACAGCAGCTCTGTGGGTGAGTTGATGACACAGGGTCAGAGTAGTATGGCTGAACAGAAAATCCACAACTGTCCAAATCATAAATCTCCTTATTGCTATTACTGCACGTTGGACACTGTTGCCTTTCATGTTATAACTACAATAACAATTCTTAGCACAAGATGGCGCTGTTGTCTTTTATTATCTGTCAGTGTGATCTATAACTAGACATGTGCACAACAAAAAAATTTGTTTATTTTCGTTTCGTTTTTTTCGTTTCCGTTGATTCGTAACGATTCGTAAATCCGTACGTCGTCGGTGTTCGTGTTCGTAACGATTCGTAAATCCGTACGTCGTCGGTGTTCGTGTTCGTAACGATTCGTAAATTCGTAAGTCGTCGGTGTTCGTGTTCGTAACGATTCGTATTTTCGTTAGAGTTATTTTTTGGTTGATTCGTTTTTTCGTTAGTTTAATTTTCGTTTATTCGTTTATTCGAAATTCGGACGCATTCGTATTTATTCGTACATTCGTAACATTCGTAGATTCGTAATCGGAGCATAATTCATAATTTTATGTAATGTGTATGCTATTATTACATTTTAAGAGACACGGAAAATTACGAATCGAAAAAAAAAAGTTACGAATGTACGAATTTTTTCATTCAATCCATTCGAAGCACGTTAAGCAGCGCCATTGTAAGAGACACGGAAAATTACGAATCGAAAAAAAAAAAGTTACAAATGTACGAATTTTTTCGTTCAATCCATTCGAAGCACGTTAAGCAGCGCCATTGTAAGAGACACGGAAAATTACGAATCGAAAAAAAAAAAAAAAAAAAAGTTACGAATGTACGAATTTTTTTGTTCAATCCATTCGAGGCACGTTAAGCAGCGCCATTGTAAGGGAGACGGAAAATTACCAATTCAACAAAAAAAAAAAAGTTACGAATGTACGAATTTTTTCGTTCATTTTGATTTTCGTTGTTCCTGTTTTCGTTTTTCGGATTTTCTTCATTCGTACATTCGTTGTTTCTAATTAGTTTTTTTCGTATTTTCGTTGTTTTCGGATTCGTTCAATTCAAACGATTCGTTAAAATTTTTTACGAATCGTTCGTTCATTCGTACCATAACGAATGAACGAAAATAACGAAAAAAAAAGAAAAACTAAAAAAAACTAAAGGAATTGCACATGTCTATCTATAACTGATATTTTTTTCTATTGCTATGGCTATAGTTACAACACTGATCGATTGGATGTGTTATAATGGACTCCAGTCTTTAAAGAATATCGCATGCAGTATTTGGGTGACCTGACAAATTTTCCCCAAATATTGCATGTGATACTAAAAATGTCAATTTACTATCCCTTTACGTGGTATTTACTTCAAAAATCTAAATGCTCAGTAAATACCACATAAAACAGCCTTAAAGTGACACTAAAGGTTCATGTTTTAAAAAACAAAAAACAAACATGTCATACTTACCTCCACTGTGCAGCTCATTTTGCACAGAGTGGCCCCGAACCTCCTCTTCTGGGGTCCCTCGGCGGCTCTCTTGACTCCTCCCCACATTAGATAACCCCCTGGTAGAAGCGCTCTCCCGGGGGGTTACCTTGCGTGCACGCTCCCAAGTCCAGCATTCGGTGTCCATAGACGCCGAATGCAGGACTCGGCCCCCCCCCCCCCCCCCCCCCCCGGCACTCGCGTCATTGGATTTGATTGACATCAGCGGGAGCCAATGGCTGCGCTGCTATCAATCTATTCAATCAACAGCCGGCGCTGCTATCAATCTATCCAATCAACAGCCGAGAACCCTGAGGAGAGAGCGTGTCCCCGTGGGACAAGTTCGAGGGTTCAGGTAAGTAAAACGGGGGTCATTGACAGGTGAAGCAAACCTTTACAGCCCCTGTAAAGTTAATTCATTAAAGGAAATAAATGCATGTGTTAAGTTGGAGTAGTCACTACCTTTTTGAGTCAGTAGTGTCTCAACCAGTGGTGACCGGTGGAATTTTTTTGTTTTTGGGGGGGGGGTTTGCGGCAGTATGCCGCCCCCAACCCCCTGTTGGTCGGTCAGTTGGTAGCATTTACCCCATCCCTAGCAGCTTCCCCTGCTCGGCGGGAACGGCCTCCCGTTCTCCTGCACTCTACACGTCATCACGGCGACAGCGGCAGCGGCTTTCGTTTCCTTCCTCCTCCCGGTGGCCAATCGGGAGTCTTCTCTTTTCGGCCAATCGGAAAACGGGTCCCACACCCGCTTCTGATTGGCCGGATTG
This sequence comes from Lithobates sylvaticus, assembly GCA_028564925.1. Classification (NCBI taxonomy): domain Eukaryota; kingdom Metazoa; phylum Chordata; class Amphibia; order Anura; family Ranidae; genus Lithobates; species Lithobates sylvaticus. The sequence goes on along the minus strand of CM053026.1, from coordinate 751,571,651 downwards.
AGGATCAGTGTTTCAACAGCGAATATTCATTTGCTGTTGTAACACACCTGGGTGGGCTCCGATCGCATTCTCTGTGACCCGGACCCACCCTATTTTGAAGTGTATTAGAGTTTCTGGCTCTAATCAGGTGCTTTAAATAGAAAACCCCGCCGCTGTAATTCATGCGCCCAGCATCCTGAAAAGGGCAGAATGCATGAATAGGGGGTGGCCGCGGGGGCCGTGGATCAATTCATGCTATGCATGAATCTATCCATTGCATATAGGAAGTGGCCTGGAGAGAGGGGGCGGCACCCGGGTGCCCCTAATGGACGGGCCGCCACTGGTCTCTGAGTGCTGAATCAATGAAAACCCCCTTTTTGCAAGAATAGAGGAAGGCGGAAGTGTCTGATGATTAAAACATTCCCCAGGGAAACAAGAGGAAGGCATAACGGTTCCCCCTGTCAGTCTTGACAAGTGGACAGTTACAGCCTTGTTGCATCTAAAGTTACAAACAGATCACCGTACAAGACCGTGATCGACAGTTACAGGACTAAGAGATCGTTACCAAAATATATTGATTGATCGCTGTAACAATCTGTCACATTGATTAGAGAAGGAGGATTTGGATAATTTTGATAAATGATCAATTTTTTTTTCTTTACAATCGATCTCTAATGATAGGAAAAATTGATCTATCGTCTAGAGCCCAATATGCTACATAAGGGGAAATGGATTTTAATAGATAGTGGGAAAATATGATTGTACGTTAGTGATCGCAATTCTGTTTCCACCATGCAAACCCATAATCTGATTGATTGAAATGAAATCAGATTCATAAACAAAACATCTGCAAACAGTGCAAAATGATAGATAATTTTCCGCCCTGGCCAATCAAATCAGTTTGATCAAATACAATCTGAATTGAGTCCAGATTGATCAAAAGGCTACTCAATTGTTTTCCAAATTTTATCAAATTGTACATTGGTTGGATAATATAACCGAAGACCCTATGAGCATCAGTGATCAGGAGTATTCTCAGTTTTGAAGTTTTAAGATATAAATAAAAATCCTAGGAGGCGTGTCTGAAGCCCTACAAGGTGTATATAAAGTATACAGCCCCAATTCCAAAAAAGTAGGGTCGCTGTGTAAAATCTAAAAAAAATAATAGAATGCAATGATTTGCAAATCTCACAAGCGCATATTTTATTCACAATAGAAAATAGAAAACATATCAAATGTTTAAACTGAGACAATGTACCATTTTAAGAAAAAGTAAGGTCATTTTGAAGTTGATGGCAGGAACACGTCTCAAAAAAGCTGTCACTGGGCAACAAAAAGCTGGCAAAGTAAGTTGTGTTAACAAGGAAGAGCTGGAAGAACATTTTTCACTTAAAGTGGGATTCCACCCTAAAGTGGAACTCCCGCTTTTCGGAAACCCCCCCCCTCCGGTGTCACATTTGGCACCTTTCAGGGGGGAGGGGGTGCAGATACCTGTCTAAGACAGGTATCTGCACCCCCCTCCGGGCATAAACTCCCACGGGAGTTTACGCCACTTCCTGTCCTGGCACGCTGTCTGCCGGGACACACACGTGTCCCGGCAGACAGCGCTGACGATTCTCATTGCGCTGAGCGACTCGCGCATGCGCAGTAGGGAACCGGGTAGTGAAGCCACTTCCTGATTCCCTCACTGAGAATGGCGCCGGCAGCAGCAGAGAGCCGATCGATTGATCGGCCTCTGCTGCCCACATCGCTGGAACCTGTGACAGGTAAAGTGTCCATTTATTAAAAGTCAGCAGCTGCAGTATTTGTAGCTGCTGGCTTTTAATTTTTTTTTTTTTCAGGTACCGTCCCGCTTTAATTTGTTTAATTGACAACAGGTCACTAACACGATTGGGTATGAAAGGAGCATCATGTCATCTGCTGGTGTTGGTCCACTGTGTTTTATCAAGTCCAAAGTCAGCGCAGCCCTCTAGCAGGCAATTCTAGAGCACTTCATGCTTCCCTCCAGCTTTATGGAGATGCTGATTTCATTTTTCAGCAGGACTTGGCACCTGCCTACACTGCCAAAAGTACCAATACCTGGTTTAATGATCATGTTATCACTGTGCTTGATTGGCCAACAAACTCGCATGAAAAATGAGAGACACCAGACCCAACAATGCAGACAATGCAGACATAGCCTCAGCAGTGCCACAGGCTGATCTCCTCCATGCCACGCTGCATCGATGCAGTAATTCATGCAAAAGGAGCCCCGACCAAGTATCGAGTGCCTACTATGCTGTACATGGACATACTTTTCAGTAAACCAATTTCTGTTTAAAGCCTTTTCTTTTCTATTGGTTTTATGCAATATTCTGATTTTCGGAGATTCAGAATTTGGGGTTTTCACTAGCTGTAAACCATAATCATCAAAATGAAAAGAAATAAATACCTGAAATATAGCACTCTGTGTGTAACGCATCTATATAAAATATATGAGTTTCACTTTTTGAATTGAATTACTGAAATAAATTAACTTTTTGATGATATTCTAATCTTATGAGATGCACCTGTATGTGTGTGCGTATATATATATATATATATATATATATATATAAATACTGAATAAAGTGGAGAAAATATTTATTTGATCCCCTGCAGATTTTGTAAGTTTGCCCACTTACAAAGATATGATAGGTCTATAATTTTTATCATAGGTGTATTTTAAATGATAGACACAAAAATCCGGAAAAAAACACATGAAACAAATATTATAAATGGAGTTGCAGTTCAGTGAGTAAAATAAGTATTTGATCCCCAAGAAAAACATAACTTAGTACTTGGTGGAGAAACCCTTGTTGGCAAGCACAGAGGTGAGACGTTTCTTGTAGTTGGTGGCCAGGTTTGCACACATCTTAGGAGGGATTTTGGTCAACTCTTCTTTACAGATCTTCTCTAAATCCTTAAGGTTTCTTGGCTGTCGCTTGGCAACTCTAAGTTTTAGCTCCCTCCATACATTTTCTATAGGATTAAGGTCTGGAAACTGGCTACGCCACTCCATGACCCTAATGTGCTTCTTCTTGAGCCACTCCTTTGTTGCCTATGTTTTGGGTCATTATCATGCTTGAAGACCCAGCCACAACCCATCTTCAGTGTTCTGGCTGAGGGAAGAAGGTTCTCATCCAAGATTTTACAATACATGGCCCCATCCATTGGTCCCTCAATGCAGCAAAGGTGACCTGTGCCTTTAGCAGAGAAACAGCTCCAAAGCATAATGTTTCCACCTCCATACTTGACTGTAGGGATGGTGTTCTTAGGGTCATAGTCAGCATTTTTCTTCCTCCAAACACGACGAGTCAAGGTAATGCCAAAGATCTCATTTTCGGTCTTATCTGACCACAGCACTTTCTGCCAATCCTTATCTGAATCATTTAGATGTTCATTGGCAAACTTCAGACGGACCTGTACATGTGTCTTCTTCTGGAGGGGGACCTTGCGGGCCCTGCAGGATTTCAATCCATGGAGGCGTATTGTGTTACCAATGGTTTGTTTGGTGACTGTGGTCCCAACTGCCTTAAGATCATTCACAAGCTCCTCCCGTGTAGTTCTGGGCTGATCCCTCACTTTTCTCATGATAATCCTCACCCCATGAGGTGAAATCTTGCATGGCGCTCCAGACTGAGGGCGATTGTTATTTTGTATTTCTTCCATTTGCGAATAATCACTCCAACAGATGTCTTCTTCTTACCAACCTTCTTGCTGATGGTCTTGTAGCCCATTCCAGCCTTGTGCAGGTCTAAAATCTTGTCCCTGATGTCCTTTGACAGCTCTTTGGTCTTACCCATGATGGTGGGTTTGAATGGAAGTAAGAGATTCTGTGGACAGGTGTATTTTATGCACAAGTTGTCCTTAGGAGCAACTTCTTACATTGACAGGACTAATCTGTGTACCACATGAGGACATACTGTAGCCGGTCTCTGGGAGCCAGAATTATTGTTGGTTGGTAGGGGATCAAATACTTATTTTACTCATTGAACTGCAACTCAATTTATAGCATTTGTATCATGTGTTTTTTCTGGATTTTTGATTGATATTCTGTCTCTATCATTTAATATACACCTATGATAAAAAATTATAGACCTTTCATTTCTTTCTAAGTATGCAAACTTACAAAATCTGCAGGGGATCAAATCATTATTTTCCCCACTATATATATATATTATATATAAGTGTGAAAGCTCCTGAATAGGTTAAAGTATATAAACTTTGTTGTGTGTAAAGTTTTTGTATAGATGGCAGCCAAATGTGTGCTCCTAGTAACTTACCGCTGTTTTTAATCTACCGTATAAACTGTTGTCAGCCTCTAAAATTTGGTAGTCAGAGATTGTGTGATCTAGGCTACATAGGTTGGGGATCAGCAACTTTCTTTTCTGGCAAGAGGATCTCTAAAAATCATAATGTGATTTGGTATTTCTAACAAGTACTCTACTGATTCAGATGTGAATTTTCATGACTGGTCCACTTTAATAAACTCTGTATCTTTAAATCGCAGTTATGCAGCAAGATTCTGGAAAAGAACGCCAACCCTCAGTGGAGCCAGAGCATCACATTACCCATACGGGTGAGGCCCCCTCCCTGTAATAGCATTGTAACTATTATTATGTTTTGGAGTGCCGTCTATGTATTGTAATTGTATGTTTTTGCTGTGTTTTCCCAGTTCCCTTCCATGTGTGAGAAGATGAGGATTCGCCTTCTTGACTGGTCAGTCACCCCAGGCTCTGTCTTATCTGATTAAGGGATCTGTCCTCTAATTTATACAAATTATTTCTTGGCATGTGTTATCTTTCAGTACTGGCCTGTAATGGGCCCCATACACAGAGCCGGTGCTACCACTAGGCCTAGGGCGCAGCAGGGGGACTCTGGGAACCCTGATGTAAGGAGGAGCTATGGGGACTCTGGTGTAAGGGGGGGGGGGCTTTGGGATTCTAATGTAAGGGAAAACTTTGGAGATCCTAATGAAAGTGGGGTCTTTGTTGTAAGGGTGAACTCTGGGGACTCTTATGTAAGGGTGGGAGTAACTCTGAGAACCCTGATTTAAGGAGAGGGGACTATTGGGACTCTGATGTAAGAGGGGGGGGGGCTTTGGGGACCCTAATGAAAGGGGTGAAAAGGGAAGCCCAGGCCTAATGCCCCATACACACGCTCGGATTATCCGAGGACCAGGTCCGTCGGATCATGTCCGTCGTACTTTGTCCGATGTTGGTTTTGCGTACACACGGTTGGACAAAGTTGTCGGAAAATCCGATCATTCTGAACGTGGTGACGTTTGTTGCGTACGACGGGACTACGTAGAGGCTAGTAGCCAATAGCTTTGGTCTTGTAATGTGATCTGAGCATGCATAGCACTTTGTCCGTCGGAATTCGCTACACACGATCGGATTTGGTGTGATCGAACTTTGTTGTCAAAAAATCTATCCAGCAGGAGATAGGACTTTGTCCGTCGGACAATCCGATGGAAACTGTCCGATGGTGCCTACACACGGTCGGAATTTCCGACAACATTGTCTGATAGGACAGAATCCATCGGAAAATCCGACCGTGTGTATGGGGCTTAAGGCTGTGTAAGTAGCCCCAAAATTTCTGATGGCTGCTCTGTTCCCCACACAACGTTCCTCATACCGATTCATACCGCTGCAGGATTGAATGATGTTAGCTGGAGTCAAAGCCGTCTCCTGCAAACTTCACCCAATCCATGAAGAAGAGGCATCCAGCCAATGAGGTGCCATGCGTGAGTTTAGCTGAACTCGCACGATTTCATTTCCGCTGTCAGTGTGAACGTAGGCTAAAGATGTGAGTTTTTTTTTTTATTTATTCAAAGAGCGAATTGAAAAAAAAAAAAAACGGAGGGATTCCGGCATCCAAACGAGATATGGATGCAGGAATCTCTTCCTCTGTGCGAATGTATTCTGACAGTGGCGACTTCCCTCCCGTCAGAGTACAATGATCAGCGCTGCAGCCATTGGCTGTATGCAAATAAATACTAGAGTATAAATAGTGCGCAATATCAACCTTAGTCTATTTAGATCAGTAGGTGAGGTTAAAAGACAAATGTCGTGGTGTAGTAAAATATATAAGTGCTTGCGTGACAATCCCAGGTGCACAAAAGTATATATAAACTTCAAGTTACAATGAGGTTGTAACCAATTTAATAAATAAATACACAATGTGTTAAAAGTAGATACAATGTGTTTTAAATAAATAAAGTGCTTCAAAATGTGAGTAAAATCAAGTATGTGTTATAATGTGTCAAAGAAAGGAAATATCCAGTTTATGCCAGTGATGCATTGGCTGTATGTGTTGATCGAATGATGGTTTTCTAGCACTGACCGTTGGACAGAAGCCATTCTAATAACCGGTTTCTGTTGAACCTTTTTGCTGAATCAGCTGAACTTCGATATGTGTATTGCCCGGCATAGGATAATGATACTCTTATGCCTGCTAACAACCCGCCCCCTCTCACACTCCGCCAAGGGCACCCGCCCCTCCCGCCCACCCCTTGTACCGGCTCTGTGTATACCCTGCTGTAAGGTCACATGTGTGATCTAAATATAAATGTAATAGTAAATACTGTCAACCATTGTTACATTGTATTTAGTTAGTGACACTTGCAGGGGTATTTTGACAGCTGCTCCTGCTATGTGCTGCACAGCAAGCCCCGGCTGTCATGCCGGTTAAAGCAGAAAGGGAGTGGCAGTAGAGAGGAGAAGAAGGGTGTATAAACCATGATGTGCCCTAGAAACCATCTTACAACACATCTAAACCAAAGGTCCTCAATTGGTAAAAGCATTTCTGGTTATAAGGTGACAATGCTCTGTCCCCATCTCTGAATCACTCCACTGTCACACTCTCTTTTGGCGGAGGCTGCAAAGGGCCGTGCTGATCCTCATTACACAGGCATGTATCACATGCATCTCTGTTCAGGATTTCAGGGAGCCTGTTAAGCCTGGATGGGGAAATCCATTGACTTTGCTAGATCAATGAGAGAAAACTGAGCTGTGTATGTCTGGCCTTAGGGCCATGTCACACCAGTGACGGCTCCACCAGAGACACTTCATCAGGATTTCTAAAGTACAGCTCCACTGAACGCCCTCACTCCCTTACCATCAGAGGCGGCTCTCTAATTAGGCAATTAGACTCACACTCCTAGGGGCCTCACGGCCGCCTAATTCGCCTGATCTGTGTGTTACAGTTGAAGGGAATATCATGCAATTTATACAGTTAACTTCTATTGCTTTAATTATTTTTCCCATTTTGGGCATGAGTGGGGCCTCATGTCTAAGATTTGCCTAAGGCCTCACAAAGCCTAGAGCCGCCTCTGCTTACCATTGTGACTTCCATGAGTTTTCATTCCCCTTTGGCATTGGAAAGGAGCTGCAGGGGGGGGGGGGGGGGCAAAATGAAGATAATGGGCAAACAAGACTAGAAGACCAACATTGGTACCCCCATGAATCTTCCATGACAGGTGGCCTTTCAATGGTGCGCATTTATTATTATTTATTTCCTTTGCAGGGACCGCATGACCCACAATGACGTTATCGGCACTGCTTACTTGAACATGTCCAAGATCTCAGCACCCGGGGGTGAATTGGAAGGTAAGTACTCTAGGTATTTTCTATCTTTGCTCTTCGTTCTGGGCTGCTATGAGGCTGTTCTGGCATCCTTGGTTGGAATAATGGCGGTATGGCTTGGTGTCTCCACTGGTGATATGTGTACTACTCAGAGCACTTTGTCCCATCCATTAACCACACAATATACTTACAGTGTAACCAGTTTATTGCTTGAGGTTAATCTGCAGTGTACTATTGAGTGTATTTAACCCCCTCCCTCCAAAAAAAAAAAAAAAAAAAGTAATATATACCTCTCCTTAAATGTGGTGGTTGTGTCCGTTTTATTTGTCAGACTTTTTTCCCTTAATCCAGCAAGTAACACGCTCCCTGCCCTAGGGCGACATCGCTCACCCCTCCATTGTATCTGTGGAAGAGCAGGGCTCTCACCCGAGGCTGATCTTCTGGTTTGGACTACGAACAACCCTTCCTCTCCATTAGGCTCGATTCACATCTATGCATTTTGCTTTTGAGCGTTTTTGCAGTGCTTTTTGCGGTGCTTGCCGCGTTTTTTGACACGCGTTTTTACCGCGATTTTGCCGCGATTTGTGTTTTGCGTTTTTGTTTACACTGTGGTTGCTTAGCAACCAGCTATATACAGTGTAAAAAGAAAAAAACGCAAATCGTGGCAAAAACGCGGTACTTGCGTTTTGGATGCGGGTCCATTGACTTCTATTACATGCAAAACGCTGCATTTTGCATGAAAAAAAGTCCCCGACCCTTTCCAAAAACGCAGAGGCACAAAAATGCATTGATGTGAACATGTTCCATAGGAACCCATGTTAAAAAATTTCCCTGCATTTCTACAAAATGCAAAATGCATAAAAAAACGCGCTAGTGTGAATGGAGCCTTACAGGTGGGGTAGGGGAATAATATGTTTGCAGAAGATAAGTTAAAAGAAGGCAACATTGTGGTTTTAGTTCAGCTCACGTCAAGTGACAAGGACACAGCATTTCAAGCAGAAGCGGCAGGTATTTTCTCTAACTGCTGAAAATGATCTTTAGCCTGAAAAATAAAAAAACGAATGCAGCCACCACATATAGGACTGGTAACCCTCAATATATATATTTTGTGCTTCACAGGTATAGATATCCTTTAAGAAGAAAATCCCTAGACAGTAAATTAGGATAATACTGCTAATAATAAACATTTTACACACATTTTTTGACAAATTCCCGGTGTCAGGTAGCCAGGGACAAATATAGGACCCGTCATTGCTCACCTCCTTTTGAAAATGCTAACTGACTGGCTGCTCTGCTGATCCATTCTCTTGAGTATTTTCAGTGTAATTGATCCTGTACAGCAGCGGTTCTCAACTCCTGTCCTCAGGACTAACTAAGGCCCCCTTTCACACTGGGGCGGGGAGCCGCGGTGACGGTAAAGCAGCGATATATTTAGCGCTGCTTTACCGTCATTTTGCCCGCAAGTTTCGGCCGCTCGCGGTGCGGTTTTACCCCCCGTGAGCGGCCGAAAAAGGGTTAATATCCCCCGCAGAGCGCCGCCGTATCGGCGCTTTGCGGCGGTATTGCCGCGGTGTCCCATTGAAATCAATGGGAAGGAGCGGTATAGGAGCGGTGAATACACCGCTCCTATACCGCTCCAAAGATGCAGCTAGCAGGACTTTTTTTGCCGTCCTGCTAGCGCACCGCTCCAGTGTGAAAGCCCGCCGGCTTTCACACTGGAGTCAATGGGGCCGTTTTTTTCAGGCGGTGTACAGGCGCTATTTTTAGCGCTGTACCGCCTGAAAACCGCCCCAGTGTGAAACAGGCCAGGTTTGCAAGATAACTGAAATACATCCCAGGTGATATCATTTGTCGCTCAGTGATTTGCAGTATTCTAGTCTGCATCTCCCCCAAGGTAATACTTAAAATCTGGCCTGTTAGTGGGTCCTGAGTAAAGGAGTTGAGAACCACTGCTGTACAGGCTTCAGTATCAGAGAAGGTGATATCTGCATAATATTTCTGGGTCACTGGCTTGACATATGGAAGCCACGGCGCAGAATGACAGCCAGGCAACTAGCATTTTCATGAGAGCTTTTGCTTCTTTCTGAGCTGGCAACAATTCATCTCAGTAGAGCTCTGTGTCAGTTATCATCTTAAAAACTACTAACTGGCTCCTTAATTCTGCAAGAATGTGCTCAAAGCTGCTATAATCCTTAAAGCTTCAGTCCATCCAAAATCCATTTTTCAGTGTTTGCTAGAGGGTACAACCCCCAACATCCTCTTCTGTCTCTTGGGGTTTGAGCATGGTCCCCGATTTCTTGTACATTCCCTATTAAATGTGGTACCCGATTTCTTGTACATTCCCTATTAAATGTGGTACCCGATTTCTTGTACATTCCCCATTGAATGTGGTACCCGTTTTCTTCTATGCGGTGCAAGCCTAAAATCTGCACCACTCTTCTAAATTAAAAAATAGTAGACATGTGCAATTTGTTTAGTTCCTAATTCGTTTTTTAACGAATTTTGACAAATTCGTTAATTCCCGAATTTCCGAATTTTTAAATTTTCGAAATTTCCGAATTTCAAAATTAGCGAAATTACGAATTTCCGAAATTTCTGAATTTGGCGAATTTCCGAAATTACGAATTTCCGAATTTTCGGATTTCCGAATTTTCGGATTTCCTAATTTTCGAATTTCCGAATTTTCGAATTTCCGAAATTACGAATTTCCGAAATTACGAATTTTCGAATTTCCGAATTTCCGAATTTCGAATTTTGGAATTTCCGAATTTTCGGATTTTCGAATTTCCAAATTTCCGAATTTCGGATTTTCGGAATTCGGAAATTCAAAAATTAAAAAAATAGAAAATCTGAAAAAAAGAAAGAAAATCTGTTTAATTCTAAATAATAACTAACTATTAAATTATAGGTATTGAAATTCCCTTTCAAATTTGTCTGTTAGTGAACGTAACGAGTACGAATTTATCCGAAGTTACTAATTATGTGAAATAACGAATGCCGCATCTAACCAAATGGAACGTAACGATCTAATAATAATAAATAACAATAATAATAATAATAATAAAACCTTTTTCCATTTGTTTAGATGCGGCATTCGTTATTTCACATAATTCGTAACTTCGGAAAAATTCGTACTCGTTAATTTAATAGTTAGTTATTAATTAAACAGATTTTCTTTCTTTTTTCAGATTTTCAAATTTTGGGATTTTCAAATCTTTGAATTCCCGAATCCGAAAATCCGTAAGTCCGAAAATTCCGAATTCCGAAAAACCAAAAATCCAAAATTCGGAAATTCGATAATACGGAAATCCGAAAATTCGTAAATTTGTAAAATACAAAATTCGGACATTCGGAAATCGGAAAATTCGGAAATCCGAAAATCGGAAAATTCGGAAATCGGAAAATCGGAAAATTCGGAAATCCGAAAATCCGAAAATTTGTAAATTCAAAATTCGTAAATTCGTAAATACGAAAATACGAAATTCGGAAATTTGAAAATTCGGAAATTCGAAAATTCGGTATTTCGGAGATCCGAAAATTCGCAATTTCGGAAATCCGAAAATCCGGAATTTCGGAAATCCGAAAATCCGGAATTTCGGAAATCCGGAATTTCGGAAATCCGGAAATCCGGAATTTCGGAAATCCGGAAATGCGAAAATTCAAAATTCGGAAATGCGAAAAATAGAAATGTGAAAATTACCGAAAGTTCCGAATTCCGAATTTGTGAATTTGCGAATTTGCGAATTCCCGAATTTTCGATTTTCCGAATTTCCGAAAAAAGCAAGAAAAATTATGACACGAAAATGAAAATGAACGAATTTTTTGTCAGTGCACATGTCTAGAAAATAGAGCAGATGCTGCTTCTAATTAACAAAAGGGGTGAAAGTAACTTTGTTAATAATGAGCCATATTTGCTCCTTGTTCTATGCTGTGTCTGTGACAGAAGCAGCACAGAACAGTACAGCTAGAGCCGCATGCTCCCAGGAGATTGACACTACTGGAAGTGTCAGTTTTTCTTCGGACCTTCAGGAGTGGCATTCCGGTTGTGTGGGCAGCAGGAAAAATAAGTATTCACTTGCTTCTTGGTGTAGGACCAATGACAGGGTTAATGACAGGGTCACGTTAACATCACTCTTCCACATACCCCTCCATATACCCTGATAAGTGAAGAGAGGGTGGTCTGTCATTTTAGGCATCCTTTGCAGCATATTTGTCCCTCCAGCTCTGCAGAAGCTCTTTGAAGTGTTTTTTTTTATATAGTGGTGTTTCTATGGCATCCTTTGCATGGTCTTGGCTTTTTTCAGTCTAACAGCAGCTCACCTGCTTTCTGCTATATCATCTGAACCATTGATGATTAACACAACACACTCCCGGATCTGCATCACAAAAACGTTAGGGCTATTCCCGTCATTGCACACAGTGCATGCACCACAGCTTGGTGACCACACCAAGGACTATGGGGACCTTCAGAACTGGTGACACTGTCTGTCCAAAATGTAGTATATGGGCTAAACTACCTCAATCCAAAGCTGCCCTCCCCAGTAGTACTTCTCCGCCATAAGTAGTCCTACCATCACGCAACCTAAAAAGACTGAAACAAAACTATTAGGCCTCATGCACACTGGACGCTTGGCCATCTCTCTATCGCTTGACCTTTAGGGGCGTCAATCGATTGGCCGTTAATAAATTTAATTGGCCAGAATAATCATTTATTCTGGTCATTGAAATTAGTTAACGCTCAAGCACTAAACGCACCTAACATTAATGCACATTTAGACGTGTTTACTAGACATGTGCAATTCGTTTCGTTTTTTTTCCGTTTTTTTCGTTCGTTCGTTTTCGTACGAATCGTACGAATCCGATTAACGAATCATTCGAATCGAACGAATCCGAAAAACAACGAAAATCCGAAAAAAACAAATTAGAAACAACGAATGTACGAATGAAGAGAATCCGAAAAACGAAAACAGGAACAACAAAAATGAACGAAAAAATTCGTACATTCGTAACTTTTTTTTTGTTGAATTGGTAATTTTCCGTGTCCCTTACAATGGTGCTGCTTAACGTGCTTCGAACGGATTGAACAAAAAAATTCGTACATTCGTAACTTTTTTTTTCGATTCGTAACTTTTTTTTGATTCGTAACTTTTTTTTTCGATTCGTAAATTATTAAAATGTAATAATAGCATACACATTACATAAAATTATGAATTATGCTCCGATTACGAATCTACGAATGTTAAGAATGTTACGAATGTACGAATAAATACGAATGCGTCCGAATTTCGAATAAACGAATAAACAAAAATTAAACTAACGAAAAAACGAATCAACGAAAAATAACTCTTACGAATTTACGAACCGCTACGAATCAACGGAAACGAAAAAAACGAAACGAAAATAAACGAATTTTTTTCAGAAACGAAAAAAACTAAACGAAAATAAAAAAAAATTTTGTTGTGCACATGTCTAGTGTTTACATGCGTCAATAATTTTTTCTGACAAAATGCTGCTGCTCCTGGACGTATGGGCTGTGGGTTTTTTTTCTGCCTCTAAACTCCTCTAAACTACTTTGTGTGCATGGACACATAGGGGTTTATTTACTAAAAACGGAGAGTGCAAAATCTGGTGCAGCTGTGGATGGTAGCCAATCAGCTTCAAACTTCAGCTTGTTCCATTAAAGTGATTGTAAATGTAAAAATGTTTTAAAAAAAAAATAACAAACATATCATACTTATCTCCACTGTGCAGCTCGTTTTGCACAGAGTGGCCCCCGATCCTCGTCTTCTGGGGTCCCTCGGTGGCTCTCGCAGCTCCTCAGCACATCTGATAACCCCCTCTGGAAGCGCTTCCCCCGAGGGGGTTACCTTGCGGGCGCGCTCCCGAGTCCAGCATTCTATTGCTATAGTTACAACACTGATCGACTGGATGTGTTATAATGGACTCCAGTCTTTAAAGAATATCGCATGCAGTATTTGGGTGACCTGACAAATTTCCCCCAAATATCGCATGTGATACTGAAAATGTAAATTTACTATCCCTTTACGTGGTATTTACTTCAAAAATCTAAATGCTCAGTAAATACCACATAAAACAGCCTAAAGCCTCATACACACGATCGGACCTTGAACCAACTTTCCCGTGGATTTTTGTCCAAAGGGCGTTGGCCCCAAGTTGGTCTTGCATACACACGATCTGACTTTTTAGGCAACAAACATGAACGTAGTGACGTTTCTACGTACTGGCGACACTTCAAAAGAGGACGTTCAAATACTCCAGCGCCACCTTTGGTCAACTTCTGTATTGTTGTCTGATCTTTTGCATTGGTTCTGAGCATGCGTGTTTGTACTTTGTACAAAAGTCCGACGATTTTGTGTACACATGGTCGGACTTTGGTCCATCGGACTTTTGTTGGCAGAAAGTTGGTCCGTTCGCACAGCCAACAAAAGTCCGATGAAACCTGGAAAAAGTTGGTCCGATGGAGCGTACACACGGTCGGATGTTGGTCCAAAACAGCTAATTTGCATGTTGGTTGTCAAAAAGTCCGATCGTGTGTACGGGCCTTTAAAGTGACACTAAAGGTTCATGTTTGAAAAAAATAAAAATAACAAACATATCATACTTACCTCCACTGCGCAGCTCGTTTTGCACAGAGTGGCCCCGAACCTGGTCTTCTGGGGTCCCTCGGCGGCTCTCGCGGCTCCTCCCCACATCAGATAACCCCCTGGTAAAAGCGCTCTCCCGGGGGTTACATTGGGTGCGTGCTCCCAAGTCCAGCATTCGGCATCCATAGAGGGCGAATGCAGGACTTGGCCCCGCCCCCCAGCGCTTGCGTCATTGGATTTGATGACAGCAGCAGGAGCCAATGGCTGCTCTGCTATCAATCTATCCAATCAACAGCCGAGAACCCCGTGCAGAGAGACAGCGCTTCCCTGTGGGTCAAGTTCGAGGGGTCAGGTAAGTAAAACTGGTGTTTTTTCACCTTAATGCATAGGATGCATTTACAACCCCTTTAAGCTTTGACCAAAAAAAAAAACGGAAGCTGCACCAGATTTTGCACTCTCCAGTTTAGTAAATCAACCCCATAGACTAACATTCTGTTATGTTTAGAGGCAGAAAAAAAACAAATCGCCAGAAGCCCTTAAAAATGTCCAGTGTGCATGAGGCCTTAGTACTCCCTGAGCATGGCGCCCTGCACTTACAGGGGTTGATTTAGTAAAGGCAAATAGACTGTGCAGAAAAAATAGGTGGGGTATATGGCGCTACCTCAAAAAGGGATCAGAGCTTATCCCTGACCAATAGTGCCCCTCCGATGATCCAGTAAAGGGGTGGAAAGTGACAAATAGATAGACTGTGCACTTTGCAAGTGCAGTTGCTCCAGAGCTTAGGAAATGAGGTGAAGATTCACTTTGCAGAGTACCCAATCACATGCAAAGAAAGTAAAAAAAAAAAAATGCATTTTTGCTTGCACATGACTGGATGACGGAAGTCAGCAGAGCTTCCCCTCATTTACTAAGTTCTGGAGCAACTGCGCTTGCAAAGTGCACAGTCTGCCTTTAATAAATCAACCACTGTGAGTGCAGCTGTCATCTATTAGGATTTCCCACAATTCCCAGTTTCTCAGGGATGTGTTGTGAGCTGCAATGGTTCATGGTATCTCCTTGCACTCCTGCATGTCCTCAGCCAGTCCATCATCCTTCCATCCTTATTATGTCATTACTATCACCTAACCAACAATTGTCTCTTTATGCTCCAGATGAGGCTCCGGGCTCAGCGTCTGCAGTACTTGACAGTACGTCCCATATAATGTTGTGTGGAAATTGCACAGTTTGATATACGGTGTGCCATTCTGATCTAGAATGACCTAAACGAAGCACCCTGCTAAACGCTCTCTGAATCTGAACTGGCCACACAATGAAGGAAAAAATAAACAGGGGGTCCTCTAATGCCTCGTTTCCACTCAGCGGATCGGTTTGCTATTTTCAGTGTTTTCATTATGAAAGCGGCGCATACAACCGAACCATACCGCACCATTTAGGGTCCTGCTTCAGATGTGGGGCCATAGAAAACGGAACGGTTCGGTTAGGGCGGAGCTACGATACATTCCACTGATTGGCGGACAGAAACACGTCTGCCAATGTCAGGAGAACAGGCAGTTTAACACGGTGCGCCGGGTGCCTGTGCGCACGCGCAACGGGACGGCTCTCCGGCGCATGCGCATTCGCGGCTCGGCGCTCCGACGCACGCGCATGCGCACTAGCGCACGCTTGAACGTTCCAGTGCGTGACAGCGTCACATGACCACTTACAGGTCCTATTTAAGGAAGTGGTTCAGATCAGTCCAGCGCTGGCTTGTCTTCAGCTTCCTGCTTGAGCTCTGTTCCTGTTTCCGGTATCCTGATTGATTGACTGCCTGTTTGACCTCGGATCTGCCTTTGACCTTGCTGCCTTCTCCTGCCCTTTGACTCCTGGACTGTTTACTGGACTACCCGTTTGCTGCCTCTGGCCCTTTTTGAACCTTGCTTGTGACCCGGATTTGTCTACTGTCTCCTGCCCTGAACCTCTGCTAGTGACCCGGATTTACCTATCTACAGACCTGTACCTACACCTGTATTCTGGAAGCCTCTCTACGCATTCCTGATCCCAGCACCGGGCTCCTACTTCAGTCTTCATCCTCTGGTTGGGTAGCCTGTGCCTCTTTGTGCCATTCACCCCCTGTCTCACCTCCAGGGGGCGGACTGCGCTCAGTTGCAAGGGTGAACCACTCTCGGCACTTCGGCCTCGGTAAGTACTCTCCTGATAGTACAAGCCAGCCATGTCTGAGGCCGACAGAGTGCGTTCACCCCTTGAGGCTTTGTGCCAACAAGTCTCAGCGTTAACTGAAGCCGTACAAAAATTGCAAGAAGGGTACACTCAAGTGGACAGTCGCCTGCAGCATCTTTCTGGGTTAGCTGCACCTACCTTGGCAGCTCCCTCAGCTTCCAGCGGAATCTCCGCTCCTCCTGGATCAGCTAATCCTACTGTAATCATGGCCTCACCTGAACCCAGGGTCCCTACCCCTGAGCGCTTCACGGGTGACCGTAAGAAGTTCCGGGCCTTCAAGAATGCTTGCTCTCTCTACTTGGCTCTTCAACCTAGGACTTTTTCGTCAGAAGTTGTAAAGGTGGGCTTCATCATTTCACTCCTGGCCGAGGAACCTCAGGCATGGGCCCATAGTTTGATGGAGCAGAGGAACCCCGCATTGAATGCGGTAGAGACTTTTTTTGAAAGTATGGCACAACTTTATGATGATCCGCAACGTGGGGCCACAGCTGAAGCTACTTTACATAACCTACTTCAGGGTCGCAGACCGGTGGAGGACTACACCGTAGAGTTTCGAAAGTGGTCAGCTGACACCGGTTGGAATGAACCGGCCCTCAAATACCAGTACCGCCAGGGGTTATCCGAAGTCTTAAAGGATGAACTGGCAAGATCCGAGACTCCCGACACGCTGGAGGACCTGATTCAAGCGGCCACCAAATTGGACCGGCGCATGCGGGAGAGGCGTTCCGAACGCTTCCAGTCTCCCCGCTCCAACTGGACTGTCACCAGACCTACCTTGCCTCCACCCACCACTGCGGCTTCAGCCGTGACCAACCAGGAGACGGAGCCTATGCAGTTGGGGTTGGTCCGGGCCCCCCTCACGGCTGACGAACGGCTCCGTAGGCGACGGGCGAATCTCTGCCTATATTGTGGGGCTTCTGGACATTTCCTCAGTACCTGTCCTATAAGACCGTGTAAGTCTTACCGTCAATGTCTTATGAACTATCAGTCTTCTGGGTTCTCCCAGACTTATGTCGCCCTCTTTGTCTCCTTACAGCTGTCGGGAGAGGAGATCCGAC
Source organism: Lithobates sylvaticus (assembly GCA_028564925.1). Lineage (NCBI taxonomy): Eukaryota > Metazoa > Chordata > Amphibia > Anura > Ranidae > Lithobates > Lithobates sylvaticus. The sequence goes on along the minus strand of CM053026.1, from coordinate 751,554,185 downwards.
TATCAGCAATCATTGATTCCGGTGCCTGCAGCTGCTTCCTTGACGCCACTTTAGCTTCCAAATTACACTTACCGCTGGTCCCGAAGAAACAAAACTTGCAGGTACACTTGGCTGATGGTTCTCTTCCCAGTTCAGGACTTATCACCCATGAAACCCAACCCATCCGGGTCACCACTGACTCTGGCCATCAGGAACTCATTCAGTTCGACATCATCCCATCTCCTATGTTCCCCATCATCTTGGGACTTCCATGGCTTCAAATCCACGAACCACAGATTAACTGGGGAAGGAAGGAGGTCTCCTTTTCATCTCCTCATTGCACTCAGCATTGCTTCATTCAAGCCTCCGTTTCCTGCTCCACCATTTCTTCGGTTCCCGAGAGCCTTCTTCATGTACCCCCAGTTTACCTGGAGTTCCGAGATGTGTTCGACAAACAACAAGCGAACTGTCTGCCGCCCCATCGGGCATATGATTGTCCCATAGACCTACTCCCTGGATCAGTGATCCCTTTTGGTCGTATCTTTCCTCTGTCCGAAGTAGAATTAAAGGTCCTCAAGGCCTACATTGATGAGAATTTGGAAAAGGGGTTCATTCGCCCTTCCTCATCGCCAGCTGGAGCTGGCATCTTTTTCGTAGGAAAAAGGGATGGCTCCCTGAGGCCTTGCATCGATTACAGGGAATTAAATAAAATCACAATTAAAAACCGGTATCCCCTGCCACTAATCCCAGAACTTTTTCAGCGCTTCAGATCTGCCCGAATCTTCTCCAAGTTGGATCTTCGTGGGGCCTATAACCTTATCCGAATTAGGGCAGGAGACGAATGGAAAACGGCTTTTAGATCCAGATTCGGGCACTACGAATACTTGGTAATGCCCTTTGGGCTCTGTAATGCACCAGCAACTTTCCAGCACCTGGTCAATGATATTTTCCGCAAACATCTTGATGACTTTCTTGTCGTATATTTGGACGACATCCTTATCTTCTCAGACACCCCGGAGCTTCACCGAGTGCACGTGAAACAAGTCCTTTCCATTCTTCGGAGTCACAGGTTGTACCTCAAAGCTGAGAAGTGCGAATTCGAGAAAACTACAGTGCAGTTCCTGGGGTTCATCATTTCTACAAGTGGGGTCTCCATGGACCCACAAAAAGTTAAAGCCATACTGGAATGGCCCGCTCCGGTAAACAAAAAAGGGGTACAGCGATTCATCGGTTTCGCAAATTTCTACCGAAGATTCATTGTTGGCTTTTCTTCCATAGTGGCACCCATCACCAAATTGACTCATCACGGCACCCAATTCCATTGGTCCCCGGAGGCTCAAGGGGCCTTCGACACATTAAAAAAGTTGTTTTCGTCAGCTCCCATCCTGATGCATGCAGATCCAGCCTTACCCTTTGTGCTGGAGGTGGATGCATCAGAGACGGCAACGGGAGCTATCCTGTCCCAAAGACTTGGTCCCAAGGCTCTTCTACATCCTGTGGCTTTCGCATCCCGGAAGTTAAGTCCTCCAGAGAGGAACTACGATGTGGGAGATAGGGAATTACTGGCCATCAAGTTTGCCTTGGAAGAGTGGAGGTACCTCCTGGAAGGGGCTTCTCATCCAATTATGATTTGGACCGACCACCGAAATTTGGAATACCTCAGGACAGCCAAACGCCTAAAGCCTAGGCAGGCCCGATGGGCTCTTTTCTTTGCTAGGTTTAATTTCCATATCTCGTACAGACCCGGCTCGAAAAATGGGAAGGCAGACGCTCTCTCCAGGATGTTCCATGAAACACCCCAAGAAACTGAACCCAGTACCATTCTTCCACCACAGAACTTTCTTTCTCTCATTTTGCAACCTGATCTGATTCCCGCTATTAAGGCAGCATCTGGGCAACCTTCAAATCAAGGAACTCCTCCCATGGAGATTCATGATGGATTACACTGGTTCCAGGGAAAGGTATTTGTTCCTACTGAAGTAAGACCCTTGACACTCAAGACTCTGCATGATCTCAAACTTGCAGGACATTTTGGGGTTCGTAAAACAACGGAGCTAGTTTCTCGTTCCTTTTGGTGGCCTGGGTGGAGGCAAGACGTTCGGGATTATGTGTCGTCTTGTGTAGTTTGTCAACGGAACAAGGGGACCAACTCTAAAGCCTGGGGCCTGCTGAGACCCTTGTCCATCCCTGAGCGTCCATGGGCGGAGATAGCAATGGACTTTATCGTGGAACTACCTTCCTCAGAGGGATTCACCACAATAATGGTCGTAGTAGACCGACTGTCAAAAATGGCACATTTTCTTCCAATTACCGGCACCCCGTCTGCTTCCGCTACAGCCGATATCTTCCTCAAAGAGATTGTCCGACTCCACGGCTTACCTCCGACTATTACCTCGGATAGGGGTCCCCAGTTCACTTCTAAATTCTGGTGTGAGTTATGCAAGACCCTAGAGATTAAGATATGCCTCTCTTCGGCCTATCATCCTCAAAGTAACGGTCAAACAGAGAGGACAAATCAGTCATTGGAGCAGTATCTTCGTTGCTTTTGCTCAGATTCCCAGGACGAATGGTCCAGTCTTCTACCATTTGCAGAATTTGCTTATAACAACGCGGTCCATACCGCCACCAATCAAACGCCCTTTTGGGCCAACTACGGATTCCATCCTTCCTTCCTACCAGGGTTCCTTCCTGAAATTGCCGTTCCGGCTGTCCAGGACCGAGTACGGTCCCTTCAACAGAACTTCCAAAAAATACAAGAAGCCATGCAAAAAGCCCAGGAGGGGTATGAAAGACACTTTAATCGGGGAAGAAAGGAGAACCCGGATTTTGAAATAGGAGACGAAGTTTGGTTATCCTCAGTGAACCTCAAGTTAGCTGTCCCCACACGGAAATTAGGACCTAAATTTATCGGCCCTTTCAAAATAAAACGGAAAATCAATCCTGTGGCTTTTGAACTTTCTCTGCCGGATTCGTACAGGATACACCCTGTCTTCCACGCTTCCCTTCTGAAACCTGTTACTCCCAGTCCTTTCCCGGGCAGGATCGAACCCCCACCTCCACCAGTTCTGGTGGATGGCGAGACGGAATTCGTGGTGGAGAAGATCTTGAGTTGCAGGAAGAGGGGGAGGCAACTCCAGTACTTGGTCAAGTGGGAGGGTTACCCCACGGAAGAAAACTCTTGGGAGCCCTCAGGAAATCTGCATGCTCCACGTTTAATTCGGGCCTTCCACACCGAGCATCCTGAGCTGATGGCTAGTTTGGGCGTCCGGAGGCCGCCCCTCGGGGGAGGGCACTGTCAGGAGAACAGGCAGTTTAACACGGTGCGCCGGGTGCCTGTGCGCACGCGCAACGGGACGGCGCTCCGGCGCATGCGCATTCGCGGCTCGGCGCTCCGACGCACGCGCATGCGCACTAGCGCACGCTTGAACGTTCCAGTGCGTGACAGCGTCACATGACCACTTACAGGTCCTATTTAAGGAAGTGGTTCAGATCAGTCCAGCGCTGGCTTGTCTTCAGCTTCCTGCTTGAGCTCTGTTCCTGTTTCCGGTATCCTGATTGATTGACTGCCTGTTTGACCTCGGATCTGCCTTTGACCTTGCTGCCTTCTCCTGCCCTTTGACTCCTGGACTGTTTACTGGACTACCCGTTTGCTGCCTCTGGCCCTTTTTGAACCTTGCTTGTGACCCGGATTTGTCTACTGTCTCCTGCCCTGAACCTCTGCTAGTGACCCGGATTTACCTATCTACAGACCTGTACCTACACCTGTATTCTGGAAGCCTCTCTACGCATTCCTGATCCCAGCACCGGGCTCCTACTTCAGTCTTCATCCTCTGGTTGGGTAGCCTGTGCCTCTTTGTGCCATTCACCCCCTGTCTCACCTCCAGGGGGCGGACTGCGCTCAGTTGCAAGGGTGAACCACTCTCGGCACTTCGGCCTCGGTAAGTACTCTCCTGATAGCCAATCAGTGTAAGGTCACGCTAGGCATTTTTTTCTAAACCCCGTATGGACCACGATGGTCCGACTTGCAGTGGAAACGCTCACCTGAATAGGCCGGACCATTCTAACCCTTCCAAACTGTACCGACCCGAACCAATCCGCTCAGTGGAAACGAGGCATTAATGGTCTAATTGGATTTGCTATTTTTTTTTTTTTTTCTTGTGGAGAGTACCAATTCTGACAGTTTTGCCCAATTATGAAGCTGCTCTGGGCAATCTCTACCTTTTTTAAATTATCTTTTGAATGAGGTTAAAATTACTGTATATACTCGAGTATAAGCCGACCTGAATATAAGCCGAGTCACCTAATTTTACCACGAAAAACTGGGAAAACGTATTGACTTGAGTATAAGCCTAGGGTGAGAAATGCGCAGCTACTGTAAGGCCACTTTCACACTGAAGCGCTTCTAAACTGCCAGTAAAAACACTGAGCGCTTTTGAAGAGCTTTTCAGGCACTTTTGAAGAGCTTTCCATTCATTTCAATGGGGAGGGGAGTTTTTCACAGCCCTGCCAGCACACTGCCCCAGTGTGAAAGCGTTCATTGATTTTAATGGAAATACGCTTTCGTGAGCTTTTTAGGGGCTGTTTTTAGCGTGAAAGCGCCTCAGTGTGAAAGTGGTCTAAGTGGAAAAGTGGGTCAACAATGCCCATTTGCAGCCTCACTGTGCCCATTTGCAGCCATAGGTCCCACTGACCTCAAACTTGGTAGTTAAGGGTTCCTAAATGCCCCCTAGCTGCAGCCAACATTTGGGGTCTCTGGACCCAAAGGGTCCCGAAATGACATTGCTGCAGATGGACACAGTTGACCGAATTTGTATTTTTTTATGTATACCGTATATACTCGAGCATAAGCCGAGTTTTTCAGCACATTTTTTTGTGCTGAAAATGCCCCCATCGGCTTATACTCGAGTCAAGCCCTTTTTCTGCAGCAGAGAATGACATTTTCCGACCCGACTTTGGGGCCCCGTATCTCAGGGTCACTTGGTGCTCGGAACCCCATCTTTGGATATGTTCCACTGGGTTTTCATACCAAATTTGGGATTCCTAGCACCAAGTGGCACCCGAGATACGGGGGCCCCAAAGTCTGGTCGGAAAATGTAATTCTCTGCTGCAGAAAAGTGCTTGACTCGAGTATAAGCTCGAGGGGGGCATTTTCAGCACAAAAAAATGTGCTGAAAAACTCGGCTTATACTCGAGTATATACGGTATACATAAAAAAATACATTTAGCCAACTTCTAAAGATTGTCCGTCCATCAACTGGCTGTTATGTTTTTCAAGATTTTGTAATCATGTTTTAGAAGGGAGTTTGGTCTAACTGATTGTATTAAAAATGATTGTCTTTGTTATACCGGCCATACACATATGACAATAAAAAATAAAACACCCAACGGAGAAGGTAATCCCAGAGGGTTCTGTGAAATTTGAAATCTCCAGTATCCCTCTTATAACACATCTAATATTTGATGAGATTTCAGCTGGTAAGTATAGAGGTATATACAGTGTATACAGGCAGTATATACTGCAAAAAGATACAAAAGTCCTGCAAACCTACAAGAATGCTTGTACCGGTACATTGTATATGGGGTACGTGTCTCAAGTTTCCTTTATACAGTGAGGAATTCTTTGTGGAGGTTTGGGCCTCCTATGCCCTATGTCTATATATAACCAATAGGCTCCAGAGTAGGCTCCAATAGGCTCCAGAGTAGGCTCCAATAGGCTCCAGAGTATGACCACACTACCCAATGCAATTTGTAGTCTAACAGATCTGGTCAGACACGCCCCCTCTCTTCCGTCACAATACACGTCTTTGTGTTGATGGGTGTGGTTGTTACTGAGCTATTCCAGCACAGAGCTCTGGAGTGGGAGGGCGGAAAGCTCCATTTCCACTAACGGTAAAGGACGATTTTATGCCATTTCTAAGTGCAAATCACTTTAAAATCATTTGGTGGTACAGGACAGCATGGTCTGCAAACAGTATATCTGTGCAGAAAAAATATAAAGGCCTTTGAAGCATAAAAGAAACTCGTATTCAACTATATCATCACATGTATTAGGTTAGTATACAAGTCTTTTTATTGGTCCTCAAAATTGACTGATACCTTTATGCCGCGTACAGACGATCGGAATTTCCAACAACCAAACCGTGGATTTTTTTCTCCGACGGATGTTGGCTGAAACTTGTCTTGCCTACACACGGTCGCACAAATGTTTTCAGAAATTCCGATCGGCAAGAACGCGCTGACGTACAACACGTACGACGGGACTAGAAAAATGAAGTTCAATAGCCAGCGTGGCTCTTCTGCTTGATTCCGAGCATGTGTGGAATTTTGTGCGTCAGAATTGTATACACACGATCGGAATTTCCGACAACGGATTTTGTTGTCAGAAAACTTGAGCTCCAGCTCTCAAATTTTTGTTGTCGGAAATTCCGACAGAAAATGTCCGATGGAGCCTACACACGGTCGGAACAAGCTCACATTGAACAGTTGTTGTCGGAAATTCCGATCGTGTTTACGCGGCATATGGCTCCATGCACACTGGACGTTAAAATAATGTTATAAAAACGGCAGTAGCTTTGCAGTGAGTCTTTCAACGTTTTTTAAAGTTTTTGCTATAGCGTTTATTAGCGTTTTTCTGCATCAGTGTTTTTTTGAGCGTTTATGAGCATTTGGCATTTTTTGTGGTAAGAAAAACGACTCCTGAATGTGATTTAATGGCGTTCAGAAAACAACCCATAAACTCCACTGCTGATAAATGACACATAGGGTAACATAGAGGGGAGTTTATGGGCTGTAAAAAAAAAATGCCCAAACTCCCAAAAACGGCCGTTTATGAGCTTCAGTGTGCATGGCGCCTAAAACTACAGCTTGTACTGCACAGTAATTGCATTGTAGGATATCTCCGTACAGGTATGAGTTCATGGGGTAATTTAGACATTCACACCATGGACTAATAAAGAGGATCAGTGTATGAGCAATCTCTTGCATTGTTGGGTGTTTTTTTTCTGGCATTCACTTTTCTTATGGTTGTTTTTAATTTTTAGTTGATGACAGTCTGGGTTTTCTGCCCACCTTTGGACCCTGCTACGTGAACCTGTACGGCAGCCCCCGAGAGTTTACTGGCTTCCCGGATCCCTATGAAGAGCTCAATATGGGCAAGGTAAGAATTCCACAGTAGGTTATCTTAAACAAGTTGAGCATGCAGACTCAATGAAGAGATTGTCCTAGTGCTGATCAAACACATGATACAGGGCAAGGCTGAGAGGTAGGCAGAAGAGACATTCGTCTTGGTATTTCAACAGGTGGTTGAGCAAAAAGGGCAGAATCTGCCAGCATTTTGTCCTTTTCCCCTCGGATACTAAAATACCTGTCCTGGTACTGCTCAGGGCTGCTGTTTTGGTGCTGGTATTTAAGAACTGTTGAGTATTTTGTTGTAGGCCAGTATTTATGCACCTGTGTCTGAACAAACTTGCTTGTCCTTCTATAGAGGAAACGTATTGTTAGGGGGTACTGTGATCTCTGCGAGAGGTAATAAATACCATGTATGTGTAGCACTGACCCCTGAAGGAGCTGCTGGTTTGATTTGGGCTTACCGTTACCTTCTTGACCTCGTATGCATCTAGGGGTTTCCCAAGGTAGATGGCCCAAACAACTGCAGAAACTGACACTGGATCCTCTTTAGGGATTTTTATTTGTAAAACGTTGAACAAAACACAGTCTCTCAATGAAGGAATAGAGGGTATGAGTAGGAAGTTCAGGTACTCTTGGAACTGCTGACACTTGAATGTCTCTCAGTATACAATCCAGGGAATAGCCATTCGTAGCTGGATATTACAGCTATTGGATAAATCCCCTTTTTGTGAATTTAGCAACAGACGGGTGATTCCGATAAAGCAAAGTCTCTGCCACAGACTTGGTTGTAGAACTTTAGGATGAAAAGTCTCTGCCACAGACTTGGTTGTAACTGAAGGATAAATGAACTTAGAGAACCCTCACATGGTACCAGTATCTTGCAGCCGGTCCGGCAATACCGTATGAGTGTGGATTCACTTGGTGTCCTCTCAACTTGGCTTCCAGGCTCTTGCTGAGCAGCCAGCCTTGTGCATGACCCTCTTCTGAAGAGTCCTCCCCTGGTTGCGTTCTCAGTTGCTGGGCCTCTCAAAAACTGAGACGGCAAGAAACTTCCAGTTACTGCGCCTTGGGCTAGCCAGCCCCGAGACTCGGAAGTGGATGGATCTGCACCCCAGGCCATGAGGGCCCCTGAGGGCTGGTCAGGAGGACCAGGACCAAGCAGTCAGAAAGATCTTCTGGACCGGAACCCAGAATCACGTGACCTCAGTACCTTAAGTACCCTCTCCCAGAATGCACAGCAAGACAACACACTCACTGATTGGTTCCGAGAAAGACTGGCACCCAATGCGTCCAACCGGACTGCGTTCCAATGCCTGCCATAGGTGACACCGGCACCTATGGCCAAGCAGAACACAATACAGTCCAGCCAAACTGGTACTGAGACCATCATTTAAACAATTAGCTTAAAACCCAACTGTGGTTTTAGAAACATTTAAATTGACAAAAAATATAGCGTGTGCTCTTCAGTAGCCCGGCGCTACATATGCATTTAAGATTAAAAATATATGTGATGACAGGTCCGGTTTAAGTAGGGCCCCTGATTTGAACTAAAGCTCAACTAAGGATGCTAGGTTCAAAAATCTCCCAAAAAATAACCAGTCCCTAGAGGTTGTTATTGATGACTGTGTTGCTGTCGGGTGCCATTGCACTCACCTCCTGTCATGTCACCTGTGAGGGGAAATCACTCCACTAAACATACATTTTCGTGGAATGGGTGGCAGAAAGAGGGTTAGAAACTGTGTTACGCTGCCCATATACTGCTTGAATTTCTGCTGAATTAGCCAAAGTTTGAGCTGTGGATAGCCCTGTTGGTACCACCCGGCTCAAGTCTCTTTTTCATTAAACTTTTTTTTGAAGGAGCCAGATAGAAAATTTGGTGGCTGAATAGTGACTGCATCCAATAACATCCGGTCACTGTTCAGGTATCCCTCAAAGCTTAGTTTAGTGTGGTTGGGAAGTGGGCATTACACAGACCTTGTAAATTTGGCCTGAATGAACTGTCAGAAACCACAAAGTCAGAAGTCAGACCAAGACAGAGGTACAGTTAAATTACACTTGTTTAATAATAAAAGTAAAAAGAACAAACGTAGTCAAAACATAGCCAAAGTTCAGTAACCGGAACGGATAGTCAGCCAAGCCAGAAGTCAGGGATCAAAGTAGTGGAACAGCAAGCAGGAACTGGACCCATAAGGGATGTCAGCAAAGCCAGTATTTAAACAGGAATGCAGGAGATGTTTCTTGTGATCTTGACCAAGACGAAGGCAGAGACCCTCTGGACTGGATGGCATAAGTAGGCAGGACTGACGAGCAGGATATGAACAACAGCTGAGTAACTGTGGAGAAAGATAGGAGCTGGCAATTTGCCGACAGCTCAGAGAAGGAAGGGCTGAGCCCAGCCCTGATATAGACAAGATGCTGGGTCTCTTCAAAGGCTAGTATGGCATTAAGGTTCTTCTTCCTTTAAAATTTTCTTTTGCAAGACTAGAATTTATTTCTGCTGGGAAATTATCCCATAAAGATTCTACAGACTGTCTGGCATTGGGTTGGGTATTTGGCCTGTCCCACATCAATTATTCAGGTCAGATTGTCAGCACATATCTGTCTCCCCTTCCTCTGTTACCTTACTGGTATTTTCCTTCTGAAATGTCCTCTCTTTGTTTTGGAAGGGAGAAGGTGTAGCGTATCGTGGGCGCATTCTGCTGGAACTGGAAAGCAAGTTGGTGGAGCACTCGGAGCAGAAGGTGGAGGACATTCCTTCTGATGACCTTCTACGAGTTGAGGTAATGACAGGTCTGCCTGAAGGAGGGCAGAAAAATGAAGACTGCCCGTTAGTTCCAAATTTTCCTGCTAAATGTTTGCCCATATTATTTGAGAATGTTGGAAGGCCTGAAGCACCCTATAGAAAGACATAAATGATCCTAATTAGGTTACAGAAGTTTTTTCTAAGCTCAGGAATTCTATGTTAAGAGGCTTACCGTATATACTCGAGTATATTTTCCGCACATTTTATTGTGCTGAAAATGCCCCCCTCGGCTTATGCTCGAGTCAAGCACTTTTCTGCAGCAGAAAATGAAATTTTCCGACCCAAATTTGGGGCACCGTATCTCGGGGCCTCTTGGTGCTAGGAACCCCAAATTTGGTGTACAAACCCAGAGGAACCAACACTACAACATATCCAATATGGGGTTCCTAGGGTCCTGAAATAACATTGCTGCAGATGGACACAATTGACCGACTTTGGGGCCCCGTATCTTGTGCTAGGAACCCGTATCTTGTGCTGGTGCTAGGAACCCAGTCGAACTAGCATTACAACATATCCAAAGATGGGGTTCCTATTACCAATTTCCTATTACGGGGCCCCAAAGTCGGTTCAGAAAATGCCATTCTCTGCTGCAGAAAAGTGCTTGACATTTTCTGAACCGACTTTGGGGCCCCGTATCTCGGGGCCACTTGGTAATAGGAACCCCTTCTTTGAATATGTTGTAGTGCTAGTTCGACTGGGTTCCTAGCACCAAGTGGCCCCAAGATACGGGGCCCCAAAGTTGGTCAACTGTGTCCATCTGCAGCAATGTTATTTCAGGACCCTTTGGCTGCAGATAGGGGGCATCTAGGAACCCTTAACTCCCAAGTTTGAAGTTTGGGGGACCTATGGCTGCAAATGGGCACAGTGAGGCTTCAAATGGGCATTGTTGACCCTCTTTTCCACTTACAGTAGCTGCGCATTTCTCACCCTAGGCTTATACTGGAGTCAATACGCTTTTCCATTTTTTTGTGGTAAAATTAGGTGCCTCGGCTTATATTCGGGTCGGCCTATACTCGAGTATATACGGTACTTGTATTCTTCCTGTTTAAACAAGTCTTGGTTAGAGGAGGGGGAGATGACAGACTAGGTAAAGGGGGTCCTATGGGGTTCTTTTACGCAGTCTTTCAATCTCTTCAGAGATCCTTCCTAATAGTGATGTTAGGGGTTGTATGTAGGAGCCTCACTGTGAAATTCTACAATGGCAGAATGAAAAGCTACATAAATCTATAAAATGTGTAAAATAGGAACGATAAAATTTATATAATGCTATTTGGCACCATTGTTAAAAGTAGGGCTCCAGGCAGAAATAAGTCTTTTGGTCCAGTTATGGGTTTATTAGCCCAACTGAACCTTCAAGTTAAATCACACATTCGTGGCACATTCTCATGGCGATCTGTCACCAGCCTTACCCTAGCACTAAGCAAAAATTACCTGTCTTCTTCTACTTGTTAATATAAGACCCCTTTCACACCACGGCACCCATAGCGTCGGCTGTAAAACGCCGCTATTTTTAGCAGCGTTTTACCGTAGTTTTTTGCGGCGCATTTCAGCCGCTAGCGGGGCGCTTTTACTCCCCGCTAGCGGCCGAGAAAGGGTTAAAACCCCCGGCAATATGCCGCAATAGCGGCGTTTTGGCGGCGGTATTACAGCGATGCGCCATTGATTTCAATGGGGAGGAGCGGTAAACACACCGGTCCTTCACCGCTCCAAAGAAGCTGCTGGCAGGACTTTTCCTGACGTCCTGCCAGCGCACCACTGCAATGTGAAAGCCCTCCGGCTTTCACACTGGAGACAATGGTGCAGCTGTTTTAGGGCGGATTGCAGGCGCTATTTCTAACGCTATAGCGCCTTCAAAACGCCCTCGCTGTGAAAGGGGTCTAAATGTTATGCTGACAAGCACATAAGGATCCACCCAGATAGTGAAGGCTGTAGGAAAACTGAGAACAGATGCAATGCGGAGCAATCCTTAAGGCTGGGTTCACACTGCAGCACGCTCGGGCTCACAGCAGGAGTCCAGGTGCGTCTCCATTCACCGTTCCAGGTCCGATTTCAGCCCGAATTTTTGGCTGAATTTGGACCTAAAACGGACCAAAAGACGCACAGGACTCCTGTGCAATTCGCACTGGAGCCGCTGTGGAGATGTGTGAACCGGCTCCGTAGAGAACCGGTCACAATCTCCTGCCATGCGAATTCCGCATCCAATTTGCAACAGTGTGAACCCAGCCTTAAGGTTTTAGACCACTGGAGCCCAACCTGTGGCCCTAGGGCTGCATGTGGCCCTTTGGTATATGATTTGTGGCCTTTGGCCATCAGCAGTCTGTAGTGGGAACATTTATTGGGGTAACAGCATTGATCTCTACTAGCCTCATGTAGCATGTTCCCAGTTTCATATTGTTTTCTGAAGCATATCCACAGCCAACAATGTAACCTATCTCGCTCTATGACCCTCATTTCCTCTATTAGGTCTACAGTTTCTGACAGCCCTCTCAGCCCTCTCAAGCATTATATATATTAAAGATTATGTGCGACCCTTTGCTGATGTGAGGGGCCGCATTTGAGGCCCCCTTTAGCTCATAAGTTGACAATCACTGTTTCAGACTCTATTGTCCTGGTTTTGCAGAGATATCTGCGGAGACGGAAGTACTGCCTCTTTGCTGCCTTCTACTCGGCCACCATGCTGCAGGACGTGGATGACGCCATCCAGTTTGAAGTCAGCATCGGGAACTATGGCAATAAATATGACACCACCTGCTTGCCTCTGGCCTCCACCACTCAGTACAGCGGAGCCGTGTTTGATGGTAAGAGCCATTGCTGGGCTACATAGCCAAAAAACGATTTTTTAGCATGGTTGGCATTATGCGTACAGTTTTAAGAACATTGTTTTTTGTGAATCTGTTGCAAAGTTTCTTGCTTAGAGATCTGTTAGTAACAGCACTTCCTGTTAAAGGATGACAATGCTAAGGCGCTACCTAGCACTAATTGGCAGCTCGGCTCTGTTGTCAGCCTGCATGCAAGCTCTATCAGTTGGCTGTTGGGCTGCCAATTTGATAGACTTGATGGGTAACCCAACAGCCAACGGAAGAAGCACACAAAGCAGGCTGCCAACATTGCTGTTATTACAAGCAACATATTACTGTGTTGTCATCTTCTAATAGGAAGTTCTGTTACTGAAAAGATCTCCACATAAGAAACTTTGTAAAGTATTCACAAAAAAAATAATTTTCTTAACCACTTGCTTACCGGGCACTTAAACCCCCCTCCTATCCAGACCAATTTTCAGCTTTTGGTGCTCTCACACTTTGAATGACAATTACTCAGTCATGCAACACTGTACCCAAATGAATTTTTTGTCCTTTTTTTCCCACAAATAGAGCTTTCTTTTGGTGGTATTTGAGCACCTCTGGGTTTTTTATTTTTTGCGCTATAAATGAAAAAAGACCGAAAATTTTGAAAAAAAAACGCATTTTTCTTTGTTTCTGTGATAAAATTTAGGAAATTATTACTTTTTCTTCATACATTTTGGCCACAATTTATACTGCCACATATCTTTAGTAAAAATAACCCAAATTAGTGGATATTATTTGGTCTTTGTGAAAGTTAGAGAGTCTACAAGCTGTGGTGCGAATTTTACAAAATTTATCACACCTGATGTACTGGTGACCTATCTCATTTCTTGTGACACTGATGACAGATGGCACCGATACGTGGCATTGATGACAGGTGACACTGATAACAGATGGCACGTGAGACTGACAGGTGGCACTGATGACAGATGGCACTGATACGTGGCACTGATGACAGATGGCACTAATATGTGGCACTGATGACACGTGACACTGATATGGCACTGATGACAGATGGCACTATGTGGCACTGATGACACGTGGCACTGATGACAGATGGCACTTATACATGGCACTGGGGACAGGTGGCACTGACAGATGGCACTGGGGACAGATGGCACTGGGGACAGATGGCAGTGGTGGCAGTGGGGACAGATGGCAGTGGTGGCAGTGGGGGCAGATGGCACTTTATTTTATTATTATTTTTTTTCTACTTACGGCCGCTGCAGCCGTTCATCTCTCCCTCCTCACACGCTGTCTCTTGTGAGGAGGGAGAGCGGCGCTGAGAGATGATCTCATATGTGTACATATGAGATCATCTCCCATTGGACACGCCGATCGCGCTGTAAACGGCCGCTGTGATTGGCCGTTTACAGCGATCTGTGATTGGCTGTGTTCAAGGGACACGGCCAACACAGAATTTCCCCACTGCGCGCTCGTGAGCGCGCACAGGGAGCGAGGAAAGGGGAGGACGTCATATGACGTCCTCCCGGGAATTGACATCCGCGCCGAGGCCGTCATTCGGCTATGGCCGGATGTCTAGTGGTTAATGAAGATCTATCATTATAATTTTAATTTACCAGCTTGTCCCCTATGGGATAAAGTACATGTGTCACTTTGTGCCATGTTTCTAAGAGCTTTCTAACCCGAGTTATGGGTACTGACCTTCCCCCCCTCCCCTCCTGCTATAGCCGATACAACAACAGCTACGAAGAAGACGGCTGATTCATAGCCAAAGCTTGTCACTACGGTGAACACTTTCCGAGACAAACAACGGCAAGAGGAATGTAGAGGGAGGGGGCTCTGCCATTACTGGCAGGATCACAAGGTGATAATAAAGGGGAAAAAAACCTGAACAAATGAAAACTAAAGCAGCTACCACATCTAAGAAACCGTAAGCTGCTACATCAGGGGTGCCCAACCAGTGGCCCGCGGAGCCCTCTGATGTGGCCCGCGACCTCCTGCTCTGGGATGGAATAGAAAGAATACTGTTATTAAAGGTCAGTTTATTACTAAAATCAAAGTGTATATATGGGCTTATCTGTTCTGCAGTGGTTACTGGGCTGCTTTCAAACTGATCCGCAGGTGCAGAGCAGTTGACCTGCGGGTTACCTCCACTGAGCCATAGACTTCTATTATTACCTGAGAGTTTGATGAGCTTTCTGAAAGTGCACCAAATCTGCAGAATATAATAGAAGTCTATTGCAAAGTGCAGGAAAGCCAAAGGTACACTGCGTTTCACCCGCGGTGCGGGTAAACCGCAGCGCATCAGTGTGAAAGCAGCCTTGGGCCCCTTTCACATGGTCAGTCTAACAGTCCGACCAATTGGACCCTCCATTCACCTCT